>OY829471.1:33787738-34254564 GCA_963691745.1 Ditula angustiorana | reverse complement strand
TGTATCTGCAACTTTCTCAGAAACTACCATTAATTTCAAAAATCCATTAATGTAAATTAAAGTAGAGTATTTATCTTACTACAAATCCAAAATTTTGTAAAATTATCTTTACAGACAATAAAGTTATGGGTTAAGGAATCTTTGCACAGCTCTCCTGTAAAATCACAATTTTGCACTTATACCAGTATACGCAGGAGGTATCGGTACACCTGCTGTGTTAAATTATTAAATTGTAAAAATTTTGAGTATTTGAGATGTAAAATAACATTGTAATTTTGATTTATTTAAAAAATTACACCTCGTTGAGTTTCTTGCCGGTATCTGCTCATCAGAGGTTTTTCCGAACCGGTGGTAAATTTTTTGACATTCATAAGTGCTACCTGTAAGCCTAATCTGAATAAAATATTTTGACTTGACTTGACTTGAAGGCTATGGTCTATTTATACTATGAACATCGGCGCTTGGAACTTGTGTTACTTATCTAATATGAAAGACAATGACTCTTTGTCGGAAAAAAAAATAACTAGAAAGGAAGCTTAGAATACAAAAGGTGTTCGCTATACAAATAAAAATGTTCGGTACGAGTTATAAAGCAATTAAACAAACAAAACGCAAACAATCGAGTAAAAAAAGATAAAAGGAACAAATTAAGATCTTAAAACTACTTTTACACTTATTTTGTATTGTCTATAACGTAATTTACACAATCACTTTTGTCCGCTAACTGTTTGGTGATTTGGTAAATCACATCTCTTGTGGATTCCACGTGAGCGTCCTCTTCGGAGTGAGCGTAGTATTTAACATGCACTTCCGCATGTTTCCAATGCTCCGTTGGCGGAACATTTTTCATTTTCCGCGCATCATACACCTCAATTTTTATAAGATGTGAGGCGTATGATGCATCGTCTTTATTGGACTTTATAAAAGCCACGCCTTCCGCAGTGGCTTGGCTGACGCTCGATGACTTTACTGCAACTTTCCTTTTCTTCCGTTTTTCAAAGATCCATCTATGCTGCATCCAGCCATCTATGCTGTTATTAGACCTCTTGTTAGTGTTAGCAATAGCTTTTTTGACTTTATAGGCCAACGTTTCTTCTTCATCACTTGCTTCGTCGTCGGGATAATAATAATTTTTAAATGTGTTTTCCTGTAACAATATAAAAACATTATTCAAATGGTCCTTCAAAGTAGATTTACATGGTAAACACAAAAATAGATGAAGGTTATGTTACAATCAATCAAAATCTGAAATAAGTGGGCACACATAAAATTATGACTACATACTTACATCCATTTCAGCAACGAAACACTGCTTTCAGCAACCTTGCACTAAACTTTTTACACTTCGCGACTCTCTTACTCGAAGACCTTGCTCGGAGAATTTTTGGGGCGCAATGAAGTCGAGATGATATGGCGCGCTTTAAACCCAGCGCGATCCCTGCAAGTTGGGACACGTATTTTTTGAAAGAAGGGCTTCGCTTAGTGAACAGGTATAAACTCGTATTCTCCAGACGCGGTTTGTTGAAGAACAAAAGACAACGGCGGTTCTTTTGATACAAATACAACAATAATGCAATTATACTATGCCGTCCGCGTTCTTGAGGTCCTTTATGCGTAGTGCAATTTAACAGGTTTAAACCAGTATCTTCAAAGACATACACTCAAAAAAACATAACGCTCCTCTTATTGACGACGGTCAGGTAAATAAACGGTTCGCCTAGTGAACACGTTCAAACTAGCTGTTTTTTCAAAAAGCTTTCTTTGCATAGTGTATTGATGTTAAGTAATTGAATAATAAAAGATCGTGGTGCGTTTGATACAAAGAAAACAATAAAGCTACTGAAACCGTTTACTGTATTATGTAAACTCTCTATCTATATGTATATTCATAATATAAACTTTAGCTATATAATATGTCCACAAAATGTAGGATAGTACCTACTGTGTAAGCGAAACACAAGGCTGCGTTCTTAATATCCTTTATACATAGTGCAATCCTACAAGTTTTGACTAGTATTTAAATAATCGAATTGCGTAACAAACACGTTAAAACTAGTATTTCTAAGGAGTACTTAATAAGATTAGAAGTGAAAAGCAATAATGCAACAAAATTCTTGTTTTTAACTGAAACCATTTACTATTTAGCGTAACAATATTCTCCAAAACGTAGGTTAGGTTAGGTTAGATTTATGATAGTCCTGAAAGTTATGGCTTCAGAATAAAATAAGTAGTTTGCAAAATAAGAATTTGTCGAAAAGTATGTCTACGAAACATTGAGTTGCGAATCAAAAGTACAAACCAAGTACCATATAACGTGACAATATTCTCCAAAACGTAGGTTAGGTTAGATTTCAGATAGTCCTGAAAGTTAGGGCTTACGAATTTCTCCAAAACGTAGGTTAGGTTAGGAGGTTAGGTTAGGTTAGATTTATGATAGTCCTGAAAGTTATGAGTTACGAATAAAAGTGTACTGCGAATAATGCGATAGGATATTTATGTGCTGATAGAATAATTAATTGAAAGTGGACTTACGAAAAGACATGGTATTTTATTTGTACGGAGCGTGGCGGGCGATCAGGTACCCAGGAAAAAAAAAAGGTCGGCACCGAACCCCCAAGTGGGCGCAGGTAAAAAGCTGAACCTAACAAAGGGTGGGTCCATAACAAAGGAAAGGGTCTATCCTTTTATGAGTATGTGATTAGGTGTTGGTATTATGTTGCAATGGAAGTACATATATACCAGAAAGAGTGGGCGGAGCGTGATGAGACCCCGTCCAATCGCTTTAAATGGGGTGTTGACCTTTTTTTTTTAGATTTCGTTGCCCCCTAAACCGCCATTTTGAGCGACAAAAAAGTGATCCAGAACCGGCGAATCCCTACTACTAATATATTCCTTGGACAAGTTCCTAAAAGATGTATTGTCGGCTGTCTTAAATTCAGCGTTTAACGGTAATTTAGCATTGAATCCTTTCACTGCATGCTCTGCGGCTGCTGGTGAGGGGGCCGTAAACCCGCGTCATGTAACTTTAGAGTATATTACTGAGGACGAAGTACGTGGGGCTATCAGGCGCCTGCCACCCAAGCACACACAGGGACCTGATGGTGTTCCCCAGTTTCTCATTAGGGATTGCTGCGAAGTATTTAATTAATAGATTCAGGCGTTACTTTGCGGAGGTCCATATCAACAAACTGGAACAAATTACCTTGCTACTCCACGAAACCAGTGCCGGGCTCGTGCAAAATAGCTGCGTCTGTGCGACACATGTTCATGCAAAAACCCACCCTCCTCCGCTTCCACACGAAACAACATATATCACACAGACTCAACTACACACCACCACCACTAAACACTAAAACTACACGATCGACGCGCGTTTCGCCTCTATACGAGGCATCATCAAGATCGAACAGCACGACCGTTCGCTACTTGAACGAATGGCGTACTGACAAACTAAAACATTTTTCTTTAATCCCGCCTACCGCCAACATTTTTGCATTTTTGACGCAGCTATTTTGCACGAGCCCGGCACTGGTTCCGCGGAGTAGCAAGGTAATTTGTTCCAGTTGGTTGCGAAGTATTTGTCAAACCCTTACAATTTACATTTAATCTCTCGGTGCAGAATGAATGCTATCCGTTTCTTTGGAATATGAGCAAGTTCCTTCCAGTACATAAGTCCGGCCCTAAATCGGACATTAACAATTACAGACCCATTGCAGTACTATCAGTTTTCGGCAAGATCTTTGAGTCAATTATATCTATTCACACATATTTCAGCAATTGCGTGGATGGTTCTGTGATGAACAGCATGGTTTTCTTCCCCGACGCTCAACTACATCGAATCTTTTAAATATCCTTACGTTGATCGCAAACAACTTAGATCAGGGAAGACAGGTTGATGTCGCGTACTTTGATTTTCGCAAGTCGTTTGATAGAGTAAATATTGACATCTTACTGAGAAAGTCTGCGTTGGCAGGTTTCTCTCCGTCACTCCTGTCTCGGCTTGCTAGCTATATGTCAAGAAGAAGGGAATATGTGCAATATCGCGAAGCTGAATCACGACCCTATGAAGTTTCATCCGGCATCGGGCAGTGGATTAACCTTGGTCCGTTGTTGTTCCTGATACTTATTAACGACCTACCAATGTCGGTCAGATTTTCTACTTGCCTACTGTTTGCTGATGACCTTAAGTTAGCGGCACCTTTGAACGGTACTGTGGAATGTTTCTATCTCCAAAAGGATATAGATGCTGTATGTGCCTGGGGTCATAAGAATGGTTTTCTTTTTAACGAAGATAAGTGTACCGTCATGTCGTATACGCGTGCACGGGAACCGATGCACTTTGGTTATACTTTTGATTGAAGGCCGTTGCGGCATGTGTCCACAGTCCGTGATCTTGGGACACATTTTGACTCGAGTCTCACATTTGCCTTCGGTATAATAAAGATCTGTGACGCAGCTAGAAAATGCCTAGGCTTTGTCATTCGGCAGGCCAAGTCGTTCACGAACAGGGGTGCTATTTGCGCCTTGTACAATGCATATATTCGCAGTAAATTGGAGAGCAATGCTGTCATATAGCTACCGCCTACCGTGAAGTAAGCAGTGTAAACTGTTTGCTCTTCGGGATTTAATCGACTTGTTCTCGTGCTCTTTGTGTGAATTCACTAGGGTGACATTTTATGTTTTATGGTATTTTGATAGGTAGACAGTAACTAAATTATTGTTAGTTTTTAAGTAGGTATACTAATTTGTACATGATTAAGTTGGTACACTATTGCATTGGGTATCCTGTAATGATGGTATAATGTATTTATTAATAAAAATAAAATAAAATAAAATTCTCGGATTTGGACCATTATTTAGATTTCTTTTTTCGCAAATCGTAAAGTGCTTTCGTGCCGACAGTGACTTATTTGCCCAGCGTGTGTGTTAAGATCTGGATATTTATGAATAATTACCAAAAATATCACAAACAGTAAATGAAAACCACCGCCATTACTTAACTGTAAATTTTCCGTCGTTGACGCGTAAGCGCCGCGATTTGCACGGCGTTTACGACGTATTAAGCGCGAACGTGTCACTGCGCCTCTCCGTGCTCCGTAGCTCGACACAATTAATTGACTCATACGAGGAAACCTTAAAGCCATAGTCACAGGATACACTTTCGCTTGATTTGTGACTGCCCTTCGCTGGTTTTCTGCTGAATCATTGATATAGTTTTACTTACTTATTACGTAAGTAATAATGAATTCTGCTGGTAAGAAAACATGGGGATGTTGTGCCAGCGAAAGTGTTGAGGATGATCACTTCGTAGACTGTGTCCAATGTAAACAACCATATCATTTAACTTGCTTGTCGGCAACTGGCTTGGACTTGGATTCGGTTAACCCGATGAAGTGGATTTGTCCTGCATGTATGTTGCGTATTTCAAAAAATGCCAGGGATGATTCCACACCGCTTCGTAACGTCAATACCAATAGAGGCAATAAGAGACCCGTCCTAATTTCACCGCCGCCATCACCTGGCGCGCCGGTTACCTCTGAGGATGTTCGCACAATAGTACAGGACCTACTAAAAATAGAACTTAGCTCGGCGGTGGCGATGATAAATTCCAAAACAAATTATATGATGGTCAGTGTTATAAATACGCAGTTAGAACCTGTGAAACAGGAGATGAGAGACGTTCAGGACTCCATGAACTTTATGAGTACTAGATTTGATGAGATGGAAGCTGAGCTGAGTTATACAAAAAAAGGATGTCGGAAATCAAGGTGGAAAATATGAATTTAAAATCTACAGTTACTGAATTGACTCAGCATATAAATTTGCTCGAGCAGCAATCCCGGTCAAACAATTTAAAAATACAGTGCGTGCCGGAAAACAAGAAAGAAAATTTGTACACCATCATTAGCAATCTAGTAGAAGGAGTGGGTTGCGACATAAACTTAATCCATTATATTCAGTTAGGGAGTTTTTAGATATTTTTATTTAGTTAGTTTTTGTATAATTTGACATAATATTTAACGACTTGGGTATTTAATTTAATGATCTTCTATTTTTTATCTTGTTTCATTTATTTGTTTTGTTTATGTTTTTTTTGACGATAGGGATCGGGGACTAATTTAATTTATTTGACATTCTATTGTAATTTTGCATCAAATATCGTGTTATTAATATTTTTTCATTGATTTTAATTTTTGTAATTATATAATTTTGACGATCTCAGTATAAATTCGTGTAATTTGACATGCAATGCAATTTATAATGTAACTTTATATTGACTGAATGAATTAAACTAAACTGAACTAAAACATAGGTGAGAGCAGCATCTTGCACTGCACCCGCATCGCTAAACTAAACAATGAGACTGCGAGACCCCGTTCCATAGTGGTACAGCTTGCGTCCCCAAGAGCCCGCGACCACTTGCTTGCAGCCGTTATTAACTTCAATAAGGCGAATCCCTAGGACAAACTGAACTAAGCCCACCTCAGGTTTGCTGACGTGAAGTGACGTTTTCGTCGTGGAGCATTTGTCCCCCGCTAATAAAAAACTCCACGCAGCTGCCAGGCACGTGGCCAGGGAGAGGGGTTACAGGCGCGTCTGGGTGAGATATGGCAAGGTCTTCGTCAGGAAAACAGATGATAGCGACATTGTATATATTAAAAGTTTAGATAGTTTAAATAAGATTACACAACTTTCTATCAATAATAATTATTATTATTATCTGAGAACGTATGCCTGACATGGTAATATAGGTCTGTAAAGAGCAAGAATTTAATATATACTATCAGAATAGTCGCGGCCTACGCACTAAAACTGACCTTTTCTATCGTAACCTGTGTTGTAGTGATTATGATGTCATAATATTGACGGAGACGTGGCTTAATAGTACAATAGTGAGCAGTTTGACGACAGATATGTGGTTTACCGAAGGGATGGAGAGCAATCCAGCGTACACACTGGTAGGGAGGGGGGCGGAGTACTGATTGCCGTCAGAAAAACGATAACATCTAGGCGAGTGACTAGTTGGGAAAGTAATTACAAGGACCTCTGGATTACAATAGATGTCATAACAAAGAATTCTGCTCGTCAAATAGCTCTCTGCGCAGTTTATCTACCTCCTCCTGTGAGGCATTGTGTTCTGAAAAACTTTGTGGACCACTGTAACTCATTCTTAGAAGAAAAAAAACTTTCATGTCTGTATAGTTGATGATTTCAATTTGGGAACCATAGATCGGAAGCTAGTCGAAAAACCAATGAGTTATTATTTTGTACCGGGCTTTACTAATATTCTACTTGATTTTATGTATGTTAACATCATCATCATCATCATCTCAGCCACAAGAAGTCCACTGTTGGACATAGGCCTCCTCCATGGATTTCCAAAGTGACCGGTTGGAAGCAGCATGCAACCAGCGCCTTCCTGCCACCTGTATGAGGTTATCGGACCATCTTGTGGCTGGTCGTCCTACGCTGCGCTTGCCAAGCATGGTATGTTAACAAGCTAAAACAATTTAATCTTGAAGCTAACAACGACGGCCGCATTTTGGACTTAGGTCTACAATTACGTTTTGTAATGTAACGAAGAGTATTAACCCTTTAAGCAATATTGACTCTTACCACCCTCCTTTAGATATTGTTCTATCTCTGTCCAGTGTAGCTCGTTTGCCTTATAATAATATAAATTCTAGACTTAATTTCTACAAAGCCCGATACGACCCTATACGTCAGGATCTTAAAGACTGCCGCTGGAATGAATTATTCCTGGATCTTAATAATATTAATGATATGCTTAGGAAATTTACGGACACAATCCAACAGGTGGTTCGTAGGCATGTTCCTCTTGTCAAGCCAAAAAATAATCGTTTCCCTCCTTAGTTTGATCAAAGATTAAAAGAAGCTCTTCATGAAAAAAATAAAATACGAGTACGCTATAAGAAATACAGAAATCCTTTAGATGCCGTTGAACTGAAGTTACTTGGCAAACGCTGCGGACTTTTAGCTACATCCTGTTATAACGCTTACATCTCTAAGGTGGAAGACGAGCTCGTTGCGAATCCTAAATTATTCTGGTCTCATCTTAAGGCTAGGCGGGGCGGGTTAAGTGTGTATCCGGCATCTTTCTCTGACGGGACGACAGTTACTTCCGATAACGCCGAAATCTGCGACATGTTTGCATCGTATTTCTCTACAGTTTATACTCTTGATGAAAACGTCAGCGATGAGCACAAATCTCCCTTGTTACAATCCCTTGCTGATAACAGCCAATGTTTGGCGGCCCTTGTAATCGACAAAGATACTTTACTCAAAAAGCTACAAGGCATTGATTGCAGTAAGGGCGCGGGACCGGACGGTATTCCACCAATTTTCATCGCCTCGTGCGCATCGGAGCTTGTCGAGCCTTTGTGGTTACTGTATAACAAATCTCTGTTGTCAGGTGTTTTTCCCAAAGAATGGAAAACTGCGAAGGTAGTACCCATTTATAAAAATGACAAGGAATATCTGGTTTCTAATTACAGGCTAATTTCTATTTTATCCTGTTTTGCTAAGATTTTCGAGTCACTTGTTTGCCTTTACATCCAGAGGCACGTGAAACCTTACCTGACCGACCATCAGCATGGTTTTGTTGGCGCTAGATCGACATACACGAATTTAATTACTTTTACTGAGCACTTAATGGGCTCAATAGACTCTACTGGACAGACAGACGTGATCTATACGGATTTCAGTAAAGCTTTCAATAAGGTATCTCACACAATATTAACATACAAACTGTCGACATACGGACTGTCTGGATCTATGTTGGGGTGGCTGCAATCATATATAACGGAAAGAAATTTTATGTAGTTATAAATGGCTACCAATCAACTTTCCGAGAAATAACTTCTGGAGTACCACAGGGCTCGCACTTGGCTCCGATCCTTTTCAATTTATTTATTAATGACATTCACAACTGCTTCCATCATTCTAGAGTTTTTATGTATGCAGATGACTTAATGTTCGCGCGTAATGTTGACACACTAGAGGACGTCGCGTTGCTTCAAAGTGACATTGATAGACTGAGCAAATGGTGTCGGAGTAATCGAATGCACTTAAACCCAAAAAAATGTGTCTATATAAAATTCACACATAAACACAATGTAACACAATCTGATTACTACATCGATGGCCATAAGCTTGATGAGGTTGAAAACATTCGTGACTTGGGAGTGTTATTTGATAATAAACTTACTTTCTTGCCGCACATAGAAAATACCGTCAAAAAAGCATCTAAGATGTTGGGCTTTGTCATTCGAAATGGTAGATCTTTCAGAGGCAGCAATACGAAAATAATGCTTTACTGCAGCCTGGTGCGCAGTACAGTGGAGTACTGCAGCGTAGTTTGGAGACCGCATAATGCTACTCACTCCCTGCGGTTGGAACGTATACAGAAACGGTTCATCCGTCATTTATCTTTTCATGCACGAGTGATGGCAAAGAGATCGGTATCCTATAAACGCAGGTTACAGTTCTTCAAAATCGACTCATTAGAAACCCGTAAAACGATGTTGGATGCAGTGTACCTGTATAAAATAGTAAACCATAAAATAGACTGCCATCAGCTGCTGTCGCTCCTGAATTTTCAAGCTCCAGCTCGTTATCCCCGGAACCACATTACGCCTCTGTGTCCACCACTCAGAAGATCGGTGTCGAGTGGAAACTCTCCCATTTGCAAGATGTGTCGAACTGCAAATGATTGCAGTGACATGACGGATATTTATTTTGACCCTTGTAACGGTCCAGCCACTGCTTGGCCGTTTAATTCACAAACTTATAGGATTTGTTTATTTATTTATTCATAAATGGTCTTAGTAGGTTTAGATAGGGCTATATTTATTTAAAGAAAAAAATTATTTACAAATACGTTGGCGGCACCTTTTAGAAATATGTTGTAGAATAAATGGTTTTCTCACCATTAAAAATACAGTCTTAAGGATCTCTAAGTTAAAACAGAATGAGGGTAGTGAGCAGAGCGAACATATCAGGTGGTACATTCTTAAAGAGATTATAAGCCATCACGCTACATTAGAAATTCATCCTTATTTCTATAACGGTTAAGAGTTAGCTTAGATAGGGTAGTGAACAGCCGTGCTTGAGATAATAAAGAGTTTATGTGCCATTAGGCCACATTGGAAATTCAGTCCTAAACCTAAGGTGCTAAGATTTAGGTTAGTCAGTAAAAATAGATATGACGGCGAACCAAGGATTGTCGGTGAAGAGGGTTCATCAAAAGTCTGCGACCAGCGGGGCAAGTGGTATAAAAGACGAGGGTTGAGCAGAATCTGGGCTTTTTTCCATTCTTCACTCATCGAGCGTCGGAGACTCTCCTCCATCCTCAACAGGTGTGCTTAAATTATTTGCTTACGGCAAAGCTCTGCCGGTTTGCTGTTATATTTCTATTGTTTTATTTTTATTTTATTGTTCTTTAAATTCAGTGAGTTTTGGTTTAAGTTTTGCATTTCATTTTGAGTTGTGGAATTAATTAATTTTAATTAATAATGGGGTAGGTAGGTTCGCGTTAATTAGAAACACTTGTTAAGGATTATATTTCTTTTGTTCTATTGTGAGGGTTCTTTAAATTCAGTGAGTTTTGGTTGTAATTACCTATCCCGTAACTGGGTTCGCGTACGTTTTGCATTTCATTTTGTGCTGTGGGTTTTATTTATTTAATTTAATAATGGGGTAGGATTGCGTTATATTTTGTATTATTTTATTGTAAGTGTTCTTTAAATTCAGTGAGTTTTGGTTCTATCTCGTAACTGGGCTCGCGTAAGTTTTGCATTTCATTTTGTGTTGTGGGTTTAATTTATTTTACTTAATAATGGGGTAGGATCGTGTTAATTAGAAGCACTTGTTAAGGATTGAGGAGTCTTCGTGCTATCTACGGAATTTAGCTTGTGCGGCGAAGTGCCGGCTAGGAGTTGAGGTTTTAGAGTCTGTGTAGGCGGGTTAAAATTGGGTACTGGCTGGACCCTTTTCATGGCGTTATGCTGGGGTATTTTAGCACCCTCGCCATGCCCAGGCCCCGGCTCCCTAAAACACATATACAAGGTACGGGCGGACCCAGTGGACGGACCGATGCTTAGGCACCCGTAAATCTGCGTATGTGGTTTATTGCAGTCGGTCTTATTGGTATTTATATATATATTACACCCCTTAGGTATTCTGTTCTCGCACTAATCCATAGTTTCGACATGGTGTTGAGAGCAACGCACACATGGCTTATTAGACACATGGTTACGCCACAGCCACCTTCTTTCGTTCAGCTAGTTAAGTTAAGAGTTTTCCCTGTCATTCCGGAAAGCTATACATTACACATTACACGTTTAACAGTAAATGTGGAGAAAATCTCCTAGTTTGCAGAACAGAGAATAGGGCTTCAGAATAGGTATAGGTAGATACACTGTTTTTTAGGGTTTAGTACGTTCTAGTATACGAGTAAGGTTTTATTCTTTACATATATTTCTTATAGGCTCAGCTAAGGTTGATTTCTACCTACGTTTACCTTAAGACTTATTTACCTCATTTCTCGACTTATCACTATATTGTTTTAACTATTTAACCATGTCTTCATTAAGATTACTTTCAGGTTATTAACCATATTTTACCACTCGTAACTATATTGTTTTAACTATTCAACCATGTCTTCATTAAGATTACTTTTAGGTTATTTACCATATTTTATCTACACACATATCATAAAGGCTAAATAACGCGTTCAAAAACCCTAGGAAATGACCAGCATTATTACAACCAATGTTATTATAAGAATTTTCTTGTCTGTGGTAGTAGGTAAATCTGTTCTTTATTGGTCATCACATTACCGATATCTCGTGACTGCTCGTGACGTTATGAATTTAAATTTGGAACAGCTGTCAAAATTCAAGTTGGTCTCTATTCTAGTATCCACAGATATTAAAACAGTTATCGATACGAAACGTCAACTCAGTATGTTTTTTTAATTTAAACGCACGACATTTGATCTCGAGTGATATGACAATAGGGACTATATTCGTTCGTCTATGGTTTAAAAAAAACGTTCGTCTTGACGGATAGATCGAATCACAGAGTACCTTTTTAATATACATGGCGGCCATTAGTTGTCATTCGTTTTTGGTTTTTTGCTGTTACGGTTTTTTGCAGTTATGATATGTGTGTAGATAAAGTAATGTATGCAACTGCTATATAATGAGAGGCCTTAAAACACGAGTGTGATCCTATTATGAAACTCGCTGACGCTCGTTTCATAAAACCACACTCGTGTTTTAAGGCCTCTCATTATATAGCAGTTGCATAAAATACTATTACCACTTGTAACTTTATTGTTTTAACTGCTTAATCATGTCTTCATTAAGATTACTTTAAGGGTATTTTTCTAGCTACGGCTATTATCAGTATTGTCGGTCTAAGGATGGATTTGTTCATAAAGCTATTATTAATTTAACAGCATCTCCCAAGCATATTGCTATGGCAACTTAACTATGTCTTTATTAAAATTGCTGCATCACTATCGATCTAAGGATTGATTTGGATCATGAAGTTATTATTAACGGGTACAAGTACTCGTAGTCCTACTGCTGCAGGACTACATCAAGTGCACTGAGAAAACTGAATCTCAAATATGTCGATTAAATACGTATTGGAAGTATGCGCAGCCGAAATCATCGAGTATAATATCGTCGCTTCCAAGGCAAAGTCGCTTATCTCCATTTGGGCTACTTTACAGGAGAGCATTTTAAAGTTTTTATTTTTAGAAAAAAAAATCGTTACATCGCTCTCCATTGATAGATTTTGAATCAACCAAGACCTGTTGAAAGCTTGATTTATTTGCTATTTTTAAACGTAACCAGTAATTGAATGATCCTGTTAGTTTGGGAGATAAGTGTCACTTAAGCGAATTTGCCTCGTTACCTTCAAAATATGAAGCCGGGCAAAATAGCTTATCTCCAAAGAATTTAATGGATACGAAATTCTATATTGCTAAACCACCATCCGTCATGTGTCATATTTGCTAATTGTCTCTTAGTTAGTTGTTATCAGTCAGTCAAATTGTCTTACGGTAAGACTGTGTAAAATGGTACTATTTTTAAGGCATTTAAAGGAGAATGGGCAAATTGTCCCAAGTGCTGTATACAGTTGTGCTATATCTTATTAGAAAGCTCTCAATAAGAGCTTAATTTTTTTATATGACAGCAAAACCGAGATGTTTGCAGGGAAAAAGCTACAGCCCATTTTATACCTCACTTTGTACTAGCAGTTGTATGAAAAGTATCTGTAAAATCATTTTCGAGATATAGCCGAAAGATTTTAACCACGCATTACTGAGGCCACTAGAAGTAAAAAACGTAATGTGAGCATATTTCTAATTTGGTGTTTTTTTTATTTTTTTCATACAAAACAATGATTAATGCTGCAGACACCTGGTCTTCGAAACATAGCCTATGATGATCCTTACACCGAGTACTACACGTCCATACTACTCACTATTGTATACAAGGGTTGGGACAGCGCCCATACAAAAATGCCCATTCACCTTTATTTTTACTAGGTTTTAAAAGAACAGAAAAAGGACAGTGGGATAAAAAATGAACACTATTAGTATTTATGACATGTGGGTAGAATTTATACACGATAAATCATGTAATTATAAGAAAAGATATGAAGTAATCTTTTTTGGTTCTCTTCTGTAATCTGTACCTTGCAAGGTTTCTTGTACTTTTTCAGAGCGCAATATTGCTTTTAACGTTTTGATAACATTCAGGAATTATTCACAAAGTGCACATTTTTCTGAGATCTTGATATTTCTTAAATAAAATAAATAGGTAAGCTAGCTTTATAAGCTCTATTTGGTTCAATTGTTTTCAATTTAAAAACATTTATTTCCTCTTTTTTAACATTTGAACTCATTGAATACTTAGCAATTTTTTTAGTAGGTATATATAATTAGTATTAAATGCAATTAAAACACTCACGTTATATGGCTCAGGATGCTTCTGGCAATACTAAACCCTAATGTATTTTGTGTGCTCTTCTCAATAACTGAATGCATTGAGTCCACACACCTACAATTTTCAAAGTAACCGGTTGGAAGCGGCATGCAACCAGCGCCTTCCTGCCACCTGTATAAGGTCATCGGGCAATCTTGTGGCTGGTCGTCCTACGCTGCGCTTGCCAATACGCAGTTGCCATTCGAGAACTTTTCGACCCTATCGGCCATCAGTTCGCCGTGCTATGTGCCCTGCCCACTGCAACTTCAACTTGCAAATCTGCTGGGCTACGTCGGATATTTAGGTTCGTCTGCGGATCTCCTCATTTCTGATTCGACCACGCAGAGAAACTCCAAGCACAGCCCTCTCCATAGCTCGTTGCGTAACTTTGAGCTTTCCTATAAGGCCTATAGTAAGCGGCCACGTTTCAGTGCCATAAGTCATTACTAGTAACACACATAGATCATACACCTCGATTTCAGACACTACACAATATACCTCATTGGACGACAAGACATTTCGCAGTTTCCCGAACGCTGCCCAGCCTCTTGATTGACCTCTTTCTCGAAGTTGGACCTGCCCAGTTGGACTGTTTGTCCTAGCCAGTCCTAGGTAGACGTTGTTACCCGGTCAGGTACAGAAGTTCGCCCTAGGGGATTTTCGAGTGAAACAAGAATAAAATTTTAACAATAGGTTTTTATTTAAATAAAAGCTCCCTAGGACGACTAGAGACTCTAGGTCGTAAGTTCGTAATTCTTGTGCCTAATTCCTAACTTGAGTCAATTAACGTGATCGCTCGCACTCCCCTGGCCGTGACCCGACGTGTAGTAGCGTAGGCTTGAGGTTCGGCAGGTCTCCGTAGGCTGCAAGGGCGTAGAAGGCTCGGCAAGGGTACGGTTGTCCAAGTAACCGGCTGTTAGCAGCTCGGTCAGGGTACAGTGTCCAAGTAACCGGCAAGAGGTGCCCTGCAGGTGGCTCGAGGATATGCGAAGCTTGGGGAACGTGAGCCCGTAGGTAATTGGGTAGCACGTAGGTAATTGGTAACCCGTAGGAAGTTGGTAACCCGTAGGTAGTTGCCCTGTAAAGATTTAGTGCTTTACAGGCTGGCCACTAGCGGGAACTGATGCCATACTGAAGCTCGAGGAGACGAGAGTCCAACCAGGGAGCTAGAGCTCGCCAAGTTGTGGTGTGGCATCAGTTCGAAAGGTTTACAAGTGGCAAGGTAAGAAAGAAAAGCTACGTTACATTGAGAAGGAAAGAAATAGTGAAGTTAAAACTCAGTGACGGTTACGGTTTGAAATTACAAGGTGCGACCGTTGAGCAAGTAGATTTAAATTAATAATTATAACAAAGACTTAGAAATTTACAGAAAGAAGTTAAAGAAACGGTCGCAGGATTTAAGTTAGAACAAATTAAGATAGAAATAAATTAAATACAATCTGAAAGAAACACATACACGAAAAATACAATTTTATAAGAACAATTTAGAATAGTTATTAGCAGAGAGAGAGCTTACCAGTTGGGCAGAGGTTTCACCTTTTAGAGGTGGTTGTAGTGATGTAGAAAATATGAGCTCTCTGAGAGCTGCAGGGGCTTTTAAAGCCCATTTCCTGAGCTTCCCTTCCAGAGGAAAGGGGTCGTAACTAATTCAAACAAACCCCGCCCCTAACGATTCTAAATGTTGCCAGCGCTTATTTATACCGATTGGTAAAATAAACGCTGGCTTTAGCAGCGCCCTCTAGTGTGGCTCGAAGTGATATAGCACAGCGTAACAGTTCCCCTTTTCCCCGGTAAAGAAAATTAAAACTCATTTTAATTTTCGCTAAAGGTCTTACGACGTCGCAGCATTCATCAATCGTCTTTCTTACTATCCACATATATACATCATTTGTAGTGTGAGTCCTGCTACACTCACACATCTCCCATTAGGTAACCGATATATATGTAAGCTCTTAGAATATTAAACCAGTATTTACTCAGCATTCATTGGTTTCACTTGCATCCCAACTCCCAACATCACATGGCGACCCTGCCAGTGCTGCCTTCGTGTGGCACTGGCGGCGCGCCGCGCCTCCAGTCCAAGGACTTGGTGATTTGTTTTTTTGGCACCAACCATAAAGTGTATAAAGAACATTTAATTTTGTGTAAATAAGAACAGAACTAAACGTAAAAAGTGAAAATAAATAATAGTAAAATAATTATGGACTAAACATTTAGAAGAAATAAAAAAATATATATCATGAAAAACATTATACTAAATTATAACGCCGTGACCCGCTGCCGAATTGAACATGCGTTAAACAAGGAAGTAAAATATTACAGAAGAAATATATTGATAAACCGAAGAAGAAGAAGAAAAAAAAAAGGAAAGAAACGGACAATAAATGAGAAATAACGAAGAAAGCAGACTTAATTTGGAGTTTGATGTGATGCTGCAGGGCGAGTGTGTGTGTCCGAAGCGTTGCCGCCGGGAGCTGATGGTGTCGTTGACGTGGGCGTAAGCAAAAGAGTGGAGTACGACTATGGGCAGGAATTCTTCAGTGCGGAGATTATAACAAAATACATTAAAATAACAATAATTGGTATGTGACTTTTTCGAACCTTTTACTTTGGATTTAATTTTTTTGGGAACTCAATATTGCGTCGTTTTTATTATTGACCATTTCAAGTTCATGTAAATCGAATTATATTTCTATGATTTAGCTTTAATATTACATTTTTTATACTTTGTATGCGAGTTTATTTTAAACCTAGTAATATTTTATTTTACAGAATGGTTATTGCTCTTCGTTTTATATGTACTTACTATGATTATATTGATTATGTTAGAAGTAAACTCTGTACGTTTATAGATTACAGCCGCTTGTTGACGAGATTTGAATTAGAAGCTGTATTGCAAAAAAAAAAAGTATGTGGTAAGTTCTAAAGTTAACTTGGATCAATTAAGTAAATGAGATACAATAATATATTATACTAAAATTATTAAGCACTTCCAGTATTTGCAACAATAAAGGTTAAAGATAAAAATAGATGGGGATTGTTTCGTACAGCTTTAGGTTGGATGATGTCATCTAGATCATCAGTCAACTATGGATTGGCATTCCGCGTCTGTTATTACAGCTCATATTACCTAAGGTAAGACAGTTACCGTGCACTCTTTTAAGAATAATTACATTATTGCGGTATTGATTTTTTTTTACACATTACTTTTGATCTGTTAATATTTATGAGTATTTTTGCCGGTTCCAATTTTTCAAATAGGTTTCGAGAATAAGAAAGGATTAATTAGACACGGACATGACAAAAATAACGAAAATTCGTTATAATTATGGACAATACGTAGGTTAGTACAAGTTTTATAGGAAGAGTAGGAATTAATGGAAAAGAAACGTCGGAAAGTTCAGTTTTATTGGAAAATATATTAAAAATCTTTTGTTCACTATGGAGTGCAAGTAGTTATATTTCCCATTAATTCTATATTGAGAAAGGTTAGTAGAAATTATTTTAGGAAAAGTTTTTTTTTTACAATTTTTTTTTTTTTTCATTTTAATAGATCTTTCTTCTTAATGCTGCAGTTCATTAAGAAGGAAGGAATAGAATAGTTTAATTTTGTTACTGGACTGATCATCTAGCGACAATTTTAGATTATTATTACAAGGTATTTTTTTAATTAAAGCATAAATTGAATAGTACAGTCAGACAGATAAATTCAGGAAGAGTAAAAATATTGAAGATTTTATAGGGAAAGGTCAATAAAGGATTAGTTTTGAACGTAATGATATGAGTTAGAGATCAGAAATGAAAAGGTTTTTTAATAGAGTAGGAAATGGTGCAGTCTGAAAGAATGCTTTAAGCAACGTGGTTGGGAAAGCTAAAGCAAATAAGATTTACGATGAACGATTAGACTGGCCATCTAAGAGTTATTGGAATTCTTAAATGCTAAAGTTTTCATTTAAGTATGAGTATTTGATAGTAATTATGAATGGTAATTATCTAAGCGATGGAAAAATGACACTAGGTTAAGTTTACCAAAAACCATTCGTTATCAACAGTAGCCCGAGATGCGCTGTTGAACGAAGAGGTATATGAGGCAAGGTACACCAGGATACAAGGCAGGCACGGAATCCTTGCCTTCTGATCATGATTCGGTCGAGCATCAATCGTGAAGAGACTTCGACACACGGTATGCTTAATGTAAGGAAGTGTGAAAAGAACTGCCTGAATGTACGATGTTATAAATGGTATTTGTGTATGTGCGCGCACGAAATTAAAAATATCCTTGTATCCTGAACAATAAATAAATGTATAATTTAAGGTCGGCCGACCACGTAATATAATGTGCTGTGTACCTTGCATAAAGTGATGCCAAAGCTGCACACTTCGATGGTTAAAAGTATTAAGGAGGTATATAATAAAAAATGAATTAAAAAAGTGACGTCACTGAGATATAAATACTTAAAGTAAAAGAAAAAAGACTTGCAAGCCAATGCTAAATCGAGCGTTGTTGTCATTACATTAAGATAATATTTAAGAACTAGGATCAAAATATGTGCACAGAACATACATATATTAAGACCAGTACGTACATAAGGTCATATGAAAAGGTTTCAAAGATAAACCACGAAGAGAGCTAGTAAGTACTTAATAGCGACAAAGCTAAATGATGGTGAAAAGTTAGTGGAGGTTTGTTTTTTTTTTTTTTTTTGCAATAAAAAATTATCAATTTGTAATGCTGTTGTTTTTTTTTAATGATTTTTTTGAAACAGTTATTTTTTAAATAATGGTATTAACATAACACGATTATATGCAATGTATTAGAGATGGGCCGACTATGACTTTGGCCGACTAGCCGACTAGCCGACTAATCGGCTGGGAAAAAGCCGACTAGTCGGCCGACTAGTCGGCCAAGCCGATCATTGCTTTCGCTAATGTTTGAGCGGAATATGTAACGTTCGACGCGCCTCATACGTTCACGCGCCGCATAGGCGGATAGGAAGGACCAGTTTTTTTTTTTCATTTTGCCTTTTCTTATGATATTGTCTACGTACTACTCGGCATTACAGAGTTTTTTAATTAAACAAAGGTCAGCGAACTACTTAGCTGACAAAATTGTATTGTAGTAAAATTACCATTCCGACTGATTCGCAGAGGCACTGCGGTATCTTAGACGAGAAGATGTTATGTAGCTTCCCGAACGCTACCTAACCGAGTCAGATTTGATGATTGACCTCTTTGTTGAAGTTTGGTCTACCATCTACGTACTAGACAGTCTATCCCAGGTATACATACCTAATTCCTTAACAACCTCGAGTGTAGAGTCTCCAATCTTTAAGGAAGTTGGCAGGATGAGAGCGTTTGACATGATTTTTATCTTGTCCACGTTCATCTTAAGACCAACTTGCTTGTAGGCTCTACTAAGGTCATTGAGCAGTATACTAAGGTCCTCCATGTTCTCAGCCATGACTACTATCTACTATGTCATGGGCAAAACGAAGGTGAGCGATATATTCGCCGTTACGAGTTCATTGATGCCAAGTCCTACCCAGAGATAAAATCTCCCTGTTTAATTTCTCGCTGTAGCAAGATAGGCTTCGAGGTTTGGTCCTACAATTGGACGGACGTATTGGCTTGTTCATACAAACTCTTCAGCACTTCTATGTCGGTACATCGCTGGAGAGACTGCAGTACAGTCCAGGTCACGATGAATCGAAGGCTTTCTCGTAATCCACAAATGCTAAACAAAGGAGGAGGTTATAGTCTTTGGTCTTTTATGTAACCTGCCGCAGCGCTTGTAAGTGATCCACGGTGCTGAAGCCTTTTCGGAAATCGACTTGTTCGGGAGGCTGGATGTCGTCGAGTTTGCGCATGAGACGGTTCGCAATGAGTCTCGAAAGTAAAATAATATTTAAACATGGCTTGAAGTGAGATAGGCTTATAATTCTTCAGCAGAGTATTATTGCCGTTTTTGGATACGAGCAAGACCATACTTCTGTTCCATGCATGCGGCGTTTTCCCTTCGTGATTGACGGAGTTGAACAAAGTCTAAACGGCGCTTAGAACCGGTTTACTCTTAGGATGCCACTACCTTCAGGAGTTTGGCTGTAATTTGACGTCGTCTAGAATTTGTCATTTTTAAGTTGTTTGAGAGCCATACTAATCTCTTTCATGCTAACGTCCGGAATATTTTTGGCATGTCTTCGAATTCAACTTGGTTAAGCAGCGTTTGGGAAGCTATGCAATGCAACATCTTCTCGTCTAAGATACTACAGTGATTGAAAGTACTATTTAATTGAAATTGATTCATGTTCATGATTTCAATTCAATCACCCTGTTTTAAAAATAGTAATATAACCACTAGGTCACCCACTGGCTCGTTTGAGTTCCTATGTCGTTGTTCACTCACTACACTTTATTAACTTGGAATAACACTGCACTGATTAACTTTATACTCATTTAATGCAAAAAAACAGGTGAGGCCATATAGAGCGCCAGAAGCACAGCGTTATCCAGCTGCGTTAAGCTAACAGCGCCATCTATGAGGGCTTCTGAAACTAATTTTTGTACAAGCATTTGACGGATGTCTTAGGAACACAGCGTTACCTAGATGCACCGCGGAGGCGGCGCCCTCTCTGGGGCGTTGTGTACAACTACATATAGAAAACATGGAAGTTTAAACATTACCGGGCCCCAAGGACGACTTGTCCTTTAGAGGAATTGAAAAAAAGAACATGAAAAAATAGAACACTGGTAACCAATTGACTTGCGACCAGGGATCTAGCAACTTAAGATCAAATAAAATTTCTAATGACTTAGGGTACAACTAATTAAGAGATAATTTGTCTTTAAAAATTTATAGTTAAGAGTCCAATGGTAGAGGACAGATCTTGGTGATCGGCCTGCGAAAGGTATTGTTTTTAAATTTAAGTGTAACGATTCGAGTCAAACCATCTCTACCAGGATGCTTATCTATAACACGGCCTAGAAGCCACTTTCCAGGAGGAAGTCTCTCATCTTTAACCAAAACTACTGTTCCAATTTCAGGATCTGGATTCCTATCCGTCCATTTATAGCGATTCTGCAGGGTAGTTAAGTATTCAGAGCTCCAGCGAGCCCAAAGAGATTGCAACATTTTTTGAAGCATTTGCCACCGATCTAATCGAGAAGCAGTGACAGATTCGAGACTTTCTTCCGGAACAGTAATCGGAGGTTCTCCGATAAGGAAATGTCCGGGTGTAATCGGAGAAACATCATCGATTGAGCTACTTATAGGGGACAAAGGTCGGGAATTCACACAAGACTCGACCTGAGTCAACAAAGTGGTATACTCTTCAAACGTGAGAAGAGTCTGCCCAATGACACGCTTCAAATGGGCTTTAACGGACTTAACTCCGGCCTCCCAGAGTCCTCCAAAGTGGGGAGAGCCAGGAGGGATAAAGTGCCAAGTTGTGTTGTCATTGGCAAGAATTTCGGCTATCTCTCCGACAGCTTCCGACTTTCTGTTTTTAAACATAGTGTCGAGTTCCTTAGATGCCCCAATAAAGTTGGTGGCACAGTCACTCCACAGGTCGCTACAATGTCCGCGCCTGGAAGTGAAACGGCGAAAAGCAGCTATAAAAGCCGCAGTGAAAAGGTCACTCACGAGTTCTAAATGAATAGCCTTGGTCACAGTACATACGAACAATGAGATGCACGCCTTACAGGTGCGATTACATCTACCAGGATACAATTTTAAATTAATGGGACCAGCGAAATCCACGCCACTTTTGCGGAAAGGTTTAGCTGGCGTAACACGACAGGCGGGCAACTGACCCATCAGTTGGCTAATCGGCGCTGCAGATTGTTTGTAACAAGGAATACATCGACTTAAAACTCGTTTGACTAATTTCTTAGCGCCGATTAGCCAATATTTATAGCGGATGAAATTCAGCGTCAGCTGAGGACCACCGTGTAAACAGTGCAGGTGAGCATCATTGACAACAAGCAAGGCCAAGGGACACTTCGAGGACAGAACTATAGGCGACATGGCATTGAAGTTCACCTGAGTATTGCGCAGTCGTCCTGTTACACGTATAAGACCGTTTGGATCTATAAACGGGGTAAGTGAGTGCAATGTACTGGACTTTGGGAGACGACGCTCCCTTTTAAATAAGTGCAATTCGTCTTGAAACCAAATTTCTTGTGAAAGGCGAAGACAAACGTCAGTGGCATATCTTAGTTCGCTAACAGTTAAGTGCTGAGGAAATGGGACCACCTTTTGGTTCCGTTTGGCTTCAACACGACTCTTACAAATCTTTGCAAATCTGATTACGTACGCAGTGACGCGAATAAGTTTGGTCAGTGACGAATATCTAGTGAGGTAACTAAGCCTCTCATCATCCTCACTCGACACACCAGCTGACAAAACAGTGAGAGTCTTTTCTTTACTTGTGGATTTTTCTTTAGCTTCTAATTGTGTGGCGGGTATGTCGAGGGAGGAGGAACGACTGTCATCAAAGTCAGTGTTTTCATGCAGCATTTTCGGTCCGATCCACCACAACTCGCAGTCTTTCATTAAATCGGGGCGAATGCCACGCGAAGCGACATCAGCAGGGTTCTCTGCGGATTTAACGTGGTGCCACCGGCCACTGCTTACATTGTTAACTATTTCTGTGATGCGGTTAGCTACATAAGTTTTCCAAGTTTTTGGACTTCTTCTAAGCCAAGCCAAAACAATCATCGAGTCTGTCCACGCAAAAACAGCATCCTCAGGAAGTTGAAGACTTCTCTGAACATCTTTGAGTAGCTTAGATAGCAGGACCGCACCACACAGTTCTAGACGAGGAACTGAAACTTGTTTTACAGGCGCTACTTTAGTTTTAGCTATAACTATCGAAACCTGGATACCCTGTGAAGAGATAACCCTTAGGTACACGACAGCAGCATAAGCTAAACAAGAAGCGTCACTGTACCCATGAACTTCCACTCTCTCAGTACCATCTTTTTGAGTATGAACCCAACGTTCCAAGTATAGTGTTGGCATGTGAACTAGCTGATCACGGTAACTTGACCACTCGGAGGCAAGTTCCAGGGGAAGCTCATCGGTCCAATTGATGCCGCACAACCACAGTTTCTGCAAAAAGATCTTAGCAGTAATGATAACCGGTCCTAGAAACCCTAATGGGTCAAAGGCTCGTGCAATATCCGACAGTACCGAAGTTTTAGTGAAGCATTCGGTGGGTTCAGAGATTTCAAGCTTGAGTTCGAAGACATCGTGATGTGAGTTCCATTTAATTCCTAGGGCTTTGATTGTATCATCAACCGTAATGTCAACGCTTTCTTTGTTACTTTTGGCAAAGTTTGGAACTCCACTCAAAACCTCGGGACTGTTGGATGCCCATTTGTGCATTTCGAATTTGCCTTTAGCCATAACTTTTGAGATTCGACTTTGAAGCTTCGCAGCTTCGGCCTCGTCACTCGCACCAGTGAGCAAATCATCCATGTAAAAATCGTTATTAATGATATCAACTAATTCTGGGAAATTAGATCTTTCATCTTGTGCAAGTTGTTTTAGGGTGCGAATGGCAAGGAACGGAGCACACGAAGTACCATACGTAACGGTGAGCAAACGTTTCTCCACGATCTCATCTTGTGGCGAAGCGCGCCAGAGAATGCGCTGATAATCGACATCTTCCTTTGCGACTAGAATTTGTCGGTACATTTGCTTCACGTCTGCGAGTAAACAAATTTTGTGAATGCGCCAACGAATGATTAGGTCTCGCAGATCCTGTTGTAGTGGTGGACCAACGAGTAATTCGTCATTAAGAGCTGATCCATCTGAGGGTTGTGCGGTTCCATCAAAAACTACTCTGAGCTTCGTAGTAGCGCTTGACTCTCGTATGATGGCGTGATGAGGAAGATAGTAAACCTTGTGAGTTGGCTTTTCTTGTGTATTTACGTCCTCCATGTGATTGAGTGATTGATACTGATCTATGAAGTCTGTATAGTCCCGTTTAAATTCTGGTTTATGTGTGAATCTTTTCTCCATGTGTCGTAGTCTATGTAAAGCAATTTGACGGGAATCACCCAACTTCTCTTCGTATGTGTCCTTGAACGGCAATCGTACAACGTACCGTCCATCTTCCTGTCTATAGTGTGTCTTCTGATAGTGTTCTTCGCATTGTTTATCGAGTAGTGTCATCGGTTTCTCATTTGGCTGGTACTCTTCGGTTTCCCAAAACTTTCTTAGTAACTGATCTACCTCTAGAAGTGTGGTCGAAACGGTTATATTGGATGAAGGTAGATCGGTTGCTGACTTCGTAGTACCGGACACTAACCAACCCAATCTGGAGTTTTGTGCGAGAAGAGAATCGTATTTGTATAGTCCTTTAAGCAAGATGCAAGCGTAGACGTCGGCGCCCAACAAAACATCAATTGGCCTAGGTTTGTGCATGTGAGGATCTGCTAACTTTACTTGTGATAGGGCAGGCCATTGAGTTATGTCGAATTCTTTAGTGGGTAACAATGGTGTCAATTTAGTGAGTACGTGCGCATTTACTTGCATCACATGTTGAGTATCAATTGGTGAGTAAATATCCAAATTTACTATGTGGCGTGCCTTTACCGCGTGCTGACCTATGCCCGTTACATTTGCTGTAAGTGGTGTCTTCTTCAAATTCAGTAACTGCGCTGCCGACTCGGTTATGAAGGTCGCCTGTGAACCTTGGTCCACCAGGGCTCTTAGGTAAACAATAGCACCTCGTCTATCCTTTAAACCAATTTGTGCAGTAGCAAGTATTACTTGGTTGTCACTTATGGAAACTTTCATACTTGTGATTTGTGAATTTCCAGCGCTTTCAGCGTCCGTTTGTGGAGTTTCCATAATAAGTGGCTTTGCAGTAACATTATTGTAGTGTAGAAGCGTATGATGTTTGCGATTGCAGGTTCGGCATGACGTGACTTGTCTGCAGTTCTTTATGGAGTGTCCTTTAACAAGGCAGTTGAAGCATAAGTTATTGTTCTTAACAAACTCCTTTCGTTTATCTACGTCTAGTTGTGTAAATTCAGTGCAGTGACAAATGTAGTGATTCTTCTGACAATATGAGCATTCCGTAGTAATTTCTGTAGCAAAGGCTTTGACCATCTTAGATTTTTGTGCTATCGATGGTGTTTGGTATGATGGTTCTTTTCTTTCCTTCTTCTGTGTTGTTGGTATCATTTCCATTGCCCGAAATCTACCTTCCAAATAAGAGGTTAGCTTTTCATATTTAGGTAGATCTATCGAAGACCCAAGCGATTGCTCCCAACACTTGTGGGTTTCAGTGTCTAGCTTAGATACTACAAGGTGGACAATAATCGCGTCCCAAGAAGTAATGTCTATTTCCAAATTTGACAAGCTGCTCAGACATTGATTTGTAGTATCTAGAAGATCCTTAAGTCCTTTAGGGCATTCAGTTGTGAGTTTCCTTTGAATTACCAAACGATTCAAAATGGTGTTGACTATCACTCTGGTGTTGTTATAGCGATTGACTAAAGAATTCCAAGCTTTTCCATAGTTCGCAGCTGTTACATCAAAGTGACGTACTAGCTGTTCGGCTTCGCCTTTTAAACTCGAACGCAGGTAGTGATGTTTATGAATATCGCTTAGTCCTTTATCATTGTGTATCATGGAAAGAAATAAATCCTTGAAGTTGAGCCATTCGTGATAGTTACCCGAAAAGGTGGGTATGTTAATAGGTGGTAATTTGGTTACCGTGGGAATCGATTGAGATGTGGGCAGTGACTCATTTTGCTTTAAAGGTTTTTCCGCTATCTGTTCTTTCAAAATAGTTTTAAATTCTAAGTAGTATTCTTCAACCTTGTTGTAAATTTCTTTTAGTTTAGTTTTCTCTTCTTTAGCCACTTTATCATCTTTCAACATGTTCCTATGGTCAGTCACAAATTTTAACCAATAGTCTTCAAGTAAATCTCTTCGTGTTTCTAAGTAACTAATTGTGTATCGTGATGTTGAAGTTTTCTTAAAATTCGAATACAATCTTTGAATTTGTTCAAATAGTTCTCCTTGTGACGTTAATTCTGCCATTGTTTATGAAAACCAATTTTATCCGTAAGTGTTTTATAACAATTTTTTGTAAGTGTCTCTGTAGAAAAGCTTACAAGTTTTATTGTTGCACAACTTTGCTAAGTGTTTTTATCACAAATTATTATAAGTGTTTTTCCACATGTGAAATTCGCTAAGTGTTTTTTGACCGAAAATTTTCTAAGTCTTTTGATGCAAATTATTCTAAGTCTATGACACTTTGATGCGAAATTTTCTAAGTCTTTTTATTACACGAACAGACTGTCTTTTTATTTGTAACGCGAATTTTCTAAGTCTTTATCACTGAACACGAATTATTCTAAGTCTATATCACTTCACTTTTTCCAATGTCACTGTACTCACGGTTATCCGGTTCGAAGGACCAATGTTCACTCACTACACTTTATTAACTTGGAATAACACTGCACTGATTAACTTTATACTCATTTAATGCAAAAAAACAGGTGAGGCCATATAGAGCGCCAGAAGCACAGCGTTATCCAGCTGCGTTAAGCTAACAGCGCCATCTATGAGGGCTTCTGAAACTAATTTTTGTACAAGCATTTGACGGATGTCTTAGGAACACAGCGTTACCTAGATGCACCGCGGAGGCGGCGCCCTCTCTGGGGCGTTGTGTACAACTACATATAGAAAACATGGAAGTTTAAACAGTCGTATTTAAAATAAAAAATAAAATAAAAAGAATGGCCGATTAGTCGGTGCTTTTTGCCGACTAGTCGCCGACTAGAAATATGGCCGAATAGTCGGCTTTACCGACTAGTCGGCCACTAGTCGGTACATCTCTACAATGTATTTATCTCGTCAGCAAAGCGTGCCATCTTTTATTAAGTTAAGATTAAGTTAAGTACTATTTTATAAATTTGTTTTGTTCCTCGATATTTATAATAAATTGAGGATTTGTATACATAAATGTAAGACATATTTTAAAAAATATTCATATTATTCATTGGTCATTTTATTTAATTACGAAAGTACAGATGTTGTTTAGTTAGAGTAAATTTAAAATTCATATTTGGTTGTGAATCATTGAAAATTTAATACTTATGTGTAATTTTTTTTTGTCGTTTCATGTCATTTAAAATTGGCATTTAAATTCTTTGTTTTTTTTTTAATTTTAATACACTTAAATTATATCATTTTAACTAATGACTAACTTTATTAGTCATCTTTAAATTGTAAAACAGTCAATTACTTTTCTAAATTCTTTCTGCTAAAAAAAAACTAATAATAGTTTTTTTTTCCTTAAGGAGGGAGGTGTAGTGTGAGTCCTGCTACACTCACACATCTCCCATTAGGTAACCGATATATATGTTAGCTCTTAGAATATTAAACCAGTATTTACTCAGCATTCATTGGTTTCACTTGCATCCCAACTCCCAACATCACACATTCTTTCAGAGTAGGTCCGGCCTATACATCTCTTGGTCAATCTGTACTAGTGCCAGTTCGTTCAATATGCTTAAAGCTTGCTGTGCTATTTATTATCTTTTTTTTTTTTCACACTTTATGTGAACTATTGTTATGATTGTGTATATTGCTCTGTAATCTTGTTTTCAAAAGAGAAGAAAAAAAAAGATAAACTGCTGAGTTTCTTGCGGCGTTTCTTCTCAGCAGATTCTTCCATTTTCCGAAGCGCTAGTAGATTCAGACATGTAAAAGAGCCTATATGGCCTACTTGCAAAATAAATTTTTCATTTTCATTTTCATTTTTCATGTCGGCGAAGGAAACTATTCCCGAAGCAGGCTTTGAGGATTCTTCAATGCACTGTTTGAGGTCTTGGAGTCGCTGTGACAGGTCATTTTTTTCTTTAAGGGCTTGAAGGGTGATATGGGTCTGAATCGTTTTTTGTTTAAGGCACTGGTACTGCACGGCCATTTGAGATGTCCCGTGACCCACTTTACGGCACAAACTGCTAATTCTCAGCTTCTGGTCAGAGTTCAATTTACCTTCGGAGGATATAGTGCACACCTCATTCAGGCACTGTTGAATTGAACTCATCCAGTTTTGGATCTCAGAGGTGGGCACCATTCCAGGAAGATCCTCTTCTTGTTGGGCGGGCGGCGGAGGCGCGGGCGGAGGCGTGGACGGAGGGCTGCGCTGCGTAGGCGCGCTCCGGTTAAAGGGGCTGTCATTCATTATTTTTTTTTTTTTTTTAGAGTAGTATCCCCATTCACTAAAACATTATAGTTTATAAGTTAAAAACTAAGACACTTAACACGAGAGCCGAATGACACAGATGAGTCACGTGCACAGCGTACGAGTAGAGCTAGGTCACGAATTTGCAAGTGAATAATTATATTATTTTATTATTAAGTAAACACGTCCGATCGAACTCATCGACAACAATCAATCCAGATACTAAATATTGTTTGTTGTTTCCTTTGCGCCGTGCCACCGGTAAGGTGATAGCACAGCGACTGGAGGACCATGTGTTTCTCGTCCATGGAATCCCTCAAACAATCATGTCGGATAATGCCTCAAATTTTGCTGGCCATGAAGTCCAGTCCTTGTTTCATAAGTATCAAATACCACAGATACATTTTGGTCCAGTTTATTGCCCACAGGTGAATCCAGTCGAAAGACAGAACCGCACGGTGATGACGGCTGTCTCTAGCTTTGTCGGCGCCGACCACCGTACTTGGGACATTAATGTGCACAAAATTCAATTTGCAATAAACACTTCGGTTAGTGCAGCTACGGGCTACACTCCATTTTTCTTAGTACATGGTCGCGAGGCTGTGGCTGATGGTAGTATTTACAAGGATTTTGAGGACATAGATGAAGTAATTTTCTCATCACGTAAAGACCTATATGATCATTTGGGGGAGTTGAAAGAAGTGTTTGATGATGTAAAACGAGAATTAGAAAAAGCACACCAAAATAACGCGAAATACTACAATCAGCGACGGCGGGACCTTGAGTTTGAGGTTGGTGATATTGTGTGGAAACGTTCATTTAAGCAAAGTGACGCGTCTAAGTATTTTGCATCCAAGTTGGCCCCTAAATATGAAAAATGTCGTGTGTTAAGGAAACTCTCAAAATTGGTTTATGAGTTGGAGGATGGGGATGGCAAACCTGTAGGTAAATGGCATATCAAAGATATGAAGGTGGTACCGGAAAGAGGCTGACTTGTACTTGAACGGTGGAGTAGGTTGAGTCGCGGTCGCGTCGCTACTTTTATCGTGCCCCACAGAACAAAAGTGACTGTCCTTCGAGCATCATGTTTTTTTTGTGTTTACAACTTTTACAAGCATTTTTTTTTTGTCTACAATTTATACACCTTGTTTATGTTTAGTTAGAGTCTGGTGGGTGTCGGACGCACGGCCCGCGTCAGCCGCCCTCGCTCGCCGTGCCGCCGACGCCGACCGCTCTCGATGAGGATGAACGACCGTGACGATTTTTTTTATCGTCGGGATTTTTCTGTAGTCTTGTTGTAGTCCGGGATTTTCTCAGCATCGTGGAGTAGGTGAACGTCGGACGCGCGGCCCGCGTTGGTCTCTCTCGCTCGCCGCGCCGCCGGCTTTGGCCTCTCTTATCGATGTTGGAAGATTCAGGATGGTGTAGCGGTGCTTGTACCGGTTTTGTTTTTTTCTTTTTTGTAGATTATGTTTCAGAGTTGGGGAACGCCGGGCGCGCGGCCCGCGTCAGTCGCCCTCGCTCGCCGCGCCGCCGGTGTTGACCACTCTTGCTGATTATAGTAGAGTCGTATGCGAGTGACGCCTCGTCTGTTGGTGAGCGTCGGGCGCTCAACCGGTTGTGCTAGCTCTCACTGGTTGCGCTGTCGACGTTGGCCGTTCTTGCGATGGTGGTGATAGTTTCTTGATAGGTGTAGTTCTACAGGTGGGCTAGTGTTTAACGCACGGCCAGCGCCTAACGCACTCGGTGGTGGGTTTGGGTTTAAGGACTTTGTTTTTTTTTTTGGTGCAGCTTGATATGTAGAATCATTATTGTTTCAGTGAGGAGTCAGCTGGGGGCCAGCTGGAATTTTCCTCTGTATCGGAAAATTCGTCTGGCGGGAGGGGTGTTGTAAGGTGTCAATTTTTGACAGTGACAGCTGAGGTGGATTCAGTCGATGGATTGTTCGGCTTTCTATTTACGGCGGTTGTTGCAGTGACTGAAACATTCCGGCGTTTTATCTAATTGTTATAATTGTTGTCAATAACAACGATATAATAAAATAAGGGGAATTAATTTAGATATGGTGGAGTAGTTTGGAGAGTTTTCTTTTTAGACTGTTTCAATCGTAAAATTTTGATATTGTGACAGCTCTACGACACTAGCGATGGGCGTTTTCGAAGGAGGCCATTTTGATGCTTGAAGGGAGAGAGGGTGGCTCTCTGTATTTTTGTCTTGTTTTGGCGAGTTTAATATCGAAATGTCGTGATAATAACGGCTTATAGCGTCTCCGACTGGTAAATTTAATTGGTTTGTTTTGTTTTAGTGGGGCGATCTGATATTGGGTTAGAAGCGGCCCACGCGCATGTCTTCTTAACCTCTTGTTGGTAGGTAAACGAGTCGATAAAGCCTTCGCCCTTGTTTTTGGCAATGTTAACCGTGTCTATTATTTTAGTTGCGGTGCTGGCTGCTATCGGAACACCTTCGTTGGAGTTGATAGCGTGACCCGGGCGCATTAGCAAGTCTGCATTTCCTCCACGGTGGGTGTCACCTTAATATCATGTTTCCCAATGTAGTTATGACGATAGGACACTTCTGGTCCTCTGGAATCAGTAGGTCCTTGATTGTTTTGGTTCCTAATTTATGCTCCGTCCACAGGAGGTGTTGAGATACGGCGTGAAGTGTAGCTGTGGTTGGTGTTGTTGGAAGCGCCGTGAGGCGTCTGTTGAAGCTGAAGCTGCTTGGCCTGCGTGGCACGTTGTCGGTGACGCTGGGACGCTGGGCACGAGACGGCGTCCGAGCGTGGCACACAGCTGTCCGCAGCTGTTGAGTTGTCGAGGCACCGGAGGCGGCTGTGAAGCGGAGGCTGCTCGTTCTGCGTGGCATCACGTTGGCTATGGTGGGACGCTGGGCACGAGACGGCGTCCGAGCGTAGCACACGTTTGTCGGCAGCGGCAGGTTTGGGTTGGTCTTCGCCCATCAGGTACCAGCGCCTTCCGCGCCGTTAATTAATTAGGTAGGTAATTATAAGAGATCACTGGCCAATTGCATTCACGACCCTGAGGTTGTATATTGTAGAGAAGAAGGACTTAACTCTTAAAGCTGTAAAGCTGTAATACTATAAAGCTTGTGTTTGTGGGCGGGTTAGTTGGGGTTTTATTTAATAAATAAATATCTAGCTGTGCAATAACTTGTTTTATTGACCGTTCGGCAGCGCCCCTCTACCTGCGTTAGAATTTTCATTACAGTAGTCTTAATAACAAACATCCGAAAATTAGATTTAAGAAGGAATTAGAACAGAATAATTCACTTAACTTCTTAGACTTGACTATAACTAAGGTAAATAATAAGCATCAGTTCCACATTTATCGTAAGCCTACGCAGACCGATACAGTTATTCCTGCTTCTTCTAATCACCCTTGGCAACATAAACTGGCTGCTTTCTATTGTTACATACATAGATTGTTAACAGTACCTCTTTCTAGGGAAGATTTTGATTAAGAGTTGAAGACCATACATATGATTGCAAATTCAAATGGCTACACTGAGACATTGGTAAATAGTCTGGTTAAAAAGAAACAGAGGCGTGTAGCTGATAGCATGTTATATAGCGGCCCGTCTACTGAACCTACTAACAAATATAAAGCAAGTATTAGTTACGTTGGCTCTTTGTCAGATAAAATTTATAATATTTTAAAATCAAAGGAAATAAATGTTGCTTTTAAGACTAATAATTCTTTGTATTCTGTACTATGTAATGGTAAGGATAAAGTAGAAAGAGGGAGTAGATCAGGAGTATATAAGCTCACTTGTGACGATTGTAGTAGCGTTTATATAGGACAAACCGGTCGTAGTTTTAATATTAGATATAAGGAGCATGTTTCATCTTTTAGGCATAAGCACGCAGAGAAATCCAATTTTGCAAAACATTTGATAGACACAGATCATACATTATCAGATGTTCATTCTTATGGAATATTACATTTTTGCAAAAAGAGATTTCGTCTGAATGTTTTGGAGCATTTGGAAATAGTTAGGTACAACAACGCGGGATCCATTGTCAATAAACAGGTTAATTATCCTTCTTCTCAAAGTATTTTGGGAATGGCTCCTCAGATATACAATAAAATTCCTAATAATATTAAGGAAATGAAATTGCCTCAATTTAAAAAAAAGTTTACATCTCTGCTGTGTGAAAAATGTTACTATAGTGTCAATGACTACCTAAATGATAAAGATCTATAATTATTTTATTTTTTTGTTTTTCTTTATAATTTATTTTTTAATTTTGACATTGACATAATTATTGTACCTACGGACATATCTTTTTTATTTTTTATTGTTTAACCTGTTAATTTTTGATTGTATTTTGTTATTATTTATTTTGACCGTTACTTAATTGTTTAATTTAATCCAATTTTAAAATAATTTGAATACCGATATATATTTTATTGACATGTATAAATTTAGAGATGGATTAAGTTTTTAATTTTAATTTTTATAAAAAAAAAAAATATTTGTACGCCATCTGGCAAAACATACAAGGTTCTAGAACAATTATTTATAAGATCTTTTTTGTACCTATGTTTTACAAAATAAAGTTATTCTTATTCTTATTCTTATTCTCCTTTATTGCGGGTATGCTTAAATTCTGTCTTTAACGATGGGGGTAGCTGAGATTGAGATAAATTATGTGGGTAGTTTGTGATAATATAAGGGGGTACTTTTGTTTTACTTTTAAATATTAAGGGTATGCTTTGAGAAAAATAATAAGGGTAGTAGTGCAAATATGTTGGCGGTAGGCGGGATTAAAGAAAAATGTTTTAGTTTGTCAGTACGCCATTCGTTCAAGTAGCGAACGGTCGTACGGGTCGATCTTAATGATGCCTCGTATAGAGGCGAAACGCGCGTCGATCGTGTAGTTTTAGTGTTTAGTGGTGGCGGTGTGTAGTTGAGTCTGTGTATTCCGGATGGTTACACCAGAATTCTATTCACTGGATTGTCGCCTTAACACCAATAAAACGCACTATACTGTTCAAACACTTTTTCCTTGTGAGCGGGTACTGTTTTACTATTATTCACTGTTGCTTCCTTTCTTACTGTTTTCCTTTAATTTACTGTTTTTTCTTTCTTATTTGTTTGTTCTTCGGAACTGAACTGGAATGCCGCTGCGTGCAACCTGCGCGGCTTTTATACTAGAATCTATCCCCACTATTTCAGTCTAGAATATTCGACCGAAAGGTTACGCCTCTATTCTAGAACTTTCCGGCCACGCCCCTAAGGCTCGAACGTTCTGGCCCCGCCCACTTGGAAAGCCTTTATTTAAGAAAATGATAAAAACAAAGTTACAATCTGTCTGAAACTGTAAGAATCGGTAGATAATTGTTTTTCATGCTGAAAACAATGTCGATTGCATTCGTCGCGCCGTCTGTTTTCTGTCTGGGAGCGCTCGTGAGTTCGCGCTGGTTTTGTTACCGCATTCCCCCACCGCTGTGATATAAATATGTTCGGGCTCCCCGCGTTCCCCAGTCGGCTAACGAATGGCGCGGCGAATGCATGTCCGTTTTTACATCGGGAAACATTACGTAAAAAGGGCAGTTAGAGCAATTTATAATATGGATACTCGTGAGTCATTAAGGGAATTTTTCAAGGAAATAGACATCTTAACCCTACCGTCGCTATATATTTTTGAAATAATCATGTACGTTAGGAAAAATATATGCAATTTCCCTACCAACGTCGATAAGCCAAAGGCTACTAGAAACACAGGAAAGCTTAAAGTTCCAACTTACAGACTGGCTAAAACCAATAAGTCGTTCATGGGAAATTGTGTAAGATTTTACAACAAAATTCCAAAAAACATAACTGAACTAAATGATACAAAATTTAAATCTATTGTCAAGAAGACATTAATTTCTCGGGCGTATTATAAAATCAATGACTATATCTTGGACAAGGATGTTTGGAAATGATCCCGATCTGTATTGGCGATCCCTGGCTCCAAAGATTGTACACCTGCTGTGTTAAATTGTTAAATTGTAAAAATGTTGAATATTTGAGATGTAAAATAACATTGTTTTGATTTATTTAAAAAATTACACCTCGTTGAGTTTCTTGCCGGTATCTTCTCATCAGAGGTTTTTCCGAACCGGTGGTAAATTTTTTGACATTCATAAGTGCTACCTGTAAGCCTAATCTGAATAAAATATTTTGACTTTGACTTTGACTTTGACTTTGAAAGAGGTAAACATCAGTAAATATAACCGCTGAAAGCGTCAGGATTCATAGATTTACCTAAAAATATAAAACTAAAACGAGCGTGTATTAATATACAAAATAATGATGCGTTTTGCTTTTTATGGTGTGTGATGGCTTCTTTATTTCCCGCTAAAAATAATGTTCATAGGGTATCTTCGTACCCTCACTACGAGAACGTTCTCAATATCGATTAAATGACATCAAAATTTTTGAAAAAAAACAACCAACATATCAGTGTTAATGTGTATGCACTAAAAATAAAACTGAAGTCGTTGGTCCGCTGTAAAAAACCGCATGCCGCAAGCAATATCATGTTTATTTATTAATGTTAGAAAACGGTCGACAAACTCATTATTGTCTTATTAAAAATTTAAGCAGCCTGCTTAAAAACCAATTAAGAATACACAGGGGATCATTTTTTCTATGTGAAGAATGTATGATATTTTTTTAATAGTGAAAAAAAAATTGATGCTCACGTATGTGGAGGTGTAAAGACAATTTTACCCAGTCAGAATGAACAAATAGAATTTAAAAAATTTGAACGTATGCAAGATATGCCTTTTGTAATATATGCTGATTTTGAATCTTTATTGGTACCAAACACGAATGAAAAAAAGAGTTCACAATGTACTATTAAATTACAAGAACATGTGCCAGCGGCATTTGCGTACTATGTAGTGAGTTCATACCACAGTTCTCTCAACAAATTCGTGTCATATCGTGGAAAAGACTGTGTAGGTAAATTCCTCGAATATCTGCAGAGGGATATATGTACAATAAGCAATATTTATTCGAGCCCAAACCAATGGCTATTACTGAAAAGGAAGAAAATGATTTTTTGAATGCTCGATATTGTTTTCTTTGCAGCAAGTTGTTGCTCGGTGACTCAGTAAGAGATCATTGTCATTTAACAGGACGTTATAGGGGGGCAGCTCATTTTTATTGCAATATCCGCTATCGTTTACCTGTATTTGTGCCCGTATTTTTTCATAACCTATCAGGATACGACAGTCATTTATTTATACGTCAGTTGGGGGAAATGCCAGGACAAATTAAAGTTATAGCGAAAAATAAAGAAAATTATATTTCATTTACAAAATACTTCATCAATAATCGAAATGAATTTATGTCTGTTCGTTTTGTGGATTCATTCAATTTTTTAGGCGCTAGTTTGGAAGAACTTGTAAGCACTTTAAACAAAGAAGACTTTGTTCATCTTTCGCATTTTTATTCGTTAGCAGAGCATTTCGACCTACTGAAACGTAAGGGTGTCTATCCATATGAGTATATGAATAGTTGGACTCGGTACGAAAAGCGATGTTTACCACAGCAACATTATTTTTACAACTCGTTAACCAATGACATCATATCAAAATATGATTACGAGCACGCTAAACTTGTCTGGAAATCATTCCAACTTAAGAATTTAGGGGAATACACTGATCTTTACCTTAAGTCTGATGTACTGTTATTGGCTGACATATTCGAAAAGTTTCGCCAAACTTGTAAAGTTAACTATAGACTAGATCCTGCTTTTTATCTGACCGCTCCAAGTTTAAGCTTCGATGCTATGTTACTTATAACAAATGTAAAATTACAGCTTATTAATGACCTTGAAATAATTAGAATGATTCAGAAGGGTATTCGTGGGGGTATATGTTTATGTTCTAATCGATATGCGATTGCAAATAATAAATACATGCCTAACTATGATCCGAGTATTCCAAACATTTTTTATTATATATAGACTGTAATAATTTATACGGTTATGCCATGTGTGGCAGTTTACCATATGCTGATTTTAAATTATTACAACAGGATGAAATCAAAAATCTCGATATCCGGTTAGTACCAGATAATTCAGATTATGGTTATATTTTAGAAGTGGATTTAGAATATCCTGAATATTTGCATGACTTGCATAATGACATTCCATTCTGCCCGCAAAAATTCATACCTCCTGGTTCGAAGCAACCTAAACTTATCCCAAATTAATATAATAAATATGAGTACGTCATTCATTACATACATTTAAAAACATGTTGAAATCATGGTTTGATCCTTAAAAAAATTCATAGAGTAATAAAGTTTAAGCAAAGTCAATTTTTAAAACAATATATAGATCTAAACACGCAATTAAGACAAAAAGCTACATCTGTATTTGAGCAAAATTTATGTAAACTATTAAACAATGCTATTTTTGGAAAGACGTTGGAAGACCCCGAGAAAAGATTAAATGTTATGTTAGTTAATGTATAGCATGATAATAAAAATAAAACGAAAAAGAAGTACGGAGCCGAATGTCTAATAGGCAGACCTAATTATCATAGTTCAACCATTTTTACTGAAAATTTCGTAGCCATACAAATGAAACCAGAATCCATAAAACTTGATCGACCGATTTATATCGGATTTACTGTTTTGGAAATATCCAAATCACATATGTATGATTTTCATTATTCTCATATGAAACCTTTTTACGGGTCTAATTTAAGTTTGCGCTATACGGATACAGACTCTTTATTGTATTCCATAAACACTGAAGATTTATATGCAGATATTAAATTACATTTTCAGCCTTATTTTGATACCAGCAATTATTCTGTAAGTAACACCTATGGCATAACACGTCAACATAAAAAAGTACCAGGCTTGTTTAAAGACGAACTCGGTGGCGAAATAATAAGTGAGTTTGTAGGTCTCAGGTCTAAATTGTATTGTATCAAAACTGAAAAGAAGCAATTGAAAAAAGCTAAAGGGACAAAAAACATTTAAGTAAGTAAGTAAGTAAGTAAACACTTTATTGTACATAAAACACGGTACATACTATTACAATTAAAATAAAATAGTACAAAGGCGAGCATATCCCTGTAAGGGATCTCTTCCAGCTAACCTAGGAAAGTTTTACATAAAAATTACAAGGAGAGACAAACAACAAGCGTCCACCTACAGCTAAATTAACAAACAACAACAATATCAACATAACTACCAATAATGCACAGAACGAAAAAGAAACCATATATATTGTTACCCGGTCAGGTACAGAAGTTCGCCCTAGGGGATTTTCGAGTGAAACAAGAATTATAATATAACAATAGGTTTTTATTGAAATAAAAGCTCCCTAGGACGACTAGAGACTCTAGGTCGTAAGTTCGTAATTCTTGTGCCTAATTCCTAACTTGAGTCAATTAACGTGATCGCTCGCACTCCCCTGGCCGTGACCCGACGTGTAGTAGCGTAGGCTTGAGGTCCGGCAGGTCTCCGTAGGCTGCAAGGGCGTAGAAGGCTCGGCAAGGGTACGGTTGTCCAAGTAACCGGCTGGTAGCAGCTCGGTCAGGGTACAGTGTCCAAGTAACCGGCAAGAGGTGCCCTGCAGGTGGCTCGAGGATATGCGAAGCTTGGGGAACATGAGCCCGTAGGTAGTTAAGTAGTCCGAAGGTAATTGGGTAGCCCGTAGGTAGTTGGTAACCCGTAGGAAGTTGCCCTGTAAAGATTTAGTGCTTTACAGGCTGGCCACTAGCGGGAACTGATGCCATACTGAAGCTCGAGGAGACGAGAGTCCAACCAGGGAGCTAGAGCTCGCCAAGTAGTGGTGTGGCATCAGTTCGAAAGGTTTACAGGTGGCAAGGTAAGGAAGAAAAAGCTAAGTTACATTTAGAAAGAAAGAAATAGTGAAGTTAAAGCTCAGTGACGGTTACGGTTTGAAAATACAATGTGCGACCGTTGAGCAAGTAGATTTAAATTAATAATTATTACAAAGACTTAGAAATTTACAGAAAGAAGTTAAATAAACGGTCGCAGGATTTAAGCTAGAACAAATTAAGATAGAAATAAATTAAATACAATCTGAAAGAAACACATACACGAAAAATACAATTTTATAAAAACAATTTAGACAGTTATTAGCAGAGAGAGAGCTTACCAGTTGGGCAGAGGTTTCACCGTTTAGAGGTGGTTGTAGTGATGTAGAAAATATGAGCTCTCTGACAGCTGCAGGGGTTTTTATAGCCCAATTCCTGAGCTTCCCTTCCAGAGGAAAGGGGTCGTAACTAATTCAAACAAACCCCGCCCCTAACGATTCTAAATGTTGCCAGCGCTTATTTATACCGATTGGTAAAGTAAACGCTGGCTTTAGCAGCGCCCTCTAGTGTGGCTCGAAGTGATATAGCACAGCGTAACAATATATAAATAGATATAACAAGTAGTGACTGAATAGAATACTTAAATAAATGACCTAAAAAACATGTTTTGCGAGATTTAGATTTTGAAAAGTATAAAAATGTATTATTAACTAATGAAAGATTAAGAAAGACAAATATTGTATTTAAATCATTGAAACATATTATTTTTACACAATCTGTGCAAAAAGTAGCATTATCATCAAATAATGCCAAACGCATTTTACTAAAAAACCAAATCTCCACGTTATCTTGGGGTCATAAATCTATGTTTTAGTAATAGCCTTAAGACTTTGTTGACTTTGTTGTGATTGTTTGTTTAAGTAAATGCTTAAGTTAGATGTAAGTTGTTTATTATGAATAAAAGGTGTATTTGTTTTGTATTAATTTCTATAGTAAACATTTTTTCCTTCAATATAATATGTGTTTCATTTATTTTTCAGACCTGCCTAGATCAATAAATTCTAAAATATTGCTTTTGTGTTAAGGTGGACGAACTTTATAAATAAAATAAAAATGCATTGCTTGACAATACACTAATTTATTTTAACCATTAATATTATTTGTCACATTTCCTATACCAATTTCTAATACAAATTACATTTTTCAAAGCACATTTTTTTAAATGTTTAATACAGTAAAAGTTCGTGTTACCGTCATCAGTTACCATTTTATACAATTCTTCAAAATTTGGACATCCTATTTCTCCTATTTCAGTAACATCACAATCAGAACATAATTCTTGTACCCATCTTACTTTTTCTAAGCCTTTCACAAAAATGGTCTTATTTTTTAAGAATGGTTGTACGTATCTTATAAATTCTCTATAATCAATAATTCCTTCACTCCATGTTATACCATACGTTTTTTCTATCCACCGCACTTGACGTCGTTCTTTATCAGTTAACTTAGAATAAGAGAACGGCGGTTTTATTAAATAAACTTGTGTAAAATTTTCTGTAGCCACTGCTAACTCCTTCATAATAAAATTATTGTCCTTGTCTTCGAAGCCTTGCACATCGATTATATAAATATTTGAATTCATGATATTTTCTTTACAATTGAGGTTATCGGTTTATATTCTACTATGCACTCGTTCAGTATTAGACAGTAAGCGGACGTATTGTCGGGAATTTCCGAATCGCATTCAATTTCTGTTCTAACGTCAATAGGTCCTGTCTTTAATCTTTCGTTTTGTCGAGAACAGTCAATTAAAAACAAAAGACAACTTTTAAAATCGTGTATGGTTAACAACGGTTCAGCGCGACGACCGTGATATAACTGTTGAAATCTAGCATATTGTTCATATAATAAAGCATAATTGTTAGATTCAAAGTTTACATTCAGGCCTTCGTATGGAAAATAAATAGAATTTAAAAACACTTTAACTTCTCTCAAACGACAGTGATCAAAACGAGAATAGTCTGCATTTGATAAGTTTTTCCTATTCGTAGACAGAGATAGTATAACGAAACGTGGTTTTTCTATTTGGGTTGATGTTTTTACTGACCAGTGGCCCGTTTCACTAAGCTACAAGTTACAATTTTACAAGTCTAAACCGGCAACATTGGTCAATAATGACCAATGGCAATGGGTGATGGGCGTAATGTTGCCGGTTTAGACTTGTAAAATTGTAACTTGTAGCTTCGTGAAACGGGCCACAGGTGTGTTTTGTGGTTTTTGGCAAATATGGATATTCATAAAGATCCCAGGTTCTAAATGCTAAGCTTAATGCAAGATCTTTTTCCAACAACTTAAGCATGTTAATTCTTTGACGGTCGGAAACCTTTAATATCGTCCCCTTACTGCTAAAACCGACTAACTGCATCAATGATAGTTTCGAGAAAAACGCATTTAAAGGTTTGAGTGGTACTTTCTCTAACAAAACCTAACATTAATTGAAGTGTTTTTGTGTTTTTATTTAGATGGTTTATCTGTAAGTAAAATAGTATGAGGAAATTTAGCCTATACCCAATATAAGTAGGTAAAATCACGCTTTGATTAAAAAAAGTGGCGCAGATAGTCGGTTTTGCCTGTAGGGTATGTGTAACGTTTCGAAATGAAGCGCCATTAAAGTATTAAAATGTAACTAGTATGTTTTGTCACTTAGCTAATTTTACAAACTGTACAGGTCCAATGGGGCGAAGCGAGATTCTTTGTAACGATTGCAGTTATATTGCTTCTATTCTATTTGTAAACAAATTATCATGGAGTTAGATTTACAAATCTGACGATTATTTGACTAATAAAGCAACATTGAACATCAGACTAGACAAAGATGACCATTTTAATAACTATTTAACAATAAATATTATGGAAATTAATCCAAAAAGTCCCTTGTAACCACAGGGAGGAATATAAAACCTAAAAAAACAATAACGTGTCATCGAATAATCACAACAAGGAAGTTTTTGTTCATTATCCGATGGGTAAGTAATACGGTTCAAAGAAAATAAACAACTCGCTTTATTTACAGTATTTACAATTAATTATATATTCAAGGGAATTGCATAGCGGACAGCTCTTGAGGCACGGTGACAGAGTGCTAATCATTTTTGTTTTGCCGTCCAGTAGCTGCGCGCGGTGTAGGCGTCACCAAGCAGGTGCATTACCGAGCTAGGTGGAAGTACAGTTGTGGCCGAGGAGTCACATATTCCCCCTGGACAGAACACCTGAAATCTGACCACCCTGCCGCTCCGCGTCCGCTTCTCGATCGGTACGGCCGGACTAGCAGGAACGGATACTTTGGGTGCATTTGCCTCGCGCACCATGTAGGCTGGCTTAAGTCTATCGATGAAGACAGTATTTCTCTTGCCTTTGATGTCAACAGTGAAAAATTTCGGTTGCCTTTCCAATACCTTGTAGGGTCTTTCGTAAGGCGGCTCAAGTGCGCCACGAACACTATCGACTCGCAGAAATACATGAGTGGCGGTATGCAAGTCACGAGGTATGTAGAAAGGTGAAGTCGAAGTGTGCCATGTCGTTGATCTTGGCGTGAGTTTAGCCATATGCGATTGAAGACGTGTCGCGAATTCTGTGATATCTGCCGTCTTGTAGTCATCTTTCGGCGACAGAAACTGACCAGGTAGACGCAGCGTCTCGCCGTAGACAAGTTCGGCCGGAGTGGCGTTTAGGTCTTCCTTCACAGAATTTCTTATGCCCAGTAGGATCAGGAAAAGGGCTTCTGTCCACTGGGTAGAAGAATGGCACATAATCGCTGCCTTGCTGAGCTGTCTATAAAGTCGCTCGATAATCCTGTTGTTCGCAGCTGGATGGTAGGCAGTGGTATGAAGATGGCGCGCACCAACCATGCACGTGAGAACTTGGAAGAGGTGGCTCTCGAACTGACGACCACGGTCCGTCATCACTCGCTCCGTACAACCAAAGCGAGCAAACCAGCCAGACACTAGGGCAGCGGCACAGGATTCGGCAGTACAGTATCTGTGTACAGTGACGGTGAGACATTATCTGTATTCAGAAGACGGGTAAGAGGTCCTACGATGTCGAGATGAATATGAGCGAATCTCGACGAAAGAATATGAAATGAGGAAAATGGTGAAATGGTATGACGAATGATCTTACTCTGCTGGCATTTCAGGCATTACCTGGCCCACTCTCTAGAGTCTTTGCAAATCCCTGGACGCACAAATCGCTCCGTGACCAGTCGCACAGTTGTTGAACTTCCAGGATGATGAAGACAATGTAGCATGTCGAAAACTTGCTTGCGGAAAGTGGCGTGACATAAGGACGTGATATATGCGTAGAAGTGTCGCAGAACACAGGTTAGCCACTGTCGAATGTAGGCATCTTCTTTAGTTTCAGTGTGGAGTCATGAAGGAGCAGGTCTGGCAGTTCTGGATCAATATCCTGAGATCGTGTAAGCGCCTGGTAATCGATGCATGCAGCTACTTTTTCGACACGAGATAAAGCGCCAGCAACGGCATTGTCTCTCCCGGGTAAGTACTTCAGTTCAGTAGTGAATTGTGAGATGAAATCAAGGTACCTGAATTGCCTTGGTGAACATTTTTCTCTGTTTGTGGAAAAAGCGAAAGTGAGAGGCTTGTGATCTGTAAACACGATGAAAGATTTGGCTTCTACCATGTGACAGAAGTACTTGATGGCTTCGTAGACGGCTAAGAGTTTGCGGTCGTACGGACTGTACTTCTTCTGCGATGGAGTCAACTTGTGCGAGTAGAATGCCAATGGCTCCCAGTCTTCACCTCTGCGCTGCTGTAGAACAGCGCCAAGAGCAACATCAGATGCGTCGGTGACAAAAGCTAGGTCTGCAGTAAGATCAGGATGAGCTAGCAGTGTTGCTCTAGACAGAGATAACTTGCAGTCTTCGAAAACCTGGAGCAGCTGTGGAATCATGTCAACCGGGTGTGATCCTTTAATCTTCGGCCTAGCGAGTTCAATGGGGCTTGTATTTGAGCAGCATTGGGAACAAAGCGTCGATAAAAGTTGATTATTCCTAGAAAACGTCTTAGTTCCTTAACGATTTTTGGTGCTGGTTAGTCCTGGATAGCGTTGACTTTCGTCTCCAATGGCTTGGTCGGTACCAAGCCATTCGCAGTCGCAGTCGCAGTAACACGTTATCCGAGGAAACTTCAGATTTACCAAATGTGCATTTTGAAGTGTTGACCACCACTCCGTAACGTTTCAGTCGCTCGAAGAGTTGACGAAGGTACTTTTGTGATCTTCTAAAGATGGTGAGTAGATCAAAATGTCATCGATGTAGCCATAACAGAAGTCAAGACCTGATAAGACTTCGTCAATGAACCTCATGTGCAGTCTCGATCAAGGTTGAAATGCGACTAAGTGCAGGGAGGGGCTGCTTACGCACTCTTAAGCGGTTTTGCCTGTACCATAACTCTGTCGCCGATAGGAGAAACGTTACATTCAAAACCAAATATTTTACGTTTAGTTTGATTTTGCAGTTGAATATTTTTATCTATGCAATAATTTAGTACAGGAAAAAAATACGAAGGGTAGGTTTGATTGCTTTTTCAGACGTCCGAAATGCCATATTTGTTTTATAGTTTACAAGAAAAAACGACTATATATGTTTTAGTCGCTTTATGGAGTAATAAAATTGTTGTTTTATTCAATAACATGCACTTAGTAGCTTTTGCTAGTTATTTATTTCTGAAAATCACCAATAACCTACCTTAAGCTGGAGGCTAAATCAAGAACGGAGGTTCGTATCCAAAAAGGGGTTTTTGCACCAGATAGAGCTTGGAAAGCGTATTCTAACGGTACTGCTAACTCATTTTTGCCAAAAAGGGAGGTTAGTCGGTTTTAGCGGTAAGGGGGCGATATGAGGCATTCGCCAAACAATTTTATGGATATCAATCTCATTCAAGACCTCATTAGTATTAAGTGTTACTGCATTCAAATTGGTATTGCTACGAAGCAGAATTAATTCATGTTTACAGTTGATTATTACTTTGCTGAAGTCTTCAGCAAATCCTAAGATTTTTTTTAAATGAATAGAAACGGCGAAACGTCCTTCTTCTATATTTTTTGTACCATTTAAATCCCAGCCCCAAGCTTTCGACATTCTTGCTTCATTCTCATTCATAGACAATAAGGATTTAATAGTCGTAGTCACACCTGCATTTTTCACTGTCTATTTCAACCCCATTTAATTCATATCGAATATCTTGAAATAGAAAAAGAAATGGGTTATTCGTAAATTGAACACTTTTTACTTTTTCTTTTGTTTCTCGGTTCTAAACATTTACGATCCCCTCCAAATACAATGTGCTCTCAGAGGGTAACACATACAAGTCTTGCTGATTAATAGGTATTCTGATTTCATCGTTTCTGTTGAACGTGGTTACTTATGGCTTATATGAATGAATTTCAAAGCCTTCGATACTATTGTCTTCTACAAAGCTATCTGTCACGTTTAAATATTCACTCATTTTAATAATCCAATCAATTTTAGAAACTTGATATTCTCCTTATTCAATTTAATGTTGGTAGATATTCTTCTTTTGAAGATGTTAGCTGGACTAATTGGTGCAGGTTGGTGTGCACAGCTTTTATTGAAATCTATCATTATTTTTACTTCTTTTTATATGTAAGTATAGCTGAAGTTCTTCACCGCGTAAATTACTTTGGTTAATTGGAAAGTAAATAACGTTTTTAGGGACCTCAATTATACGATATCGTGGCGGGACGTTAGGAACAAATTCGTGTATTATATGACTGGGTTTTCCGTTTACAAAAGAACCACTTATAAAATCACATTCGATCCTGATGACTGTTGTTGATAGAATGGTAATAGGATTGCGAGAATGGTGCATTATATTAGCTTTTAATGTTTCATTTTCAAAACCTAACATTTTGCCAATAGAATTGCTTTTTTCGAAGTGAATATCCTTTGAACAAAAAATATTTGTTCGCAATGTATTATTATTACAAGATAATTTGATCGTACAATCCTTTACATTATCTTGTAAGTAATCGCTAATATCTTCAAGTTCATATGAACCTCCAGGTATTTCAAGTACTTCTTTCTCGCCATACGAAAATTGATTGTTTCTCAGGTCAATATTAGGTATAGAATTAAAAGTTGAAAAGTATAATAGTCCGCATTCGTACTCTTCATCTAGTTGTAATGGTGGAGAGTAATTAGTTGTAACCGTAGCAGAAAACCCCGTAATGGACAGGGTGAAAGACATCTTTGCAATGATACCATAAAAGGAATGTGTTATAATTTATTGTGTTTTTTCCAAAACTTTCTAAGATATTTTAAGCACAAATGACCGAGATATTTTAAGGACAATTTTCATAGTTATAAAATACATCATAATCTTTTAAATATTCTAACAACTCTCGAGGAGGTTTCAAGTCTCCATAACTATCAAAATATTCACAATACGTATTACATTTTACATAGGCTACCCAGTGTGTTCCTGCATTTTCAGTACTATCTAAGTACACAATTGCACATTCTAAAAGATTAGGTTTCTTCGGTAAGTTGTCACGCATAAAAACTCCCCTAAAATGAGGTATGTCGGAACTGTAATTTAAGATGTCTATATTAGTCAGGGCTCTCCTCGGTAGCCTTCTATTTAGTTTTTTGTGTTTAAATATAAACCGTTTCCTTTTTTATAAGGTTTTACGTATAATCCTTTTCCCAAAGCAATGGATTCCATCATTTTATTATGACGATTTTTCTGAGCAGATTTATAATCATATACTGCCTTAGCAATACCTGCCGCTCCCCCTGCTAAAGACCCGAGAGCAGACAGCCCGGCAAAAATTGGAATCAGTGGCAAAATACCACCGATTTTTGGTATCGGTATTACGCGCGGCAAACGTATTTGTCCATTTTGTGCTAATAACTTTTTTGCCGCTTTATAGGCACACGTTATTGTTGAAGCGCGGTTTTTCGGTTTAATTTTTTTGATTTGCGATCGAATTTTGGAAACTATTGTTTTAAATGATTTTATTCAAGCACCAGCTTTTATTTTGCGGTCCATAACTTTGCTAACAAGCCATGATGCAATTTTTTCTCCTTTGCTGGAATCTTTAGATTGGATTCTGTGTTTTGCCATTTCTAGTAACTTTAAATCTGCTTGATGTCGTCGTTTTAAATCTTGATAGTTAGTATAAGCTATGTCGTGTTCCATACAAGCGTCATCCAGTTTGTTAACACCTCGATCACCTCTTTGTATTCTTTTCGATAGCTTTGTTCCAAGTCCGCAATAATTATAACCAGGTAAGTGCAGCAAACTGGAACAAATTACCTTGCTACTCCGCGAAACCAGTGCCGGGCTCGTGCAAAATAGCTGCGTCTGTGCGACACATAAATGTTCATACAAAAACCCACCCTCCTCCGCTTCCACACGAAACAACATATATCACACAGACTCAACTACACACCACCACCACTAAACACTAAAACTACACGATCGACGCGCGTTTCGCCTCTATACGAGGCATCATCAAGATCAAAGAAACAGTACGACCGTTCGCTACTTGAACGAATGGCGTACTGACAAACTAAAACATTTTTCTTTAATCCCGCCTACCGCCAACATATATGTGTCGCACAGACGCAGCTATTTTGCACGAGCCCGGCACTGGTTTCGCGGAGTAGCAAGGTAATTTGTTCCAGTTTGTTGATATGGACCTCCGCAAAGTAACGCCTGAATCTATTAATTAGGTAAGTGGAGCTCAAAAGGCAAGTTATTAATCAAATTGTTAAGGAGTCCACTTCCTTGCATTGCTTTACGATAAATGAAGGGAAGACAGGATATACATAAGTTATAAGTTAAATAACATCCTCTTTACTTATCCAGCTATTTTCTTTTTCACTGAGACCTAACCATTTAACAAACAGCTTTTTTCCTTTCTTTCTTATGACTTTTTCAACTAAATATATATTTGGAAACTGAGTTTTTTGAAGCTCCGGTTCATAAAATGAACCTAGTATTTTGTTATGATGGGAATCTTCTATTTGGTATGTAACTGGATTTGTGTTTTTGACGTTTGTTATCGTAAATAGTTCTGTGGACCAGTTTGGTGTATACCCTTTTTTAAAAGTGCTTTTGAACTTGCTTATTCGAACGATGTCTCCAATTTTAAACTTTTTTCTTTTAGAAACTGAACGATAATGCATGTTCTCTATATTGCTTCGTATAATGTGCTCATTAGAAAGATTTACATAAGATGGAGCACATTTAATAGTTCGATGGACTGAGCTATTATAAGCTCGAACAACGTCGTCTAAAGGTTTACCAATCCATTTATAATTGCCAATGAAACTAAAGTATTTGTAAAGTTTGTTCTTTAAAGTCCTTATTAATCTTTCCACGATCTATGCTTTCTTTGTAGAATATGTTGAGTAATGATTAATTCGATTTGTTTTTAATAATTTTTCAAATTCATCGTTGTAAAATTCTTTGCCTAAATCTGTTTGCAAATTGTCCGGAACTCGTCCTAAATCGAGTATTTTTTTAAACGCAAGTGTAATTTCATGCTTAGATTTTGTTTTTACTGCAACAGTCCATGCGTACTTCGATAAGCAGTCTATTACTACCAATATGTACTTATATCCTTTATTTACTTGTTTATATTTTTGAATGTCAATCAAATCAGCTTGCCACAAATCGTCAATGCTTTTAAGTTTTACCGCACATCGTAAAAAATTTTTTCGGGCGTCCCTGTGAATCTCGTTAACGATATACTGCAGGTATAAATAGGGCCGACCATTCTGGGCAACCTCATTCGTCGACTGACAGTCGAGAGGTCAATAGCTCCTGATGATGCCTCGTGGAGAGGTGAAACACGTGTCGAGTGGTATTTTTGGTGTTGGTAATTGGGTTGTGGTCGCGTTTTGTGTTGTTTGTTTTATTTCTTTTATAAGGTATTCAGCACAGGCGTTGTCTTTTTCTCGATTGCTGACACTGGGTTCGCAGATTAGCAAAGAAATTGTTTCCATTAGTTTCTCATCTTGAACTAGTCTAAATTGTTTTATAATATCCAGTCCAATTAGAAAATCGTATTGAAATTCTTCTCCATCAATAATATAAACATCGGCTTTGTCTTCAATATCTAAAATCTTTATTGTAATTGTTGTCAAACCAATTGTCTTTTTAACACCATTAATTGTGATTAAATTATCACTTTTTGAATCGTCGTCTCCTTTTCCTTTTAGTTTTATTAATTTGGAATTTATTATAGAAACGTTTGAGCTTGAATCATATATTCCAAATGTTTCTAATTGTGCATTTAATAATAGTTTGACTTTTATTAATGAAGTTATTATTTGTTTTTTTTTATCATTATAATTTAGTTCAACATCAATCACTGAGTTGTTTACGTTTTTAATATTTTTTCCCTTATGATTATATTTCTGTCTTTGGAATAAAACAATTTATATGGTTTATATCGCGTGTATTGTAACGAATCTAACTCCCGACGTTTCGAGCCCTTTACAGGTCCCATGTTCACGGGCAGACTGACAAAAAATTTTAGAATACAAACTACCCAATTTTGAAAAAATAATTGAAAAAATTAAAAAATTAAAAAACTAAATATGAAATCGTTCCAATTAACGCAATAAGACTACAGACTCTACCAGCGCTTCGGAAGTGGCATCTGCTGAGAAGAATGCGCCGCAAGAAACTCAGCATTAAGCCTTTTTCCAACCAATTAATTTAAAAAAGTTTTTTACAAACAAGAAGTTACATAAAAATAGTGATAAAATTACAGAAATGGTAATTGAATGTTTAGAATACAAAAATAAAAATATCAACAGTCATACAATCTAATGTCGAGCCTGAGATTTAACCAACTGTAGTACTGGGTCCCAGGCTGGTGGTACTGACAAGCCATCCTCTCTATTGAAATTTGGGTATTTCTTAATTTCAACTGCCTCGCGTAGCATTCTTGGGAAATAACGGTTTTCCCTAGCGAGGACTTGAGGTTGATCGAACTTAATCGCGTGATTTGGCTTGTCCATGACATGCTCACAGACAGCAGACTTGTTGACCCGACGATGCTTGACATCCGGAACATGCTCCTTTACCCGAGTAGAAATGCTTCTCTTTGTTTGACCAATGATAGAGAGACAACACTCACAGTCTAGCCTATAAACACCCGCTTCCTGTAGGGGAATGTTGGACTTCAAAGGTCGCAGATACTGGGCCATCTTCTTCAGCGGCTTAAAGTAAGTTTTAATTGAAGCCCGCCTCAAAACGTTCCCTATTTTATCTGTGACCCCCTGTACAAAGGGGAAGACCGCAGGTCTACGCTCGACTGTTGGTGGCTTCACACGGCGTCTGTGACTGAGGCGTGGGGTTTTAAGCTTGTTCGCCCGCAGAGCGCGCTTAACATGCTGCAGTTCGCCCGCTAGGTGTTGGTCATCACAGACCCCGTGCTCTCTGAAACAAAGATTTGCCTACGGCAAGTAACTGGTTCGGATGATGGTGGGACTTAACATTAAGGCACCTACTGTATGTGTTGCCTTTCTATACACAGTATGGGCTAACGAATTATCAGGATTCCTAATCATTAAAATGTCTAAGAAAGCCAAACTATTATTGTGTTCTAGCTCCATGGTGAACTGGATTTTACTGTTGATTGAATTGAGATGGTCTAGAAATGCTGAAACACTGTCCCTAGGAAGCACTATGAATGTATCATCTACGTACCGCTTGAATATCTTCGGCCTGACCGGGGCCAATGATAGTGCTCTCCTCTCGAAGTCTTCCATGAATATGTCAGCGACCACAGAAGAAACTGGAGATCCCATTCCAAAGTAAATAACCCGAAGTTAAACAGTGCTCAAGTAACTCAGCATATTCAATTGGCATGCTACTCTCATTTAGCCTTCCTCGAACACTTTCAATGCAGTCCCGCACCGGTAGACTTGTAAACAGTTCGTTACAATACACGCGATATAAACCGTATAAATTGTTTTATTTCAATGTCTACAAGTCGCGAAAACATAAGAAAATACTATATATTTCTGTCTGTTTAAACCAGCACTTTTCTTCAGGATGGAACCGAATTCCTTTACTTAAATTTTCACAAGTTTTACAAGGTTTTATTTTATCCGACTTTCCTTTATAATCATTGGTATTTCTCTTATTCTTGCTGAAATTCCTTTTGTTCGCCACATATTCATATTTTCCAATCTCATTGTAGAGGCTTGCGGTTGATTTAACCGTTTCTTTATCAATTTTATCCATAACATAATCTGGTAATCCTATTACAATAAGATGTATCATTGTTTGGATGTCGATATGCTTGTTGACCTCTAATAATAGTCTTTCCTTTTTTGTGGCATATTCCAGTAGCGATCCAGCTTGAAATCGAAATGTAAATGCATATTTGATTTGGGACCAACCTTTATTTCCATATATTTCACAAAAGTTGTCCTTCCATACTGTCCATTCCGAATTCATCGTCAATTTTATTAACATACTGCTATACCAATCTAGGCACTGTTCTAGAAGATGTTTCAAAATCTCAATTTTCTCTTCGTTTTGTAGAATTTCAAATCTTGCGCATTCACTCTCAAATTCACTAATCCATTGATAAGCATTTAATGTTTTATTAGAAAATTTTTCTATCAAAAACCTTTCAGCAGTTTTTGCTATATTTTTTTTCTCTGGCGTATTGCTACCAGTATAATAATCGTGTGAAGGCATTATCACTTTGGTAATCTCATCTAAGTACTGGTCACCAAACTGTACATTTTTACCTTCATCTAGATATAATTTTTTCAAATCCGCATTTAGAGGGATCCATACTGAGCGTGTTTGGTGTCTTTTTTTCAGCGAATTTTTAATTTTCGTAAATACGTCTGAAGTCAATATGGCAGTGTGCTTACTTGTGGGCTTGAACTCATCTGGGACCTCAAAAACACGTCCGTCCATGAACACATCCTAATTTCCAAAACACCTGCACACTATAAAGTTCCATATGTTACTGAACAGGCTGATGTACAAATGTCTGTGGACATTTGAGAATAACAAAAGTCAATAAACATCGATTTTTAAATAGTTGCTGAACATGTCTGACTACATAATAAGCTGAAATGTACAATATCAATAGTCGCTGAACATGTCTGACTGCAGAATTAGCTGATCTCTAAATTATCAATAGTTGCAAACATGGCCGATTGATTAAATAGTTTAAGGTTACACGCTGTGATGTTTACGCTTTCGGGGCAACCAGGGAAGCACAATGAAACAACACAATTTGGTATTGTACTCTTGCGGTACGTCCGTTCACCCTGATAGACGCGTAGCGCTGGGTTTTGAGGTTTCAAAAATACTAATGTTAGCTTTTTTTCGTATATAGTTTCTTGACCATTTACTTAACCTAACACATGAGTTTGTGTCAGTTTAGGGTTGTGCATAAGTAGTAATTCAGGTTTTTGTCTTTTCTAACAATATCGGATCAAAAGAAAATTAGAGATGAAAATTTTACTTTCATGATGATGACGAAGTTATAACCGACGTACATGAGCCTTTTGTGTCATCTCTGTCAATGGAAATACAGTTATTTAGTCACTACCTAAGATGTCGCCTTAGTAGCTCTAAAAGAATATTACAATTGGTCAAATAAGTGTTAGATGTTTTAGGTCAATGATATCTGTTGTACAAAGTATTCTGTGTTGAATTCACCCATGGTATTTCTAGCTACTTATTTTTTTTTGTAAAATACCCTGTAAAAGTCACAAAAGAAAATTCAAGTTATTAGAGTTTATGTCTTTATTATTATTACGGTGTAACGAAACACTATTCACAATTTGTGTCGTTTTTATTCATGAAATCTTATTATTAAGATACAGTTGAAAGACGAAAACTTTTTAGCGCGAAGGACGGAGAAAGCATACACGCGCGGGGAACGGGGGGCGGGGTGCGGCGAGGCCGCGTGCCTGCTGTTTGTTTACATTCGATTGCGAGTTGTGACAAGTGCGAAGTGTAATGTGGCCGGCGTTGTGAATTAAATATGAAGCTGCGAAATACTAAAATGGAAGTTGAAAGTAATAAATGTGTTGTATGTGGGCTCATACTGGACGTAAATGACGTTTGACGACCTGTATGGCACAGTGGCACATGTGTCTGCCTACTGTGCAAGAGGTCCCGGGTTCAAATCCTGGTATGGGCAAATATTTGTGTGACGAATATGAATGTTTGTACCTGAGTCATGGATGTTATTTGTATTTAAGTATGTATTTTTCTATATATGTATGTTTATCCGTTGTCTAGTATCCATAGTACAAGCTTTGCTTAGTTTGGGACTAGGACAATTGGTGTAAATTGTCCCGAGATATTTATTATTATTATTATTATTAAATATTGTGATCGTTAAAGAAAAGGAATATTAAAGTTCATTGACTCGAGCGTTGCTAGCGTTGACGGAAAAGTAGACTGTTTTAAGTAGAGATGCCACGAATAGTGAATTGGCCGAATACCAAATACCGAATATTCGGCAACGCTGTCGGCCGAAGCGCCGAATATTCGGCGCGAAGTACATGCTTGGTGGGGGCGCGTTTGCTGGAATAAGACAAGTCACAACCTGTTTTTCTCGTTGCGTCGCGTCACGGCGTTACAAGTGGTGGTCAGCAAACGAAAAACATTACCCGAACCTTACGAAATTTGCAAAAGTTTATCTTTCTTCGCCAGGAAGTAGCGTTTATAGTGAGAGGTTATTTTCTGAGGCTGGTAACGTTTACGATGAAAAGCGCAATTGTTTGCTACCAAAAAATGCTGAAAAGCTCGTTTTTATCCATCACAACTTACCACTGATTAATTTTAATTACTAAAATGTTGTAATTTGGAAATAAATACATAATTTTGAGTAAAACAACATGTCTCTTTTTACATGATTTGCTATTCGGTATTCGGCCGAATAGTACGTACTATTCGGCCAATACCGAATAGCAAAAAAAACTGGCCGAATAGGCCGAATACCGAATAGTTGCCGAATATTCGTGGCATCTCTAGTTTTAAGGACCGTGCCGAAATTTTAACTACTTAAGTTCGCTTTACAAATGAGACTGATTAACGACACTTTATAATAAATAATTAAAAATTAAAGTATTAGGTTACAAATAATATTATTACAAATTGTTACAAGTACAAGGTATTACAAATAATAATCTCCTAAGGCTGATACAAATTTGTACCTATATTACTAATCAGGTAGGTATCTTATTCAAATATTAAGTTGTTTTTATTAATAAATCTATTAAAGCTGGTAAAAAATTGTACATTAGTAGTTAAGAATATAAAAATAATGAAAATGATTGTAATGTCAAATTTATTGGCATAAATAGTGAAGATATTAAAATATGTGATACACGACATATTAAGATTATGTATAGTTATGTAAATATTAATAGTTTATGAAAATGCCCTAAAACTTTATAGGTTTTAAAATAATGGTATACTGTGATTTAGTTCTTAAAAGTTTTTTGATATTGTCATAGATAGTATGTGATTGTTTTGTGTAATTTAAAAGTAGTCTTCAAGACTAAAAGTGATTTTAGAAGAAATTATTAGCAATGACGGCCTCTAATTTTTATGATCATTACCGACAAGTATGAACACAAAGAATAAGTGTATCAATGTCTGACTTTCAAAATTCAGAAAAAAATGGGAATAAAAGTGATCCCATAAAAAATACAATTATGACAATTAACAATTATTACGGCGACGGCGACGGTGGTAAAATTATATTATGTGTAAAAGAATTGAAGTGTTTGTAACACGGACCTAAAAAAAATTTCTTATGTAACAACAAATTATAACTTTTAAGGCTTACGATTATTTTGTGCTTTATATATTATTATAAAAATAAAAATATTGTATTATGATCCACAAATTGTTTTTACCTCTTACCACTGTTAATACCTTGAAAACAACGATTGGAATATTTAAGCCTTTGTTCCCAACGAGTCACAACCTCAACTGTCACACTGTGACTCGTTGGAAATATTTTTGCTAAAAAAATCCCAACCAGTCACACTGTTACTAAATGGGATAGTATTTGATATTTATTCTCAACGAGTCACACCCACTGTGACTCGTTGGGAATACTTTTTGCTACAAAAAATCCCAACCAGTCACACTGTTACTAGATGGGTCATTTTTTATATTTGTTCCCAACGAGTCACACCCGCAAGTGTCACGTTGTGACTCGTTGGGAACAATTCTTGCTGTAAAAATCCCAACCACGCTGTTACTAGATGGGTTAATATTTCATATTTGTTCCCAACGAGTCACAGCCGCAACTGTCACACTGTAACTATAGAAAGGTATCTTAGTATCGAATTTCCAATCAATTATCACTGTTATTCGATCAGACAGTTAATTTTATTTGTTTTTAACAATCATATAAGTTTGGTGATGAAATAAGACTGAAATGACAGTACTCACCTAACATAACCTATTTTCCTAGCAGCAATTCCTTTCTAACCTAACCTACTTTTTGTAGGAGTCGCAGTTCTAACCCAACCTAACCTAATTTTCTGGTAGCAATTTATTTCTGTTGGGATCGCAGTTCTAACCTAACCTAACCTACTTTACTGGTAGCAGTTCGTATTTGTTGGGGACGCGGTTCAAACCTAACCTTACCTACTTTTCTGGTAGCAGTTCGTTTCTGTTGGTGATGCGGTTCAAACCTAACCTAACGTACTTTTCTGTTAACAGTTCGTCGTTGTTTGGTTTGTCTTTTCACAGTCTACTATTAGGTAATGATTTATTGTAGCAAAAAGTGTTCCTAACGAGTCACAGTGTGACAGTTGCGGGTATGACTCCTTGGGAACAAATATAAAAAATGTCCCATCTAGTAACAGTGTGACTGGTTGGGATTTTTGCAGCCAGAATTGTTCCCAACGAGTCACAGCGTGATATTTGCGGGTGTGACTCGTTGGGAACAAATATAAAAAAATGTCCCATCTAGTAACACTGTGACTACTTGGGATGTTTTGAAGAAAAGAGTATTATTGTAATCGAAATTATTTATTTCTTAATTTTTTCGATTTTCGTTTTGTATTTTTTTTACACATTCAAATTAAATTTAAAATGCTACAAATAAAAATTAGGGTAATGGCAGGATACCCTAATTTTTCTTTGTGTTGACATTCATTATTAAAAGCAGAGAATAATCCGTTACATACATCTTCATCCGATTTCCGATTCTATCATGAAATTGTATGAATAAACTTTTATTTCTAGATCGTTAATCGGATATAGATGTACTTAACAGACTATTGTTTGCTTTTTAGTTGTTTTTGATGTCAGTTTTTTTTATTGTAATCGAAATCAATTTTTTTTTATTTTTTTTCGATTTTTCTTTATGTATTTTTTTTACATTCAAATCAAATTTAAAATGCTATATAATGAATGACAACACAAAGAAAAATTAGGATAATGGCAGGATTCGAACCTGCAACATCAGCATTCTGTGCCTTGCGTATTCCAGTTTCCGCCACATTACCGCTGCCATACCCTGCGAATTTTTCAATGTGTTTCGTCTTTATGGTCATTACATTATTGATTTTTTTTTCTTTGGGAAAACTACCCTCGATGTCATCTATGAGAAACTTAATCAAGTTATCTAATTCAACTTGGTCATTTATTTATTAATGTGGCGGAAACTGGAATACGCAAGGCACGGAATGCTGATGTTGCAGGTTCGAATCCTGCCATTACCTTAATTTTTCTTTGTGTTGTCATTCATTATTTAGCATTTTAAATTTAATTTCAGTTTTTTTTTTTGGTTTTTAGTGGGTCGGTTTATTTATCTAAGTTACAATTGCATATTTAATGTAAATTGCTCACCACCTTTTACAAAATATTGCTTTTCCCAATGCTGGGGCGATAATTGTTTAGGAGTTCTCCTGGTACTTCAACATCAGCTCCACTTTACCATATGCCTTGCAACGAGCTTAAACTGCTAAGCAACTTTATTTAAAAAACCGGATCGCCACTTGTGAAATACTTATTATTGAGTAGTTCCGGTGACCGTCTGTGGTCTTTATCATCAATTCCACTTCACCAAATGGTGTTTTCTGAGAGCAAAAGCACAAGTTACTATCTAAAATATCCAAATCGCTACAGGTGTGCATACCATTTTAGAAGAGTTCCCTCGATTTCCCCAAGATCCCATCATCAGATCCAAACTTGGTGGCAGTGAGACCAATTTGGAAGTATACCCTTTCAAATAAAGAAAGAATTTGTCAAATCGGTCTAGCCGTCTTCGAGTAATCCATGATATATACATAAACTTCCTCCTTTTTTTGAAGTCGGTTAAAAAGGGAATGTAATTCAGCACATTACATTATCGCTTCGCGAAGAAATCATGCCAACCCGAACGAAGGCGCCGCGCGTGTTCGTTTGTAAATAGTAAGTATAGTACCCGATCGAGACGGACCGAATGTCGCGCCGCCCGCGCACCGCTGCCGGTTGCCGCCACCTCTCGCTCGCTCCTACTCGCTTCGACCGCTGACTTTTTTGTTTTTATTTTCATTAATATATCATGCAAGAAAATGACACAAATTCACAGTGTCGATCTTTTGTGCATTTATGATATTGGATATGTAAACTCTAATAATTGTAATATTCTTTTTAAGTATTTATAGCTTGGAGAAGCAAAAGTATCTGAAATATTAAAAGATCGTGTTTTAATTTGGCACAAATTTATTTAATAGACATATTTAAGTGATCTGAGGTATATGGTACTAGTTTTTGGAATTGTAATTTTTTTTTGTCGAAGTTTTTAATGTACTGACCCCAAGTCAGTTTTCGCTGGACGAAGATGACACAAACTAGGTTTGTACACTAGACAGGCTATTTTAAATACAAAACCATTAAATCTTTGAACTCTAAATCAATTTTGTCAGTTTTGATTTGAATTGTTTATATCCACTACAAATAATCAAATTTCTAAAAATGCACAACCGGGATGTGACACAAAAACGCAAATATATTTTGTTTATATGCAAATGTATCCACAGACAAGATTTTATCAAACTTTAGAAGTCTTGAAGGTTTTGCCCTCAAAATAATTCAGCGCTACGGGTCTATGACGTCAGTCGTCATAGTGCGGGGAGCGGGCGGGCCGGAGGGCACCTTTATTGTCTATACACCACATCTCTTCCTTTCAATAAATTATTTAATGTTTAAATCATTTTTATCCATTAACATCTTATCAAACTGTACATATAAACTTTAAAGAAGATAACACATCTTGCAACAACTATATCAGTTAATTCAGAATCTAAGTACATTGGAACGTCCTTACCATTTGCCTTGAGTACAGGCTACATTAATATCCTAGTTTATGCATCTAAGAATATTATGTTCTGTAATGACAACTTAAACGTATATCGTGTCAATAATTACTTTAGTATTTAATCTATTCCCTTAAAGGGATAAGTTCGCCTTTGTACATCACTGTATCTCTTTTTTTTTAATTTATGTTTTTTTGTACAATAAAGAATTTACATACATACATACATACATACTAAAACAAAATATAACAATATACCATAGTATTAACTATAATTTGTTTAAACATACCAAGATTATTTAATACATAATGTAATCATTTGATATTACTTAGTTAAAGTAATAGTGATTCCCTATCTCTTCTTTATTTCGTTTTTTTTTGACAATTTTTTTCCAAACTCAAAAGGTCTAAAATCAAAATAGGTACTTTATTCAAATTAGGCTTCCGGGAAGCACTTAACTTTGGATGTCAGAATATTTACCACCGGTTCGGAAAAAACCTCTGATGAGAAGAACCGGCAAGAAACTCATCGAGGTATTGTTTTCAAATAAAACAAAATTACAATGTTATTTCTTACATCCTACATATTGAACACAGTAGGTATACATCATTTGGAGCCAGAAATCACCAATGCGAGCCGGAATCAATTCGAAATATCTCTGTGTCCAAGATAATTCTCATTAATTATATAATACGCCCGAGAAATTAATATTTTATTGACTTCATTATACCTACGTAGTATCTTTTAGTAGTCTGTGACTTCATTTCTGTTGAAAGTCCGAATTTTGTTGAAAGATTAGAATACCCAATGAATGATTTATTGGTTATAGTTAGTTTCTAAGCTGGAACTTTAAGCTTTCTGGTATTTCTGGTAGCCTTTAGATTATTTACATTAGTAGGAAACTTGCATATATTTTCTGTTCAATAATACACCACCTCATCATCATCATCATTTTCAGCCTGCACACGTCCACTGCTGAACATAGGCCTTTCCAAGAGAGCGCCACCAAACACGATCCTCCGCTTTCCGCCTCTAGCCGCTACCGGCCACCCTTTTCAAGTCATCCGTCCACAGAGCGGGCGGTCGTCCCACGGGCCGTTTATTATGCGGTCTCCACTCCAGTACACGCCTCCCCCACCGGCCATCAGCTCTGCGACAAATGTGACCCGCCCACTGCCACTTCAGGTTACAGATTCTTTCGGTTACATCTCGGACCTTGGTTCGTTTTCGAATCTCCTCATTTCGAATCTTGTCCCTGAGGGAGACTCCCAACATAGCCCTCTCCATAGCTCGCTGAGTGACTTGGAATCGGTGGACGAGGCCTTTCGTCAGTGTCCACGTCTCTGCCCCATAGGTTAGAACGGGCAGGACACACTGATCGAAAACCTTTGTCTTAAGGCACTGGGGGATTTGTGACTCAAAGATTCGACGCAATTTTCCAAATGCTGCCCAGCCCATCCGTATTCTTCTGTCGGCTTCTTTGTCGAAGTTGTTTCTACCTAGTTGAAAAAGCTGTCCTAGGTAAATGTACTCCTGAACAACGCTGCCGTACTTAAGCTAAAAAAGGGTTAAGCCTCATTTGGTCAGTTTCGAGTTAATGATGCCAAATTACAGAGCGCAAAATTCTCTACATTTTGTTGTAAGAAACATATATCCTACATTCTTCGGTTTCGGAGATACAGATTGTCGTGAAACAGTTAAGCCACACATTTTTTAAGACTTACTTAATTAAATACTAGTTAAGCCACAAAACTTGTCTATAAGAGGGCAAAAGGTTCTTTACTTCTCGAAATCTACTTGTTTTTTTAATGATTTTGGTAGTTAAAATAAAGTTAACCATTTTTCCTAGCCTAAAAATAAGTCAAGATCCTTTAACTCTGATAAAGGCTAGTTTACTTCTAATAAATCGTTCGTTAAAAACTAGCCCATAAATAAGTTAACATAAAAAACTTCATTGAAAATCGGTTAAGATCCTTTAACCCTTTTTTACCTAAGCAAAACTTTTTTTTTCATACACTATAAAGATCAAAACAACCAATCGCCTGTTTTTTTAAAACGATGAGAAATAAGTATTTTGTAAGTAATCCTTAGGTAAAATAAAGTTAAGCCACATAGCTAGGCTAGAAGTTAGTTATCTGCAGTTCGCATTCCGCGACGCGGACGCACGATTGGTCAAATCAATTGGCCGGGAGTCGGGGGAACGGTGCGGGCGAGGTTGTGCCGGCGACGTTTCGTCGCGTTCCCGATATGTCTCGTAACACCGGAAGGTAAGACATTAATTTTGTACTATCGAGTTTTCGTTATTTATTCATATGATTATTATTTAATTTAGGGACTTAAGGATTGTACTTACTTAACTAACCTACTTATCATCTCTATCATCAACATCACTTACCGCTATCTGTACACTTAGATGTTTGATACTAACAAACCGATTTTGATGCGGTTTTCACCAATAAAGAGTAATTCTAGAAAAAGGTTTGCAAAAAAGGTTTGTATGTAAGGAATTTAATTTAAAACCTATTTTGTTGAAATGCTGTTTGTTTGTTGGTCGACACGTTAAAGCGAGGTCGTACTCTAGCTAATAGCTCTAAAAGTGACAGTTTTCTTGTACGATATTGAACTGCAAGTATACCTACTACGTTCGTAATTGAATTCTTTTTTAGAAAAAAACTCTTTTTTCAGACGTTCTGTGCCATCAAGAATAAAAACATGATTACACTTGTTGAAGACGAAGAACAGACCCAGATTAAGTGCACAACTGAAGAAGCTCTTGTAGACAAATTATATGCTAGGGAACATTCAATGACATTATCGGTATTTAACGATTTTTGCGTGACAAAAGTTACCTATAATTCTTATCACGCGAGTAATACACTGAATACATTCAAAAAATTTAAGCTTGAAGTTGCAGCAGAAATGTGCTAAGTACGATACGTTTTTATGGGTGCTAATCCTAAATTCCTAATCCTAACTAATCCTAAGTAATATTATAAATCCGAAAGTAACTCTGTCTGTCTGTCTGTCTGCGCGCTTTCACGTCAAAACTACGGAACCGATTTAAATGAGATTTGGTACACAGATAGTCTAGAGCCTGAGAAAAGACATAGACTACTTTTTAATGCGAAAAAAGCATTGTAAGGGGTAGAAAGGGGGAATGAAAATTTGTATGAGACTATTAACATTAAAAATAATGAAGCAAACGAAGGTAGTTGTTGCTGCACCAAGCAGCCGAGCTGTCAGGGCTTCGGTACGCAGTCGTCATAGCGCCACCGACGACGGGCTCATAATTAACGGACATGATTAGTCCACGGACTGGTCCGAAACATGTCGGGCAGTTCTCGACTTAAAAATATGTGAGTGATCCGTTTTTATTAAATGGATGAAGTTGTATGGAATTTAAATATCGTCATTTTTAGAGCAAGAAGTGCTAGAAGCGCTAGAAGAAGAAGCGAAGCGCTGTTGACTCAAAATTCATGAAAGTTTTACCCTCAAGGGTGTAAAATAACAATAGGGAATAGGGGATGAAAGTTTGTATGGAAATATGCAAGGTGTATGTGAATGTTTTATAAGTTTGCGACATAAGAGAAAATATTATAGCATATTAATAAAGCGGATCACTCACGTATTTTTGCGTCGGGAAATGCCCGACATGTTTCGGACCAGTCCGTGGTCCTTAATCATGAGCCCCCGCGGCGGTGGCGCGACGACGACTGCGTACCGAAGCCCTGACAGCTCGGCTACTCGGCACAGGCGTTTCGGGCGGCGGCGAACAACTACCCTCGTTTGCTTCATTATTTTTAATGTCAAATATAGGGTTGCACACTACACTAACCACATCGCTCTCTAAAGGCTCGGACACACCCGTCTCCGACGTAGTACTCAACACCGTTTTCCAGCTGGATGGCACCGACCATCCACCATCACGATTAAAATTCGGATGACGTCCAATTTCAATAGCCTCCCGTACTTTCCGCGGCACAAAAAACTTTTCCCTCGCCAGTAGTCGTCGCGCCACCGCCGCGGGGGCTCATGATTAAGGACCACGGACTGGTCCGAAACATGTCGGGCATTTCCCGACGCAAAAATACGTGAGTGATCCGCTTTATTAATATGTCTGAGTCTCACGGTAGTTTCATGTTAAAAATATTATAGCAATTCTGATGTAACATTTACTGAGTAATTAAATAATGTAAAACTGAAGTTAACGCGAGTAAAAAACTTGCTAAGCACCGCGCCGTACACAATGAGCAATGTGCAGCCGCGCGGGGGCGGGGGAAGATGGGAAAACAAATGACGTAGAATATAAAATGTACTTAAATAAACTCATATTAATACTTTATACCTTATGTACTTATCTACACTAATATCTTTTTGGAGCCGAAGTCGCTTAAAACGTCAACGGCCTGTAAAAAAATAAATCTTGGGACAATTTAAACCAATTGACCTGGTCCCAAATTAAGTAAAGCTTGTACTATAAATACCACGCAACTGACAAACATACATATGTATAGATAAACTTAAGATTTTGCACGGGTACAGTTATTATGTAATGTACATGAAAACCTTCTTTAAAAAAATCTAACAGGCAGTGAAAACTGAAAACCGTATCAAAATCCGTTGCGTGGTTTAGAAGGAGAATATAGCCGAAGATATAGCGACAGACAGGAACGTATACCTACTTTAATTTATACTATGTACTCGTAGTAGTGATTTTTTGTTTAATTTGATACGAATTTTAATGTCTAATAAACGATTAATACGGAGTAACGTTTTTTCTTCGTCAACTTATTATTAATCCATCCTAAGCTATAACGGGGTTAACTACAGGCGATATTTTCTTAACCCATCTTAAGCTAAGTGTTTTTGCATAAATTCATGACATAATTATTTTTTTTTACGTTTCCTTAGTTAAATAAAGGTTAAAACTCCTTTGCCATTTTTTGTTATCTAGTGTCGTAATGCTCTTTTCTTTACCATACTTGGTTACAAAACAGTTATGCAGCTTTACTTGTTTATACCTAAGCAATTCTGAATAACTGTATAATAGTTTTTTTGGTAGTCAGTAACACGAAATTACTAAGCTAAATGTAAGTTACGGTATGGTTAGCCCTGTTTTAGTGTCATAATTAGTCCAACATAAGAAATAAAATGCTTAACTTAATAAAAAAAAAGGGATTTTAAGTATTATATTGATAATTATTTTCAATAGAAATTGATCCATGTGATAGGTGAGAAAATCAGCTAATTCTCTTTCTAAGAAAGTTCACTCTATCTTACCTAGTTTTTTAGAGACATCAATTCCCGCCTATTATGACGATATCTCAAAATCGACTAGTCGGGTTTAACCCTTTTTTAGCTTAAGTACGGCAGAACGTCGATTCTGACATTTCCGACGATTACTGGCACCGGGTCTACAAATGAATTGGTCATGACCTTAGTCTTATCCAAATTCATTTCCAGACCCACGCGTCTGGAAGAAACATTCAGGCTGTGCAGCATCCCGGACAGGTCCTGCAGAGATTCTGCTATTATAACTATGTCGTCTGCGAATCGAAGGTGAGAAATGAACTCGCCATTTACATTTAAGCCTCGTTGACTCCAGTCCAGAGTCTTGAAGAAGTCTTCCAATGCATTTGAGAATAGTTTCGGAGATATCACGTCTCCCTGTCTCACTCCACGCTGCAATGGAATTGGTCTTGACTGGACATGTTGGATTTGAACGGTCATTGTAGCGGCGTTGTAGAGAGATTTCAATACCTTGATATACCGCCAATCGACTTGGCAACGCTGCAGGGACTCCACAACAGCCCAGGTTTCAATGGAGTCGAAGGCTTTCTCGTAATCCACAAACGCAAGACACAAAGGGAGATTATACTCTTCAGGTTTCTGCACAATCTGCCTGAGAGTATGAATGTGGTCCACTGTACTGTAGCCTTTTCGAAACCCAGCCTGCTCCGGGGGTTGAAATTCGTCAAATCTTCGGGTCAGCCGATTTAAGATGACTCTCGAGAACAGCTTATAGACGTGGCTCAGAAGTGATATCGGTCTATAGTTCTTGAGGCGGGTTTTATCACCTTTTTTGAAGAATAAAGTAACCACACTTCTGGACCACGCCTCTGGCGATGCACCATTCCAGACGACGTCATTAAATAACTTCCGAAGCTGCTCCAGGACCGGACGTCCACCAGCTTTAAGAAGTTCGGAAGTAATGCCGTCGTCACCAGGGGCCTTGTTGTTTTTCAGCTGCGCGAGAGCCATCTCAATCTCTGGCGTCTCAATATCTGGGAGCTCATCGGTGAAGTGGCGGATTAGCTTAGCACGTTTGTCGTCCTCGCCGTGGATGTTGGGCTTTGGTGCGTGTGAAGCATATAGCCTGCCATAGAAAGACTCAGCTTCTGCAAGTAGGTCTGACTTTGCTGTAACGGTTTCACCCGTAGATGTCGTCAACTTCGTCAAATGGTTCCTTCCCACCGGCTTAGCGAATACCTTCATGCCCTTGTTTCGCTGAATAGCATCCTCAATAGCACGAGTGCTATGTTTGCGAAGGTCTGAACGTATTCGCTTTTTAACACGCTTGTTGAGAAGTTTAAATTTAGACGAAGCCGTGGACATCTCCCGTCTCTGCCTCATCAAATCTACTGCTTCAGCCGAGATTTTGGACACTACCCTTCCATGGTCCTGACGGCAAAAAGCCTTCCCCACGTCGCGGACGACACCCGCGAAGCTGCAGGCATGCTGATCAATGTCTTCGGTAGTTTCCAGAAGAGCGAATCGGTTTTGAAGTTCCAGCTGGAATCTTTCGAACCCCACAGCGACCTGACGCAGGGAAGGTCGAAGCGTTGACTTCAGGAGACGGGTTCTCTCGAGTTGGAAATTCATATTCAAAGTGCCTCGAACTAGTCGATGATCACTTCCAGTGTTAAACCTGTTAATCACCGATACATCTTTGAATATATACCTCCTATCCGTCATGATGAAATCAATCTCATTTTTCGTCACACCATCAGGGCTTCGCCAGGTCCATTTCCTTTGGGGTCTCTTCTTGAAGAAAGAATACATCAGGAAGAGCCTTTGAGACTCCAGAAAATCGACCAGCATTTGGCCCCTACGATTTCTAATGCCAACGCCATGTAGTCCGATCACCGATTCGTCTCGCCCCTGTACTCCTACCTTAGCATTAAAATCTCCCATTACAACAGTGAAGTGAGTCCTGGTGGTATTGTGGATGGTCTTAGAAATATCCTCGTAGATGGCCTTAACCTCCTCGTCAGGATGTGCTGATGTGGGTGCATACACTTGGACCCCCTTCAGAGAATATCTCCTGGTTAGCCTGATTACCAGGTAAGCTTCCCGTGTTGACACACTGCTGACTTCCGTCACATTGTTGCAGAGTACCTTGTTGATCATCATGCCTACCCCGCCTTGACAAGCCTGGTCGCCCTCCCGAAAATAAAGTAGGTGGCCAGATTTAAGGGTTATCAGCTCCTCCCCCTGTCTTCGGACTTCTGACAAACCGATAATGTGCCAATTAATCTGTCCCAACTCTACTTCAAGCTCAGCAAGATGGACGTCCGATCTTAATGTTCGAGCATTGTACGTTGCCATACACCACCTAATTTAGTTCAATTTTCCACATGTACATCTCGTGATTTTGTATTCATAACGCTTTGTGCGTTAGAATCAAATTTATAAACTTAAGTATCACTTTATTTCCCAAAACCATGATTTTAATGTAAGCTTTTCTACCATACTCGGGCAATGAATCGGCTATATTGTTTGTCAGAGTAGTACACCACTCTATAGTTATACACCTGCCGTCGTAATACCTAACATTCTATTCGTGTACAGAGTTTTGATTTTCCATTCTTAGTAGTTTGTGGTCAGTGCTCATTCCAATTTATTTTAGTCCATATAAATATACATTATAATATGTTGTGCCGTCCAGACCAAAACGAGCGCCTCTTTTTTAGTCTGGCATTATCGTTTTTCCATATTATTAGTTGTACTTTTATGACCGTTTACAATAACCTGCGGCTATAGTCTTATATTGCTGACACTTCTTAAAATTGGGACTATTGGTGAAACCCAAGGCATAGCTTGATCCACAGGCAAGATTATCTTTTCTTTCATCGAGTTTATCATTGAGCTTTTGCTTGAGCCGTCAATCTGCTTACATTCAGATACCTAGCAGTATCCTTTTTTTTAGGCTAGTCGCCGGTTTTGCTTCTAGTTGGACTGTAATTGCCTTCAATAAGCCAAATACTTTTTTTTAATTGATTTTCTGAGTATATAATTTCGTATTACCTTTTTACGCCATTACGTTTTGACATGAACTTGATCACATCTGTCAGTACCACTACCATGAGTTGCCATCAAAAACTTTTATATTTTATTTTGTTGTTTTTAGTTGAGAATGTAAATATAAAATACCTCTATAATTATAGTGATGTAAGTATATTTCTATTAGGTGAGGTATATTCATACCAGTTGAAGGTCGACGCGTATTGTTGGTCCCTCATTGTTAATTATGCGTAAAGTTTTCTGGGTTAGCTGGAAGATGCTGGGTTATCCCAATTAAATTATTTTACTTATAATGTTGTGTAGCGTGTTTTATGTAAGTACAATAAAGCATTTACTGACTGACTTAAACCTCCTATCACGTTGCAACCGTTGACTGTGATTAAACACGCTCTAATTTGCAAGTAAAAGAAGAACCCTCTTATTCATAAACGCTTCGTAAGCGTTTGTTAGTTAACATATTTTATGTCTTTATCTGTCATTGTGACGTTTGCCCTCAAATGAAAGGAACAAAACATTTGTTAGTTTAAAAATATTGTTAACTTTTTATGAATAATGGGGTTAGCTATAGTCGATAAGGTATTTTCGCTGACATCTTCTGTCAACCTTATGCCTCATGGTAGGTACCGATGTTTGACGCTAACAGCTACTAAACGATAATCGCTACGTCGTTAGCGCTTAGCTTTCGATGGGTAATTTATCATTGGATTCATACTAACGATCTTAGTTCTAAAAGTGACCGCTAGAAGCGCTGTACATTTCTTCATACATATTATTTACGCCGTCGCTAGCAATTGTAGTCACTGTAAGCTCATGGTAAGGGTACTGATACTTGTCTCTGGCGAGACAGCGTGCAGGGTTATTGCTATGGAATTTACTTCCTTTCGCACTACTTCGTTTAGAAGTTACCTTTGTATCATAATTGTCAGAAACTTTGTCTCTAATAGAACGCTTTTGTTGTGAAATTCATTTCCACTTTTGTTTATGTCTAACATGGGTTTTGTTGGATCTTGTTTCCATTTTGTTCACTTGTTAATTTTGTTTTATTATTGTTGTATTCTTTTTGTCATTTTTAATTTTAATTGACATTACCTTGCATTAGAAATAACAATATAATATATTTCCGATACGCCTATAAAAATGTTATACTTAGTTTTTTTTTCTTGTTTCAACTTAAATGCATTTTAAACAACCTGGCCTCTTATATCACCTTTCTATAGTGACCAAATCACAGAGCGTATTTTCCAGCTATTGGATCTCTGATTACACAATCCATTAAAGTAAATTGATTTTTTTGATAGTTTTTTTCCTTAAAATGAAAACAAAATGAACAAGTTGGCACTTATACATAAAATCGGACCTCTAGACAATGTGTTTATTGTCAATTTTATAAACAGGCATCATTACCAGTTTATAGGGAACTCAAGGAGTTTTTACGCCTTTGTAGTTGCATAACTGATTATATTTATACCTCTGAGGCATAGAATTACTAGAAGGAGTGTTCAACTAAAACGTCATACCCTGCGCTGTGTCCAAAAACAATGCGCACGTCCCGCGCAAGCCCCGCCCCCCGCCCGCGTAATGTTGCCAGCTCGTGAGCAGTTCCACACTTTTTGTGGAAACATTGCACCCACCCAGGACACTTGTTAAAAATATTTAACAAATATAATTATTAAGGCATAGGGTACTAACTAACGTTGTATACAACTAGTATTCAATCATTTTACCCAGTTGCTTTAAAATCGTTTAGTTAAGTTTAGTTAGTCATACAAATAATAAAACATCATTCAAAGTCTAAGTCTAAATCTTTTTAATTATTCTTTCCAAAATATATTTTTTTTTTTATCTGCCACTTTAAAAGCTCCGTGAGAAGAAGTGGCAAGAACTCTACGGCATTTAAAAAAAAATCGGTATAATTAATAACAAAATAAACAAACTGGAACAAATTACCTTGCTACTCCGCGAAACCAGTGCCGGACTCGTGCAAAATAGCTGCGTCTGTGCGACATATATATATATGTCGCACATTTGTTCATGCAAAAACCCACCCTCCTCCGCTTCCACATGAAACAACATATATCACACAGACTCAACTACACACCACCGCCAATAAACACTAAAACTACACGATCGACGCGCGTTTCGCCTCTATACGAGGCATCATCAAGATCATAGGAACGGTACGACCGCTCGCTACTTGAACGAATGGCGTACTGACAAACTAAAACATTTTTCTTTAATCCCGCCTACCGCCAACCTTTTTTGCACAACTACCCTTATTATTTTTCTCAATTTTGAGGGTAGGCACCCTCAAAATTTAAAAATAAAACAAAAGTACCCTCATATATTATTACGAAATACCCACATAAGGTTATAAGGTTGGCGGTAGGCGGGGTTAAAGAAAAATGTTTCAGTTTGTCAGTACGCCATTCGTTCAAGTAGCGAACGGTCGTACTGTTTCTTTGATCTTGATGATGCCTTGTATAGAGGCGAAACGCGCGTCGATCGTGTAGTTTTAGTGTTTAGTGGTGGTGGTGTGTAGTTGAGTCTGTGTGATATATGGTGTTTAGTGTGGAAGCGGAAGAGGGTGGGTTTTTGGATGAACATATATATATGTCGCACAGACGCAGATATTTTGCACGAGTCCGGCACTGGTTTCGCGGAGTAGCAAGGTAATTTGTTCTAGTTTGTTGATATGGACCTCCGCAAAGTAACGCCTGAATCTAATAATTAACAAACTATGACCTATGAAGATACAGAAAATTTGCTTGTTGTGTTAAAGTAATTAATAGTTGTATTTTATTTTAAGTTTTTATACATTGCTAATTTTAGTTATTTAAATTTAAAAAACCAAAATGTTTACTGATGCGCCACCAGTATGCAATATGTATTTATAAGATTTTGTATGTTTTTTGTTAGCTCTTCTAGCCTGAAACACAGGATCTCCTAGTTCAGGAAAACATGTTACATAGATTGTAAGTAAGTTTCTGTATTAATTATATTTTCATGTAATTTAAAGTTTTTATGAATAAATTATCTTATCTTATCTTATTTTAAATTCAAAATTATCTGCAATGTACGGCCTTCTTAGTATTTCTTTTCCTAATGCTTGTAACTCCGCTGTGATGATACACTGCCATACGCATCAGCACTTTCCTTGGGTTTACCGAAGGGAAGCCCTGGACAACCGGCGGTGAACCATCGGCACGGAGCGGCAAGGCAACCGCTTAAGCTTCCTGAATTTATAGGGCAGCACCTTTCGGGCTGAAAAAACCACTCTGATCTGTACTGCACCACTGAACCTGTGGCGAGACTGTCACCTCTACGTTGATGTCGCCGAAGCTACCACAAACCTGAGCCTGAGCCTCTACAGCTCCGGTTGCCGCCGTGAAGACCAGCTCCTGTCTGCGTACCTCGTTAAGTCCGTAGCGGCTTCACCTCTACGTGGCAAACCCTTTGCTCAGGGAAGTGCTATTAGAGCCGTTCCAAAGAACACTTTCAATCTGAACGCTCACCCTGAGGCTACCTAACTTCATCCGTTTCGCGCTTCTTATTGTATAAATAAATAACTAGTCCTGTCTAGAGTGTTTCTATCTTCTCCAATCTCATATTACCCGAGGCACCTAGGCAGCCACCTCTCATAAGTGCGACAGTGGCGCCCGTCCTAAGGTTTGAGATTGTTCTTGGCACTGTTTTTTGCTTTAGATTGTGGTGTGTGCAGTGTTTTTGTGTGTTGTGAACGTTCCAGTGCAAACTGCTGTATTTTCTTTCCCCGTGTGGTGGTCGGGAGAAGAATAACGCCACCCTTATTCTCCGGCAAGGGGCTGTAAAAGCCAGCCAACGGTTCTCTACAGTGTGAAATAACCATAACACCCGGTGAAATTTATGCCCGCCTTCTGCGGAATTTTTTCTAAAGGAGAATGGGCATTTTTGTATGGGCGCTGTCCCAACCCTTGTATACAATAGTGAGTAGTATGGACGTATAGTACTCGGTGTAAGGATCATCATAGGCCATGTTTCGAAGACCAGGTGTCTGCAGGGGTGACGTGGGACGCAAAAATAAAAAAATAATTTTTCAATAAAACTTAAGTGTAACACACCCTAATGTATGCGACGTCGCCATTCTGTTGACTAAAAAGTCATAACGAAATGTGTCACGTCAAACTGAAATAAGCCTTTGTCATTTAAGTTATCAACGTGATCGAAAATAAATAACCATTATTACCTAACGTGTCAAAAGTTAAAGTAGTACGTTGCCAGCTCGTCCTAAAGCACTGTTCGACTGTGGTTTACCTTAAGAATTGTAACTAATAATTGTTTTGTATGAAAAAAGAGAAAAATAAAACAGCTAATTAGACCTATGCTCACGTTACATTTTTTACTTCTAGTGGCCTCAGAAATGCGTGGTTAAAATCTTTCGGCTTTATCTCGAATATGATTTTACACATACTTTTCATACAACTGCGAGTACAAAGTGAGGTATAAAATGGGCTGTAGCTTTTTCCCTGCAAACATCTCGGTTTTGCTGTCGTATAAAAAATTAAACTCTTATAGAGAGCTTTCAAATAAGATATAGCACAACTGTATACAGCACTTGGGACAATTTGCCCAGTCTCCTTTTTAAATTTTTAACGGTTTTTTTTTTCAAATTTTAAATCCTAACGTTTTTTTTTACTTGTACTTACAAATGTAAAATACTGGAAGATAGAATAATACAATTAACAAGGATTATCATTAATATCGTTTATTGAATATACTCACAACCTTTGATACAGATATGCACAAACAATATAATTACGCAATGCTATGGATATTCAGTGTTACTTTACTTTTATTTCGTGAATAACGGATAACAGTTAGCTCTATTTTAACCGTCCGCTGCTGGTCGATGATAAGTGAAGAAATCAACCGTAAACCTCCAGGACCGCCGCTTATATCCACTCGTCTTCCCGCTCTTCTACTCCCGCCATCGACTCTGTGATTGGCCAACGCTGCCAACGTGACGATCGTAGTCTTCGGTATAGATGGCAGCATTTACTGGCGAAAGGGTGTGACGTCACTCTATTCTGGGCGCGAAGGCTCGACGGAAGCAGTGGCGCCAACATCCGGCCCTCCTGTACTGTGCCTGTCCTCAGGCACCCCGGCGTCTGAAACAAATGTACACAATAAATATTTGTCTGTTAACTTTATGTTTGACCAATAACCGACTGCTAATAGAGTCCCCATTAAGAGTTTCAGTTTATACAGTGAGCACGATTCCCGACCTCGGCCCAGCATGCTCAGACTCTTAGTCCACATGATGGCTGAGGCTGCCCGGTTTATCGGCTCAATACCAATAACACAAACTGTAACTCCACTCATCACAAGTTCGAGGTCGAACCTCACTTGTGATATTATAATGGGTATCCATTAGCTGCAATAAAACTGATTAGTGAATTTAATAAAGAGTTATTATTTAAATGTTTCTATTTAATAATAAATTTAGCTCCCACACTTTTACATAACTTCAAAGAAGAATAAAATCCTTTAAGATTTATAGTCAACTAAATATCAAGTACATCAAAGTAGTTGTGTAATTATAAGGTTTTAATAATTATCTACATACCATTTACGCCAACATCCTCATCCCAATCAGCTATCCTAATCCATGGTTTCATATTTTCTACACATGTAGTACCTGAGTATTTCTTGTGTGATCGTTCACTGCCGGCGATATCCACTATCTGGTACCTGTCCTTTCCGAGGACTTTTGATACTTTGAAAGGTCCTTTGAAGACTGGCAATAGCTTTGTACTACTACCATTATTATTCTGACTTGGCACTTTTATGAGTACCAAGTCCCCAATCTCGTACTTCCTGGCAGAGCAACGCTTTGAATCAAAGCTTTGTTTCTGTTGTACAGCGTTTTTCTGTATACGTTTATCAATTTCATGGCGAAGTTTAGTGACATCTACAATTTCTTCTTGATCTGGTAAAAGTATGTCACTTTCCATCCTAAGACGATATCCAAAGAAAGCTTCGCTGGGGATGGCATTTATGGTTTTTTGTAATGTGCTATTTATACCCTGTTGTAAGGTAGTTATAACATCGTCCCAACAAGTATATTCGGTATCGGCTCCAAGTGCACGGAGTGCTTCCAATATTGTTTTATTATATATTTCCACCTGCCCGTTCGACCTGGGCATACTAGTGGCAATAGTGTGTGCACGTATATTTTTATTATTGCAGTAAGTTTGGAATGCTTTAGCCGTAAAAGCAGAGCCTGCATCAGCTATCAGTCTCCTCGGGTTGCCAAAAATTTTGAACAGGTTATCTAATTCTTTTAAAACACATGCAGTGCTTGTGTCTTTCACCGCAAAAACAAAAACAAATTTCGTAAATGAATCTACTAACACCAGAATGTGACTGTTACCTTTTGAAGACTTGACAAAGGGACCCACGTGATCTACATGCAGGGTGTGAAAAGGACGCGCATATTTAGGGATGGGATACAGTTGTCCCTCTTTTTTACCGGTTTTATTTTTGTTGTATAAACAATGCAAGCAATTCTTAATGTATTTCGTTACTACTTTTTTCATTTTAGGGAACCAAAATTTATGCTTTATTCTCTCTATTGTTCTTTCTGCTGCAAAATGACCGATTTTATCATGATTGTACATAATCACCTGCCATATACAATTTTTCTGAACTACCCACCTCCGGCCCAATTCAGTGCGCCGGTATACTTTATTTCCAAGTAGTTCATAGTCATTAAAAATACTTTTATTGTCGTCGGCCTCTCCTGACAATAAAATGTCTTTAATTTTACTTATGTTTGGGTCCTGTTCCTGAACACTCAAAAGCCAATCCGCCTCAGTTGTAGACAAAATTATTTGTTGTTCCGATATCTCTCCTGTAAAAGCTGGGTTACGACTAAGTGCATCAACATGTTGCATTCTATTACCAGGCCTATGACTTATATCGTAATCAAATTCTTGGGTTAATAAGACCCATCTGGCGATTCGCGGCAATACCTCCTTTTTTGTAAGTGCATATCGAACCGCATTACAATCAGTAATCAATTTAAATCTCTGACCTAACAAATACAAACGGAATTTCTGTAATGACGTCACGATAGCCAGTAGTTCTAATTCGAATGAGTGATAACCTTTTTCCTCATTCGTGGTTTGCCTGCTATAATAATATACTGGTCTTTCACCATGTTCATGCACTTGTACCAGTATCCCAGCTACACCTTCCCTACTTGCATCTGTATACAAGATAGTTTCTTTTTCGTGGTCAAATATAGCTAAGATTGACTCCGAAGTTAATGCGTCCTTTAGTTGTTTAACAGTAGCGTCGTGTTGGTCAGTCCAATGCCATCGTTGGCCCTTCTTTAAAAGTTTTGTCAGGGGGCTACTCAGAATTGCACAATTTTTTATGAATTTTCGAAAATAGTTAACTAAACCGAGAAACTGGCGCAGTTGATGAACTGTTTTTGGTACTGGAAATTGTCTAATAGCTTCTATTTTCTTTGGGGTAGGCTTTATGCCCTCGCCACTTACATCATAGCCAAGGAATGTTATGTCGGTTAATAGAAAGAAACATTTTTTTAAGTTTAATGTCAATCCGTATTGTTTAAAAATGTTTAGTACTGATTCCAAAGTAGATAAATTCTCTTCGATAGTTTCAGAAACGATCAAAATATCGTCAAAGTAAACAATAACGTTTTGGAACCGTAAATTACCCAAAATCTTGTTCATCATACGCTGAAAAACAGAGGGCCCATTGGACAAACCGAATGGCATGCGTAAAAATTCATAGTGTCCGTCCTCGGTTATAAATGCAGTTTTGTCGACGGAATTCTCATTTACACGTATTTGATAATAACCACTTTTCATATCAAGACTGGTAAAATACCTACATCCTTTTAGCCTAATCTAACAAATCCTCTATGCGGGGCATAGGGTACTTTTCCTTAGTAGTTACTTATTTAATGCTCTGTAATCGACGCAAAGTCGTTTTTCGCCTCCTTTTTTATCTACTAATAAGACTGGACTAGCATAAGAAGATTTACTTTCTTGGATGACATTATTTACGAGAAGGTCATCAATGATTTTACGTAATAATATCCTATTAGGTTCCGGTAACCTGTAGGGCCTAGAATAGACCGGTTTTTTGGAATCGACTTCAATATCCATTTCAAAGTCTCTTACTTTACCTAAAGAGCTCAAATCCGTTGAAATAGTTTCAGGATGTTTGTTAAACAGTTCTCTCAAACTATTTTGATATTTATCAGATACATTAAATTTTATCTCGTCAGACAAAACCGCAGAAACAACCGCTGTTTTATAAAACTGTAGCGTATTGCCCATTCTAATGTACATAACCGACGGGTCTTCAGTCACATTCCTGCCAATTAGTACGTCACAGCCTGACAAAGAATTCATAACGTACAATTTAACGTTTTTGAACTCAATGTTGTCTAATGTCAAGGAGGTTGTTACGTATGCATCTACCAAAATTACTGAACCACTTGTGAAACCTTGCAGGTGAATTGGATTTGGAAGCTTACATTTTGGAAAGTGGAAGTCTTTTACTAGATCTTGCGTTATAATAGAACAGTCACTACCCATGTCGATAAAAACTTGTTGCGAAATACCCCCAATACAAGCATTTTTATAAAATTTATTCTTAATTTCACCCGATGTGACAAACTTTACCTGTTTCTTTACTTCGGACGACTTTTTTGTACGACAAAAACTTTCAGAATGACCTTTTTTGCTACAAAAGTTGCAAATTTCTGTACATTCGTTTCTTTAATGATTTCCACCGCAACCAAAACAGCTTATTTGTTTCGGTGGTTTAACAAGTGTTGCCAGTTGATTTGGCATTGCTACCCTATTAGACTGTTCCGATTTCACTACGCTGACCGGTTCATTCTTTTTAAAGGAGTGCTGAGGTTGAGGCGTTTTGTGTTCAAAAACAGGGACGTTACTTGAACTAGGAATGCTATAAGATCGACCATGAAGGAATGATGCAAGCTGATCGCATGATTGAATATTACCAGCATCTACTGACGCACTGAGGTTAGGATCGTTTATGTTTCCTATTATTATGGAGATTATGTCCCTATCGGAGAAATTTAATTTATCGATTTTACATTTCTGTTGGAAATGGAATTCGTAGAGGGATTGTTGTGAAACAGGTTTACTGTCCACTATTTCTTTCAGCAAACTGAACATATTGCGTCTTATTTGAAATGTAAAAGATATTTTATCCTTCCATTCCTTCCATTTCCATAAAGCCCAACCGCTTTCATTTTTTATGAACGAATCATACCAAATTTTTGCAGTCCCTTTTAATTTATTGACAGCTTGAAAAATAATGACTTGCTCCTTCCAGTTAAATGTTTTAGCATGTAAATCCACGATGTTAAGCCAGTTATCAACCTTATCAGTAAGGGGGTCAAATTCTGGTACCATTGAATTTAAAATCATGTTATGGCAACCCGTTACCTGACCATCGACTGATTTTCTTGTTTTCTTTCGCGGGGGCGGCGGTGTGTGGCCGCTCGAAGTACTGCTTGATGAACTTGAGGATGACCGTGCACGCTTCCTTGTCTTTCTTTTTCGCTCTCGAGCACGAGACATTCGACCCATTTTGTAAGCACGAGTCCAATTTAGCACTTCTGATGTAAAATACTGGAAGATAGAATAATACAATTAACAAGGATTATCATTAATATCGTTTATTGAATATACTCACAACCTTTGATACAGATATGCACAAACAATATAATTACGCAATGCTATGGATATTCAGTGTTACTTTACTTTTATTTCGTGAATAACGGATAACAGTTAGCTCTATTTTAACCGTCCGCTGCTGGCCGATGATAAGTGGAGAAATCAACCGTAGACCTCCAGGACCGCCGCTTATATCCACTCGTCTTCCCGCTCTTCTACTCCCGCCATCGACTCTGTGATTGGCCAACGCTGCCAACGTGACGATCGTAGTCTTCGGTATAGATGGCAGCATTTACTGGCGAAAGGGTGTGACGTCACTCTATTCTGGGCGCGAAGGCTCGACGGAAGCAGTGGCGCCAACACAAATCCAGCAGTTCGCATCAAGTTTGTTTTTTTGTTTTGTTGTGTTGCTTACGCTTACTATACCACAGGAACGAGTAAATTATCTATTATTTGTAACACAGGCGGAGAATAGGTAATTTATTTGCTCTTCATAGTACACAGTTTCGAGTTTGTATTAGTTACGAGCGAGCCTAAGGGGATATTTTCTACTGTTTCATTGATATTACGCCGAATTAGTTCTGATTACCTGTGCGGAAACCAGTTGGTGTTACAGGAACAAAGAGCGGTAGTTAACGGTCACTATTTTTGAATCAGGTCTTTAGTGCTCACGATCGTGTTTATTTAACGGACAAGCAACTTAACGTTCACATTTAAATTCGTAACCTATTTAGCTTGGTATTTTAGGGTAGATTTTTTTTCCTCTCTTTTGAATGTAGCATAGCCGTTATAACGACCTTTAATTAATAACGATTATAACTTAACGTAACTAACTCCCAAACTAATTTAATTTTGCATAAAAGGGGTAAATCTTTTTTTTTCTTCTTCTCACTTTAAATTTTTTTTTTAAATTTGTGCACAGCCGTTATAACGACATTTAATGAATAACGGTTATAACTTAACGATCTTTGTACGTCAACTGAATATATACCAAAATTAAAATAAAATTAATTAAAAAATTAAAAATTAATTAATTAGAATTAATTGGAATTAGATTCGTTACAATACACGCGATATTAACCGTATAAATTGTTTTATTTCAATGAATATATACCACTTTTATCTTTAAAAACAAACATAAACCATAAACATTCTTAACAACTAAATTCAATTCAATTGTATCGTACTTCGTCGAAGTTCAGAGTCCAACATCAATACCGGTTCGAACATTAAACTCGAGCTATTTTGTTTATGCCTACCTACCTTAGTGGTGGAATTGCAACCGTTTTTTTTATTAAGTTTTAACTGCTTCATTGTTTTTACGATAATAAACATAATAACGGTACGCCGACAACGCCAACGTTTTTTTTTTGCTCCGTTATTATTGTTTTTTTACTACGTGATTAATACTTCAACTTTGATGATCATCATCATTATCATCGTCATCTCAGCCACAAGAAGTCCACTGTTGGACGTAGGCCTCCTCCATGGATTTCCAAAGTGGCCGGTTGGAAGCAGCATGCAACCAGCGCCTTCCTGCCACCTGTATGAGGTCATCAGACCATCTTGTGGCTGGTCGTCCTACGCTGCGCTTGCCAATACGCGGCCGCCATTCGAGAACTTTCCGACCCCATCGGCCATCAGTTCTCTGTGCTATGTGCCCTGCCCACTGCCACTTCAACTTGCTAATCCGCTGGGCTATGTCGGTTACTTTCGTTCGTCTGCGGATCTCCTCATTTCTGATTCGATCACGCAGAGAAACTCCAAGCATAGCCCTCTCCATAGCTAGTTGCGTGACTTTGAGCTTTCTTATAAGGCCCATAGTAAGCGACCACGTTTCAGTGCCATAAGTCATCACTGGTAACACACATTGATCATACACTCTCGATTTCAGACACTGAGGTATATTGGACAAGAAGACATTTCGCAGTTTCCCGAACGCTGCCCAGCCGAGTTGGATTCGACGATTGACCGCTTTCTCAAAGTTGGACCTGCCTAGTTGGACTGTTTGTCCTAGGTAGACGTATTCGTCAACAACTTTGAGAGTTGAGTTTCCTACTGCTATTGGGGTGGGCACCACATGGACATTCGACATGACTTTCGTTTTGTCCATGTTCATCTTAAGGCCCACCCGTTGGGAAACCCGATTGAGGTCTTCGAGCATCGTGCTAAGGTCTTTCATCGATTCTGCCATGACTACTATATCGTCGGCAAATCGAAGGTGAGTGATGTACTCGCCATTGATATTGATGCCGAATCCTTTCCACTCCAGAAGCTTAAAGGCATCTTCCATTGTGTTGGTGAACAGTTTCGGAGAGATAACATCTCCCTGTCTCACACCTCTTTGCAATGGAATTGCCTCCGTCCTCTGGTCTTGTATTCGGACCGACATGGTGGTGTTATTGTACAAACACTTCAACACTTCGATATACCGATAGTCAATACGGCATCGCTGGAGAGACTCAAGCACCGCCCACGTCTCGATCGAATCAAAGGCCTTCTCATAGTCCACAAACGCTAAGCATAATGGCATGTTATACTCCTCGGTCTTCTGTATAACTTGCCGCAGCGTGTGGATGTGGTCTATGGTACTAAAGCCTTTTCGGAAACCGGCTTGTTCAGGAGGCTGGAAGTCATCAAACCTGCGTTCGAGACGATTCGTGATGACCCTGGAAAACAGCTTATAAACATGGCTCAGAAGCGAGATGGGTCTATAGTTCTTCAGAAAAGTGTTGTCCCCTTTCTTGAAGAACAGCGCCACCACGCCTCTGTTCCATGCTTCTGGCGTTGCACCTCCGAGCACCACGGAATTAAAGAGCTTCTGAAGGACTTTAAGTACCGGTGTTCCACCCGCTTTCAGAAGCTCTGATGTGATTCCGTCTTCGCCCGGCGCCTTGTTGTTTTTAAGCTGTTTCAGGGCCATCCTAATCTCGTATAGGCTGATGTCCGGGATATCTTCGGTATAGTGTCGGGTCAGCTTGGCTCTTGGATCTTTGGCCAGGCTTCTAACAGGTTTTGAGACCGAGGTGTATAACTGTCCATAGAACCTCTCAACCTCCCTCAGCACCTCTGCTTTGGTCAACGCTATACTACCGTCCTTCCTCTTTAGCTTCGTCAGCTGGCTCTACCCAATAGACAAGTCTTTTGCGAACACTTTGGACCCTTTATTCCGCTCAATCGTCTCTTTAATACGATTTGTATTAAAGGTTCGGATGTCGTGCCGCATGGAACTTGATATGCGTCTATTGAGCTGCCTATATGACTTCGCGTCGTGAGAGGACTGCAGTTGCAACAAGCGTCGTTCAGCCATGAGGTCGAGAGTATGGTCTGAGAGTTTTTGTGGCCTATTGGTACGATTGGGCTTATAAAATTTAGCGCCAACCATACGGACAGTTTCCACTAACCTGTTATTGATCTCGTCCACCGATGCATAGCTGAGAAAAATTGTTCGTTAACGGAAGAGAAGAAACCAACCTATCAAAAACGCGCAACAAAGCACACAACACGCAACTAGCGACCAGAAACAACGAACTACATCTAACCATACTAACCAGGAATTTGGAGACGAATCAAACCAAATCGAGAACAATTTAAATTTAAATGACTCCTTTCGAAGATTATTTTGAAATAATGCTACAAAATGTTCAAAGTATTAAGAATAAATCGCATGACCTTGAACTTTTTCTATCTAATAAAAATATTCACGCTATATGTCTTTGTGAAACATGGATTACTGAAAACCAAAAAGATTTAATAAGCATACGAGTTTGCAGCGGCCTACTACCGTAAACATAGTCAAGAGGGAGGGGTAGCCATTCTGCTACAGAAAAATATTAACTTTGTTGAACGAACAGATATTGCAGAACTGTCACAGGAGTTTATTGTGGAGTTTTAGAGTTTGTGGAGTGGAGGAGAATGTTATCTTAATAAACATTTACAGATCCGACCGCGAAATAGAGACGTTTTTTGACAGTCTAAATAATTTATTGCATAAGATTGAACGAAAAGTACAAAAAAAGACTATTATTATAATGGGTGATTTTAATATTAACATACGACAAAATACCGTTACAAGTAGGAGGCTAATAGATATTATGCTGTGTTTTAATTTGGAGCAAATTGTAAATACACCAACGAGGGAAGTAAAGAATTCCAGTACTTGTATAGACCATATACACGCTAGAGGGCGCTGCGAAGTAAACAGCTGATTCAAAACAGTCCTGTGTTTTTAATTATTAAATTATTTTAAATCAGTATTCAAGTGACATTAATATGAAATAAAAATAAAAAAATTGACATATTCTGAATATAATTATTAATCAATAACTACGCAAAATGGCACCAGTGAAACCTAAATCCACAACAAATACGGCGGCGGTTAACAGGTTGGTTGACATCATTTTGAATTTAAAAACGGAGGTCATAGAAATGAAAGAAGAACTGCAATATTGCAAGAGTGCCATTAGTGAGCAACAGAAGCTACTTACGTGCCAATATAAGTGCATCCAAACAATCCTTAGTGTTGTCACCAACGGTCACAAATCACCGAGTGTTCCACTACACACTTCACTTAACGACTCTGGTCCCCAGGGCATAATATGTCTGAATGACGAGCTTATGCCTCCTGTCGCCAAAAACCGCGAGTCGTCGTTGCTGGCCGTGCCGGCGCCTGCGCCTGCACCTGCGCCTGCGAGCCTCGGGCCACCAGCGGCGCTCACGCCCGCGGGTCCCGTTCCCGCACCCAGACCACCCCGCGCCTGTGCTCGCCGTGCTCCCGACACTGGCCACGGACAAAATCGACAACGCACTACTGGGCCCAATGCTGCTGTCATCAAAGCAAGCACTAGCAGCACATCGCCGAAAGTTACGCCACATGATACACCGTGCCCAACAGGACTCCGTGCAGCTGCTCCTCGTGTCGTTAGCTTGCATGTCTTCAACCTTAGCCCAGAGACCACTGCTGAGGACGTCATCCATCATGTTGAAGGCAAACTGGACATCCCCACACCCGTATGTGAGCAGCTGGTGGTAACCCGGGGTAGTTACTCTTCGTTCCGCCTGGATGTGCCAGCCGAAAAGCAGAAAATAGCCAGGAACGCAAAGAACTGGCCAGAAGGAGTGTCCGTGCGTCTGTTTAACGTCGTGCAGCCAAAAAACTCCACAACAAAACGTGCCACGGCAAAACAAAAGTAGCAAAAAGGAATTTTATAGTTGTCCATCAGAACGTTAGATCTATTTGCGGAAAAACTTCACTACTAGACATATTAACGAACACAGAAAAACCACATGTATTAAGATTAAGTGAAATTTGGTGTCGCAAAAGTGAAATTGAACGAGTGAGGTTAAGTGACTACACGCTTGCGAGTTGTTACTGCCGGTCGCGCATCGCCCATGGCGGGGTGGCGCTGTATGTACGCGATGGTGTCGAGTATACTCAGCGCAATGACCTACAACATCTATCTGTTCAATTTCACGTCGAATTTACTGCTATTGAAATTCTATATTGTAATTTAATAATTGTTGTTTTATACAGAACGGGAAACGGTAATTTTGACATTTATTTAGAAAAAATTGAATTGTTATTGACTAGGCTTACTGACGAAAACAAAAGGTCTCTTATAGTCGGAGATCATAATGTTGATTATTGATGTGTTAATAATTTGAGGCGGCGGGTAGATGACGTACTAGGGAGCTACGGGTGTGCAAACACCGTAACTTTTCCTACTCGCGAGTTAAGCTCTTGCGGAGAGCTTTCTTGTTAAGAAATAAAAATAATGTTCATTTATAACCGCATTTATTGCGTTTTAACAGAACTTTCTTAACCGAGTAATATAAGAAGACTAACTTAATATATTTATCATCGGCGCTACCGCGGTGGGCCGAAGTTAAGCGGAAGACCGTGGTGGGCCGCTTATCGAAAGAAATGCACAAGTTGCGTCTTTGGCTCCAGGTCGCCGGAACGCTGATAATACACTTATGGCTTAATGCCTAATACTATATATATATACTATACTATAGTTATGTACGTATATAGTGTACATAACATCTCCCCGTGGAGATCGAGGTCCTTTCTTTAGGTTATCTCAAGAAAGACCGAGGAAGATTTCTCATTTGCACCGGTTCATCAGTTTCGTTTGCGGCTGCGGCAGCTGCTGTCTCTGTTTCCTCTGCTGGTTCTCTTATTCTTCTGTATTGCTTTGCTTTGACGTAGATGAAATAGAAAATTATCAAAAACATGACTATGTAGAGCGGTGTAGTCCAATAGAAGTGTTGCTGATAGGTTAAGGTTTTCAGTTGGATAGGCTGTTGCTCTCGTTCAATGAGTCCGACGGTATTGTGTAATTGTTTCAGATTCACGTTTTCTAGTTGTAGGGGCTGAAGCGGATTTTTGACTTTTGTTTCTTCCAAATTGAAAGTGAAAAGCTTGATTGGCACTCCGTTGACGCCAGTGTGGATGTTTGTAAAAGACATTTTTTCCGTTGATCCACTGCAATTTTCGGGAAGTCTAAGTAAGTAAGCGCCATTTATTTTCAGGTATTCATCGTGGATACACTGTAAATGGAATCTCGTAGGGTTAGGACTAACCACTATATAGTATTCATTGTTGATTTTTTCAAATATTTCATGATCTATTTTGATTTGGTGATACTGACATTGGGGTGTTAGCTGCTGGGACTCGATTAATGTATACACACAGTCGGGGCTATGCTTCGGATTCTGTAGTGTTGCTTCTTCTTGGCAGTAGTGAGTATTTCCGATCTTATTGCATGTTGTGTCTAAGTACTGGTACTCGTTTTCGTTCATGACAAGATAGGATTTACTGGGAATAAGTACGGTACTATTGGCAGTAGGAATTGGGATCAAATTGTAATAAGTAAATAAGTTCTTAAAAAATATCGGTATCTTAACTACAAAAACTAAATTATTATCACTAAAATAAGAACTTACATCTAAGAAACTATAAAAGAGGCGAGATTCCGTCACGTCGGAGGTTACCAGTTGTTCAGAACTATAATGTTTGCGAAGAATAAAAATGAAATATTCCAAATGTGAAAAAGAGATAAAATTCCGATATGCTATATGTTTGGTCGAGAGAGATGCAGCTGTTTCTAGATTTGACAAGGTATCAGAGATTATTTGTATGTTGATTTCTAATAGCTTATAAGCACTGTCTAATTTTATAAATCCAATGAACTCTTTTTCAGAAATGTTTACTTGCCTTAGAATTTCTGATATTTTGGAGTTTAACTGATTTTAATTTGATACAATGGCTGATAACGTATTATTATAGTTTTCCAAAAATATTTTGTTTAGGGTTATCGCTTTATTAACGTGATGAGTGATTTCGTTTTGGTTTTTCTCTAATGTATGTATGGCTTGATCGTATCTTTTCGCATCATCTTGGTCCAGGTTACCAGTGATGCTATGGATTATAGAACCTAACCCGTCGATAAGGCCTCTCTTAAATCTGTTTTTACTTAAAGAATTATATTAAGTTACGTTACGTTATGTTACTAGAAACTTTTGGCCTTTTATCTGGAAGGTATCCATGTGAATAATTTCGAATGGTTTCGTAGGAACTGGGGCTGATTGTAATTCCTGTTTATTTGGATGTCTTTCGTATTTGTTTGTTCGGCATAACGAGCAATTGTTTATGATTTCGGTTACAGTTTTTGATATATTAGGCCAATAATAGTTTCGTGTTATTTGCTTTTCGGTTTCTTGAATCCCTCTGTGATTAGATTTGCCTTCATGGTGTGCTTTTGCGAGGCGATACTGTTCGTCTGTGTGCGTAATGTCCTGCAAATTGTTTTTGCAAAATATTAGGTCGTACGCGGAATTTTTAAACGTTTCTTGCAAAACCTTGGTAAGGTCAGGTAGGTATTTAAAATCTGAAAGCCAAACACCGTGTCGAACATCGGGTCTAATATAATTTTTAAATAAATCGATTACGTTGTTTTGAAGATTGTTTAAGCCGATTTGAGCTATAATTCGCTTTTTGCCGGGGAAGATGTCTTTAATGTTAACTTTTGACGGAGTGTGTAATACGAATTTTATGAAAATTTGATCCTTATGATTATTTACTGGCTTTTCTGCTATAGGGATTTCCAAAATAGGCTGCTCGTGGTTAGTGTGGACAGTTTCGCATTGCAGTTTGTCTGAATCTAGATTTTCTACATCGGGTATTTCCGAAACATTGCCGATAATTGATAAATTATCGTCAAGAAGTTCGGGAGAGTAACGTGCTTCTTCGTCGGTAAAGGTAAGTGATTCTGTCTCGTTATTATTAATTATAACCTTGTTTGTAGATGACGTCATACTTGAACTCTTCGAGTTTTAACCTCCATCTTACGAGACGAGAGTTAGGCTCTTTCAGTGACATGAGCCATTCAAGGGGTTTATGGTCGGTGATGATCTTAAATTTTCGACCAAATATATATGGTCGAAAGTACTTTGTTGCCCAGACTACGGCAAGCAGTTCTTTCTCAGTGGTACTGTAATTTACCTCGTTGTTATTGAGCGTTCTGGAAGCGTATGCTATTGGTTTATCGGAGCCAATAGAACCCTGAGACAGTACAGCACCGATTGCATACTGGGAAGCATCTGTAGTGATATTAAATTCTTTTTCAAAATCGGGGTAGCTAAGTATAGGATCGTTCATTAGAATCTCTTGACATATTTTAAACGTATTTATGTATTTTGAACTTTCTATGTCAATTTTTGACCCTTTTTTAAGACACGCTGTGAAAGGTTTGGTTAATTTTGAAAAATTGGGAATAAATTTACGGTAATAACCGAGGAGGCCAAGAAAAGATTTTATTTCTTTTGAAGTTCTTGGAATAGGAAAGTTCTTGATTGCATATACTTTATCTGGATTAGGCTTGATACCTTCGGGTGTAATTATATGTCACAGAAACTCGGATTTATTGAGTTGTACTTTGAAATTAGCCTCTCTAAGACGTTGAAATACTTTTTCGGTATTTGTAATATGCTCCTGTAGGGACGTTGAAAATATTATAATGTCGTCCATATATACGACACATATTTCATTAACAAGGCCGCGAAGCACATGCTCCATGGTTCTCTGGAAAGTTGAGGGGGCATTTTTTAAACGAAAAGGCATGCGAAGGTACTCGTAGTGCCCATTATCAACTGTGAATGCCGTTTTTTGAATGTCATTAGGATCCATTTCGATTTGGTGGAACCCGCTTGCCAAATCGAGCGTAGTGAAATATTGGCAACGGCCTAATTTGTCGAGCACATCTGAAATATTTGGAATTGGATATCGATCACTAATAGTTTTCTCATTTAATTTCCGGTAGTCCACGACAAGACGCCATTTTTGTTTTCCCGATGCATCCTTTTTTTTTGAAACAATCCAAATAGGAGAGGACCACGGTGATTCAGAGGGTTGTATTATTTTTTGTTGAAGCATTTTATCGATTTGAGATTTAACTTCTTGTTTGTGTATAAATGGATATCTATACGACTTTGTGTGCACAGGAATTTCGTCTGAGGTTCGGATCTTGTGTTTTACAGTGTTCGTAAATGTCAGAGGACAGTTTTCGTAATAAAATATGTCACTGTATTCTTTGCATAATTTTGTGATTTTTTCTCTCTCTTCAGAATTCATGTGGTTTGTTCTCAGAAGAACTTCAATATTTTCGGATTTTGGAAGAGGAGTCTCAAAACTGTAGCAGTCGTAATGTTTTTGTATTGGTTCTGCATGTACGGGTGCTGTTAAGCATACAATAGAGTCATTACAAGTTGGGTTACTAAGTTCAATATAGGCATAGCTTTTATCCGACTGTGTTATCAGTGCTGGCATAATACATTGGTTGAAGGTCATTTCAGGGATGAAAATCCCCATCTTTTGTGTCTACAGGGATTTTAATAACGCTGGTGCTGTTGGCTTTAACTACTGCTTCAAAAAGGTTACGAACACCGGTTTCCATCATTTTGATTGGAATTTTGGCATGCTCCGTCAGAAGTTCTTTTTTTGAAAGGTTTACACAAGCTTTCAGTTTTTCTAATAAGTCTAGGCCAATGAGGCCGTCAAAAACGTTATGAAATTTATAAACGTGAAATTTACAAATCTCAGTTGAATTAAATTCGCTGAATAGCGGCAAATTAACGACGAATTTATGATGAGTAGTGCAATGCACATTGGTGACTGAGAATGGTTTATAATTCATTTGAAAGTTTGGGTAATACCTTTTAACTGCTTCGGGAGATAAAAAGGATTGATTTGAACCTGTGTCGATTAGTAACTTGAGGGGAGGGTTACTTATTTGAATATATGGCAGTTGCCTTTTGGAATGAACATTTACTTGTATTATGTTTCCTCGGTGGAATCTGGAGCTTGGTGAAAATTTTGGTTATCAGAAACTTCGAAGGATATATTGTTTTGGGTCGGTATTTCGCATTCATACATTTCATCATATGTTATCGGAATAAGTACTGGTTGACGATTGTTGAGATAGTAATGTTCAGGAAAATCGGAATTGTCCATTTCGTGCAGATTGACTTCTTCGAAAGCAAAATCTGGGTAGTGACCAACGTTTTGAAAATAATTTTGCTGTCCTGGGTTAAGTTGCTGCGGTTTGAAATTTGGGTTTGGAACAAATCTTGGAGCATAATTATTTCTTTGTATATTTGGGCGTGAATTTCCACTCGTACGGTAAGAATTGTTATTATTTCTAGGCATATTTGAATAAGAAATACCACTCATGGGAGTAGGTCTTGGTCTAGAGATTGTATTGGGGTCTTGATAGAAGTAATTTGATTTATTTTGCTGATTTGGATTTGGTCGATATTGGTTGAAATTTGGTCTGAAGTTTTGTGAGTTGTTTTGATTTTCGACCCGGTTTTGGTTAAAGGTCATATAATTTGGTTTCTGTTGAGACCAGTTTGGGGTTGACGAAGAACTCGGTGTATTTAATCCAAAGTTATGGTTTGATGTTTGATTTATTGTTTTATTATTGGTGGTTTGATTTTGGAGTTGGTTGCGTTTTTGTAAGTACATTATGTTGCCTTCTTCTTTAATATATTGAAGGGCTGCAGGAAGAGATTCAGGTCTCATAGCACGAATCGTAGAGCCTAAAGGCTCTTTTAAACCTGCCAAGAATGTTTTTAAGGCCTGGGCCGTGAAGAATTCTCGCTTACAAGTAATAATGTTTTCGTCTTCATTGTGTATATTAACATAATTTATTAAAGTCGTCAACAGGCTGACGCATCTATCGTAAAATTGCTGAGGGCTCTCAATGCCTTGTTGTAAATTAACAAGGTCACGGTTGAGAGAGTTTTCGTCTCTGTGATCCGAAAAATTTTGAATTAGAACTTCTTTAACTCTTGCCCAGGTATTTGCGGAATGAACGTCGACTACTTCGAGAGCTTTTCCACGCAATTTTCCGATTATACCATTAATAACGATAATATTTTGGAAATTATTTTCATTATTCGCATCATAATACTGCGTCACAACACTGTTAACAGTATTGAGAAATCTGTACAAGGAATTGATGTTACCATCATATTCTGGCACTATTTTGAGCGCTAACTCGAATAGATGTAATTGCTGTTCCATGTTTCAAAAGATGTGATCAATTGATTTGTTTACTTAATTTATAGCGTTAAGTATTTTTAATTTGAAATAAATTATTTTACGGATTTTTATCAAATGAACAAAAATGTCTTTTTATTATTAAATATTATTAAAAAGACGTAACTTTTCTTATAACTAGCACTTTTTACTTCACTTTATGCTACAATATTCTTGGAGTTAGGGATAGGATAAGTCATGAACTAATCTTATCTGAGAGTGCTTACAGTAATAACAGCAAACCAATCATCATTAGTCCCACGAAGGCGAGTTCTGTCCCTCAGGGCGTCACAGCTTCCACAAAAATGTAAAGTCATTTTTTTTTGGAAAATAGTTCGCACCGTAAACCGTAAAAACGGACACTAGACACTATTTTCGGTTGTCCATCTCAGTGAAAACTACCGATCTGCGCCAGTTAAGCTCTTGCGGAGAGCTTTCTTGTTAAGAAATAAAAATAATGTTCATTTATAACCGCATTTATTGCGTTTTAACAGAACTTTCTTAACCGAGTAATATAATAAGAATAACTTAATATATTTATTATCGGCGCTACCGCGGTGGGCCGAAGTTAAGCGGAAGACCGTGGTGGGCCGCTTATCGAAAGAAATGCACAAGTTGCGTCTTTGGCTCCAGCTCGCCGGAACGCTGATAATACACTTATGGCTTAATGCCTAATACTATATATATACTATACTATAGTTATGTACGTATATAGTGTATATAACACGTATGAGTCGAAACATCTGTTCACCCACAATGTTGTGTTTTTTAATGAGAACAGCACAACACTTTAACAACATAAACAATGTTTTTACAATAAATAATTATAGTTTTATATATTAGTATTATAATAATTGTCCATACTGATTGTCACGGCATAAATATTTATGAAATAAACGTTTTTTGAAAATTCTGTGCACTGTTCATTTCTTTGTCACTTTAATGATTGGCCACTTTGAAATACACCTGGATAACATTTGTTCATGATATTTGCACTAGTATTAGTCTAATTAAGCACTTTCGCGGTGGTTTATTAAGTATATAGCAAAAAACGATTTAATAATTAATAACGAAACTTAGTGAGATGTTTACATATGCGCGCCATCTAGCGGAATCGACATTGTTTTCAGCATGAAAAACAATTATCTACCGATTCTTACAGTTTCAGACAGATTGTAACTTTGTTTTTATCATTTTCTTAAATAAAGGCTTTCCAAGTGGGCGGGGCCAGAACGTTCGAGCCTTAGGGGCGTGGCCGGAAAGTTCTAGAATAGAGGCGTAACCTTTCGGTCGAATATTCTAGAATGAAATAGTGGGGATAGATTCTAGTATAAAAGCCGCGCAGGTTGCACGCAGCGGCATTCCAGTTCAGTTCCGAAGAACAAACAAATAAGAAAGAAGAAACAGTAAACTAAAGGAAAACAGTAAAAAGGAAGCAACAGTGAATAATAGTAAAACAGTACCCGCTTACAAGGAAAAAGTGTTTGAACAGTATAGTGCGTTTTATTGGTGTTAAGGCGACAATCCAGTGAATAGAATTCTGGTGTAACCGTCCGGAATATTGGTCCTTCGAGCCGGATCTATCGTCGAGATGCCGTTAACATCATCACAGAGCGGCCGAAAGCTTCCTGCTCGCCCGAACGTCGACGTTGCCGATATGAAGTCTACGAGTACTGCATATTGGATTTCGAGCACACCGTCCAACGTCGAATCGGAGCAAACTACCACCACCCCCGCTGGTAGTTACGCCGTCGCGTCCCAAGGCGGACCCGCGCCGACCGCGGATGCCTCCACCCCCACCCCCGTGGGTGGGCACGTAGTCGCGAATGCGCGGGCGCCGACCGCCGATGCGCCCACGTCCACCGCGAGTACTTCCGCCGCCGGGAGTAAGTACGCCACCGGGGTGATGGCTCCTCGCCTCGACGAGAGGCTAGAGCATAGAGCCAGAAAGGCTATTGCCGACTCGAATAGCCTGTCCGCGTCGCCGAACCGAGCGAAAGACACCCCCCTGCCCCCTGTGGGACAGGTCGAGGAGGCCAGCGCGCCCACCGCCGTGGCGCGCCCGCGAGTGATTGATGCCGACCGTCGCAGCCACAAAGCTTCGTCGCGAGGATCTACACGCGCAGTTCGGGTGGCTCAAGCAAGGGACGAATTGCTTAAGCTGAAAATACAGCAAGCGGAAAACAGACTGAAACTCGTCGAGGCGGAAGCTGAAATGGAATCCGACAGTGAAACAGTGTTGTCCGACCGAGAGGGTGAACGTCGAGTTTCAGAATGGTTGGAAGAAACTCATCCATTAGTCGGTACAGAGCAACCGACTGAAGAGCATCATCGTGGAGAGCACCCGCAGCCAGCACAGATGCAACAGTATGGGAAGCCAACGGGTCAACAGGACCCAACAGTTACAGATTTGGCCCCCATTATACAGGAGGCTGCTGGTGTCCAACAACAGGCCAGTGGAGTACAACAGCACGCAGCGCATGTGGAACACAGATTTCGCAGCTGAAGAAACAGATAAAAGAGATCCTTCAACAGGCAACGCACATTCAACAGCGTGCGACAGATGCACAGATCTTCACTGCACCACAGCAACAACAGTTAGCGCCGCAACCACTGGCACTGCTACCGCCGCCGTCGAACCCACAGTCTTCTCCACCGCAAGCGACGAAGCAACCACAGATACAGCCACCGCCACAGCCAGCGGTACAGCCGGTACTACAGAATCATGTACCTCTACAGTCGCAGCCGGTACAACAGCCACAGGCGTTTTTACAGACAGAACCGGTACTCCAACCTCAAGTGCGTCTACATCTACAGTCACAGACGATTCTACAGCAACCAATACAGCAACAGACACTGCCAGCTGTGGAATCTAGGTCAGCGCCGATACAGCCTGACCATCAAATAGCGACGCACAGACAGCAACTGGACGTTTCGGAGTTAGCCTCAGCGATTGCCTTGGCAGCAAGAGCAGGGCAACAGCCGCGCATGTTCGCGGAACTACCGATATACTCCGGAGCCTACCAAAAGTGGCTATCATTCAGAGCCGCTTATTTGGAGACAGCAACTTCATATAGTGATGTGGAGAATTTGGTACGACTACGCAGGAGTCTTAGAGGGAGGGCAAGGGAAGCCGTTGAAACTCTTCTGATGTACAGCACCAGACAAGAAGAGATCATCCGAATGCTCGAGTCCCGCTTCGGGCGTCCAGACGCCATAGCCATGGCTGAACTAGACCGTCTACGATCCCTACCTCGCCCATCGGATACAGCGAGAGACATCTGCACATTCGCTACCAAAGTCACCAACATCGTCACAACGCTACGAGCCTTAGACAGAGCATATTATCTCTACAATCCAGAAGTAACCAAGGCCACCATAGAGGAGCTGACTCCGGCAATGAGATATAGATGGTTTGACTATGCCAACGAACAGAAGCAGGAGGAGCCAGATTTGGTCAAGCTAGCGCGATTCCTGGAAAGAGAAGCTGAACGGTGCGCGCCCTTTGCACAGCCTGAAAGCATAGGGCAAATAGATACAGGATACCGTAAGCCTTAACAGAACAATAGAACCTACAGTATAAATACAGTATGCAGGAATCCGAAGCCGAAATTTGAACAGAAGCCTGACCAATGCACCTGCGTAGCCTGTAACAAACCACGACACAGCATAAAGGATTGCCGGAAATTTACAGAAACAGACCCTGACGGCAGATGGGACATAGCAAAATCACAGAATCTGTGCTTCAGGTGCTTACGCCGAAGAACGCAGAAGCATACCTGCCGTGGGAAACCGTGTGACACAGAAGGGTGCACACGAAAACATCATCCTCTTCTTCACTTCAAGACGCAGGAAACAGAGAAGACAGAACCAGAAGTCATAACTTCTACGTGGGTACCAGAAAGGACACGCGCATATTTGAAGATCATCCCATTGCGAGTATCAGGACCTCGAGGATCAGTAGACACTCACGCCCTACTTGACGACGGATCTACGATCACGCTCGTCGACGAAGAATTAGCCAGAAAGTAGGCGCAGAAGGTCCAGTCAAGCCGCTGAACATCGAAGTGATAGGGAAGAAGGAGATTGCTGCCAACGAGTCCAGGAGAGTAACGCTCACTCTCACTGGCATGGGACAGAACACAAGCAGCAAAATAGAGACTCGAACCCTAAAAGGCCTGAAACTCTCGCCACAGCGTGTCACCAACAAAGAAATAGAGGGATGTCCACACCTGTCTGAAATCTCTAAACAGCTGATGTACCCGACTGCCGCACCGAAGATCCTCATCGGGCAGGATAATTGGCATTTACTGATGGCAACAGAAACAAGAAGGGGTCGGCGCAATCAGCCAGTGGCATCCAAAACTCCACTAGGCTGGGTTCTACACGGAACAACGACGCGCTCACTCGGCTCACGCATATCAGTAAATCATGTCTTCACTACAGAAGAGAAGATGGATGAAGAACTCAAACAGTACTTCGCTCTGGAATCATTAATGATCAATCCTAAACAGCCCCGCAATGATCCAGAGAAGCGTGCTCTTGATTTGCTCAACCAGCATACAGTACAGTTCCCAAGTGGGCAGCATGAAACAGGTCCACTATGGAAAAAACAAGAGCACAACCGAACAGAACCATTGGCTCGCCAACCGATGCCTTGCCAACAGTCTTTGGGCAAGATGAGTAAAATAATAGTTTCCGGATCTTCAATACCGGCGGGAGCCCCAACGCCAGGGCTCTCCAACCAAAGTTGGAGGAATCGTGCTCGTCGCCGACGGCAATTTGCCTCGCAACACAGGGCTGCGAGGGCTTGTCGTCATAGTGTATTTTGGCGGAGCAGCCCCAACAAATTGAAGAAATCTTACTCATCGCCGACGGCAATTTGCCTCGCGACAAATGGCCGCGAGGGCTTGTCGTCACATTATAGTTTGGGCCCAACGACGTCAACCCACCAGTTAACATCCGCAACAAGGCAGGCGTACTCCGAAGAAGCAACTGATGGCCGCCAACGGAACCTGCTGTCCTTACCACGGAAAGAGCTGCGACGACTGCGTCGACGCACGGCGGGAGTGATGTGCAGGACAGACAGTGTTAATCGTGATATTCGGGACAGACACAGTTAATAGTAATTTATAGTGATAGTACAAGGTAATAATAATTACTTATAACACATAGTTACTTAACGATAGATAGCTAATTTATAGATATTTTGTATCGAAACAGTCCGTAGGAACATTACGTTCATAATAGTTCATAGTTCCTACCTTTGTAATTCATAGCATAAAGTCAAAGTCAAAGTCAAAATATTTTATTCAGATTAGGCTTACAGGTAGCACTTATGAATGTCAAAAAATTTACCACCGGTTCGGAAAAACCTCTGATGAGAAGATACCGGCAAGAAACTCAACGAGGTGTAATTTTTTTAAATAAATCAAAATTACAATGTTATTTTACATCTCAAATATTCAAAATTTTTACAATTTAACAATTTAACACAGCAGGTGTACAATCTTTGGGGCCAGGGATCGCCAATACAGATCGGGATCATTTCCAAACATCCTTGTCCAAGATATAGTCATTGATTTTATAATACGCCCGAGAAATTAATGTCTTCTTGACAATAGATTTAAATTTTGTATCATTTAGTTCAGTTATGTTTTTTGGAATTTTGTTGTAAAATCTTACACAATTTCCCATGAACGACTTATTGGTTTTAGCCAGTCTGTAAGTTGGAACTTTAAGCTTTCCTGTGTTTCTAGTAGCCTTTGGCTTATCGACGTTGGTAGGGAAATTGCATATATTTTTCCTAACGTACATGATTATTTCAAAAATATATAGCGACGGTAGGGTTAAGATGTCTATTTCCTTGAAAAATTCCCTTAATGACTCACGAGTATCCATATTATAAATTGCTCTAACTGCCCTTTTTACGTAATGTTTCCCGATGTAAAAACGGACATGCATTCGCCGCGCCATTCGTTAGCCGACTGGGGAACGCGGGGAGCCCGAACATATTTATATCACAGCGGTGGGGGAATGCGGTAACAAAACCAGCGCGAACTCACGAGCGCTCCCAGACAGAAAACAGACGGCGCGACGAATGCAATCGACATTGTTTTCAGCATGAAAAACAATTATCTACCGATTCTTACAGTTTCAGACAGATTGTAACTTTGTTTTTATCATTTTCTTAAATAAAGGCTTTCCAAGTGGGCGGGGCCAGAACGTTCGAGCCTTAGGGGCGTGGCCGGAAAGTTCTAGAATAGAGGCGTAACCTTTCGGTCGAATATTCTAGACTGAAATAGTGGGGATAGATTCTAGTATAAAAGCCGCGCAGGTTGCACGCAGCGGCATTCCAGTTCAGTTCCGAAGAACAAACAAATAAGAAAGAAAAAACAGTAAATTAAAGGAAAACAGTAAGAAAGGAAGCAACAGTGAATAATAGTAAAACAGTACCCGCTCACAAGGAAAAAGTGTTTGAACAGTATAGTGCGTTTTATTGGTGTTAAGGCGACAATCCAGTGAATAGAATTCTGGTGTAACCATCCGGAATACACAGACTCAACTACACACCGCCACCACTAAACACTAAAACTACACGATCGACGCGCGTTTCGCCTCTATACGAGGCATCATTAAGATCGACCCGTACGACCGTTCGCTACTTGAACGAATGGCGTACTGACAAACTAAAACATTTTTCTTTAATCCCGCCTACCGCCAACATATTTGCACTACTACCCTTATTATTTTTCTCAAAGCATACCCTTAATATTTAAAAGTAAAACAAAAGTACCCCCTTATATTATCACAAACTACCCACATAATTTATCTCAATCTCAGCTACCCCCATCGTTAAAGACAGAATTTAAGCATACCCGCAATAAAGGAGAATAAGAATAAGAATAAGAATAACTTTATTTTGTAAAACATAGGTACAAAAAAGATCTTATAAATAATTGTTCTAGAACCTTGTATGTTTTGCCAGATGGCGTACAAATATTTTTTTTTTTTATAAAAATTAAAATTAAAAACTTAATCCATCTCTAAATTTATACATGTCAATAAAATATATATCGGTATTCAAATTATTTTAAAATTGGATTAAATTAAACAATTAAGTAACGGTCAAAATAAATAATAACAAAATACAATCAAAAATTAACAGGTTAAACAATAAAAAATAAAAAAGATATGTCCGTAGGTACAATAATTATGTCAATGTCAAAATTAAAAAATAAATTATAAAGAAAAACAAAAACATAAAATAATTATAGATCTTTATCATTTAGGTAGTCATTGACACTATAGTAACATTTTTCACACAGCAGAGATGTAAACTTTTTTTTAAATTGAGGCAATTTCATTTCCTTAATATTATTAGGAATTTTATTGTATATCTGAGGAGCCATTCCCAAAATACTTTGAGAAGAAGGATAATTAACCTGTTTATTGACAATGGATCCCGCGTTGTTGTACCTAACTATTTCCAAATGCTCCAAAACATTCAGACGAAATCTCTTTTTGCAAAAATGTAATATTCCATAAGAATGAACATCTGATAATGTATGATCTGTGTCTATCAAATGTTTTGCAAAATTGGATTTCTCTGCGTGCTTATGCCTAAAAGATGAAACATGCTCCTTATATCTAATATTAAAACTACGACCGGTTTGTCCTATATAAACGCTACTACAATCGTCACAAGTGAGCTTATATACTCCTGATCTACTCCCTCTTTCTACTTTATCCTTACCATTACATAGTATAGAATACAAAGAATTATTAGTCTTAAAAGCAACATTTATTTCCTTTGATTTTAAAATATTATAAATTTTATCTGACAAAGAGCCAACGTAACTAATACTTGCTTTATATTTGTTAGTAGGTTCAGTAGACGGGCCGCTATATAACATGCTATCAGCTACACGCCTCTGTTTCTTTTTAACCAGACTATTTACCAATGTCTCAGTGTAGCCATTTGAATTTGCAATCATATGTATGGTCTTCAACTCTTAATCAAAATCTTCCCTAGAAAGAGGTACTGTTAACAATCTATGTATGTAACAATAGAAAGCAGCCAGTTTATGTTGCCAAGGGTGATTAGAAGAAGCAGGAATAACTGTATCGGTCTGCGTAGGCTTACGATAAATGTGGAACTGATGCTTATTATTTACCTTAGTTATAGTCAAGTCTAAGAAGTTAAGTGAATTATTCTGTTCTAATTCCTTCTTAAATCTAATTTTCGGATGTTTGTTATTAAGACTACTGTAATGAAAATTCTAACGCAGGTAGAGGGGCGCTGCCGAACGGTCAATAAAACAAGTTATTGCACAGCTAGATATTTATTTATTAAATAAAACCCCAACTAACCCGCCCACAAACACAAGCTTTATAGTATTACAGCTTTACAGCTTTAAGAGTTAAGTCCTTCTTCTCTACAATATACAACCTCAGGGTCGTGAATGCAATTGGCCAGTGATCTCTTATAATTACCTACCTAATTAATTAACGGCGCGGAAGGCGCTGGTACCTGATGGGCGAAGACCAACCCAAACCTGCCGCTGCCGACAGACGTGTGCTACGCTCGGACGCCGTCTCGTGCCCAGCGTCCCACCATAGCCAACGTGATGCCACGCAGAACGAGCAGCCTCCGCTTCACAGCCGCCTCCGGTGCCTCGACAACTCAACAGCTGCGGACAGCTGTGTGCCACGCTCGGACGCCGTCTCGTGCCCAGCGTCCCAGCGTCACCGACAACGTGCCACGCAGGCCAAGCAGCTTCAGCTTCAACAGACGCCTCACGGCGCTTCCAACAACACCAACCACAGCTACACTTCACGCCGTATCTCAACACCTCCTGTGGACGGAGCATAAATTAGGAACCAAAACAATCAAGGACCTACTGATTCCAGAGGACCAGAAGTGTCCTATCGTCATAACTACATTGGGAAACATGATATTAAGGTGACACCCACCGTGGAGGAAATGCAGACTTGCTAATGCGCCCGGGTCACGCTATCAACTCCAACGAAGGTGTTCCGATAGCAGCCAGCACCGCAACTAAAATAATAGACACGGTTAACATTGCCAAAAACAAGGGCGAAGGCTTTATCGACTCGTTTACCTACCAACAAGAGGTTAAGAAGACATGCGCGTGGGCCGCTTCTAACCCAATATCAGATCGCCCCACTAAAACAAAACAAACCAATTAAATTTACCAGTCGGAGACGCTATAAGCCGTTATTATCACGACATTTCGATATTAAACTCGCCAAAACAAGACAAAAATACAGAGAGCCACCCTCTCTCCCTTCAAGCATCAAAATGGCCTCCTTCGAAAACGCCCATCGCTAGTGTCGTAGAGCTGTCACAATATCAAAATTTTACGATTGAAACAGTCTAAAAAGAAAACTCTCCAAACTACTCCACCATATCTAAATTAATTCCCCTTATTTTATTATATCGTTGTTATTGACAACAATTATAACAATTAGATAAAACGCCGGAATGTTTCAGTCACTGCAACAACCGCCGTAAATAGAAAGCCGAACAATCCATCGACTGAATCCACCTCAGCTGTCACTGTCAAAAATTGACACCTTACAACACCCCTCCCGCCAGACGAATTTTCCGATACAGAGGAAAATTCCAGCTGGCCCCCAGCTGACTCCTCACTGAAACAATAATGACTCTACATATCAAGCTGCACCAAAAAAAAAACAAAGTCCTTAAACCCAAACCCACCACCGAGTGCGTTAGGCGCTGGCCGTGCGTTAAACACTAGCCCACCTGTAGAACTACACCTATCAAGAAACTATCACCACCATCGCAAGAACGGCCAACGTCGACAGCGCAACCAGTGAGAGCTAGCACAACCGGTTGAGCGCCCGACGCTCACCAACAGACGAGGCGTCACTCGCATACGACTCTACTATAATCAGCAAGAGTGGTCAACACCGGCGGCGCGGCGAGCGAGGGCGACTGACGCGGGCCGCGCGCCCGGCGTTCCCCAACTCTGAAACATAATCTACAAAAAAGAAAAAAACAAAACCGGTACAAGCACCGCTACACCATCCTGAATCTTCCAACATCGATAAGAGAGGCCAAAGCCGGCGGCGCGGCGAGCGAGAGAGACCAACGCGGGCCGCGCGTCCGACGTTCACCTACTCCACGATGCTGAGAAAATCCCGGACTACAACAAGACTACAGAAAAATCCCGACGATAAAAAAAATCGTCACGGTCGTTCATCCTCATCGAGAGCGGTCGGCGTCGGCGGCACGGCGAGCGAGGGCGGCTGACGCGGGCCGTGCGTCCGACACCCACCAGACTCTAACTAAACATAAACAAGGTGTATAAATTGTAGACAAAAAAAAAATGCTTGTAAAAGTTGTAAACACAAAAAAAACATGATGCTCGAAGGACAGTCACTTTTGTTCTGTGGGGCACGATAAAAGTAGCGACGCGACCGCGACTCAACCTACTCCACCGTTCAAGTACAAGTCAGCCTCTTTCCGGTACCACCTTCATATCTTTGATATGCCATTTACCTACAGGTTTGCCATCCCCATCCTCCAACTCATAAACCAATTTTGAGAGTTTCCTTAACACACGACATTTTTCATATTTAGGGGCCAACTTGGATGCAAAATACTTAGACGCGTCACTTTGCTTAAATGAACGTTTCCACACAATATCACCAACCTCAAACTCAAGGTCCCGCCGTCGCTGATTGTAGTATTTCGCGTTATTTTGGTGTGCTTTTTCTAATTCTCGTTTTACATCATCAAACACTTCTTTCAACTCCCCCAAATGATCATATAGGTCTTTACGTGATGAGAAAATTACTTCATCTATGTCCTCAAAATCCTTGTAAATACTACCATCAGCCACAGCCTCGCGACCATGTACTAAGAAAAATGGAGTGTAGCCCGTAGCTGCACTAACCGAAGTGTTTATTGCAAATTGAATTTTGTGCACATTAATGTCCCAAGTACGGTGGTCGGCGCCGACAAAGCTAGAGACAGCCGTCATCACCGTGCGGTTCTGTCTTTCGACTGGATTCACCTGTGGGCAATAAACTGGACCAAAATGTATCTGTGGTATTTGATACTTATGAAACAAGGACTGGACTTCATGGCCAGCAAAATTTGAGGCATTATCCGACATGATTGTTTGAGGGATTCCATGGACGAGAAACACATGGTCCTCCAGTCGCTGTGCTATCACCTTACCGGTGGCACGGCGCAAAGGAAACAACAAACAATATTTAGTATCTGGATTGATTGTTGTCGATGAGTTCGATCGGACGTGTTTACTTAATAATAAAATAATATAATTATTCACTTGCAAATTCGTGACCTAGCTCTACTCGTACGCTGTGCACGTGACTCATCTGTGTCATTCGGCTCTCGTGTTAAGTGTCTTAGTTTTTAACTTATAAACTATAATGTTTTAGTGAATGGGGATACTACTCTAAAAAAAAAAAAAAAATGAATGACAGCCCCTTTAACCGGAGCGCGCCTACGCAGCGCAGCCCTCCGTCCACGCCTCCGCCCGCGCCTCCGCCGCCCGCCCAACAAGAAGAGGATCTTCCTGGAATGGTGCCCACCTCTGAGATCCAAAACTGGATGAGTTCAATTCAACAGTGCCTGAATGAGGTGTGCACTATATCCTCCGAAGGTAAATTGAACTCTGACCAGAAGCTGAGAATTAGCAGTTTGTGCCGTAAAGTGGGTCACGGGACATCTCAAATGGCCGTGCAGTACCAGTCCCTTAAACAAAAAACGATTCAGACCCATATCACCCTTCAAGCCCTTAAAGAAAAAAATGACCTGTCACAGCGACTCCAAGACCTCAAACAGTGCATTGAAGAATCCTCAAAGCCTGCTTCGGGAATAGTTTCCTTCGCCGACATGAAAAATGAAAATGAAAATGAAAAATTTATTTTGCAAGTAGGCCATATAGGCTCTTTTACATGTCTGAATCTACTAGCGCTTCGGAAAATGGAAGAATCTGCTGAGAAGAAACGCCGCAAGAAACTCAGCAGTTTATCTTTTTTTTTCTTCTCTTTTGAAAACAAGATTACAGAGCAATATACACAATCATAACAATAGTTCACATAAAGTGTGAAAAAAAAAAAAGATAATAAATAGCACAGCAAGCTTTAAGCATATTGAACGAACTGGCACTAGTACAGATTGACCAAGAGATGTATAGGGTCCCCAGGTCAAAGAAATTAGAATCGGGATGTATGTGGTCCCTGATCAAATACTTAGTCTAAATAACTTAGAGATGTATAGTCTCTAAGGGTCAAAACAAATTAATTACCTTAATCTATGCTTAGCAGAGATGTAAAACGCCTCCACGGTCAAATTGTACAATATTACTTGGAGATGTATAGTCTCCGAATGTCAAAAGAATATAAGAATAAAAATATTCATGTCAAAAAAAAAAAAAATTGGTGAAAATCCAACAAAATCAGTAATATAACAATAACAACTCAATATATGTCTATATTTAGTTATATATATAAATATAAATAAATAGACAACACGATGAAGTCTCCCACATCAAACCGCATTTAAGTACCTACATTTTAGGCTTTTTGAGAATTACATTAGTCTTTGCAGCATGAATAGTCCGGACCCCACAAACAGCACCCGATCACGAGTATGACGCGTATCTCAGCCATCGTCTCCCTCAACCATATTGCAGGGAAGGTGGCGACCCGATCAACGACGCCACCGTAAGCAATGCCCTTTAAGCGAGCATGACATACTCAAGCAGTACGACTACAAAAGAGAAATTGAATACGGCTCGTCTGGCGAGAAACATCACAATGTGCTCCAAAATAATAATTACACTTTAATAGGATGTCATACATAATTAATAGGAATAAAATTAAGTGATAAAAAAAAAAAAAGATTAATGCTTAGAAATGTCACAAACATACAATTATTTATTAAAGTCAAAGATATTTAAATTAAATAGTGAACAGCCGATATTTAAATTAAATATTCACGCCTTTAGAACTGGCCAAGTCAAATCGTCGCATATATATTCGTCGACTTTGTAATAAGCTTTTTTCAATAGCGTGTTTTTAATATACCTCTTGAATGCATTTAGAGGTAATTCCCATACATCCACAGGCACTTTATTATAGAACCTCACGCAGTTCCCTAGAAAGGATTTACTAACTTTTTTTAAGCGGAATTTGGGTACAAAAAGCTTATTTTTATTTCGTGTGTTGAAATGATGGACATCACACAGTTTCTTGAAGGAATTAAAGTTCCTATGCGTATATACAATTACATCATATATATATTGTGAAGCTACTGTAAGGATGTCTATTTCTTTAAAGCGTTCTCTCAGTGAATCACGAGAGCCAAGGTTGTAGATGGACCGAACTGCCCTCTTCTGCAGAACAAAAATGGTTTCAATGTCGGCTGCCTTACCCCAAATCAGAATGCCATAGGACATAAGGCTGTGAAAATAACTGAAATAAACGAGACGCGCAGTTTCCACGCTGGTGTACTGTCTGATTCTTCGTACGGCATATGCTGCAGAACTCAATTTATCAGCAAGATTCGAAATATGTGGACTCCATTGTAAATTTCGATCCAAAGTAAGTCCAAGGAAAACAGTTTCGTCTACTAAGTCTAGTCTCTCTCCATTTAAAGTAATCATTGTATCAACTTGTCTTACATTTGGTAGTGAAAATTTAACACATTTAGTTTTTGCAGCGTTCAGCAGAAGGTTGTTAGCTGTGAACCATTTTAAAACATCTATTAGGGTCTCATTGATGTGACTGTGGTCTTCTTGTTGCCTGTTAACTTTAAAAATTAGCGAGGTGTCATCAGCAAATAGAACTATGTCACACTTATTTCGTACTAGGCTAGGTAGGTCGTTTATATAGACCAGAAAGAGAAACGGTCCCAAAATCGATCCCTGTGGCACTCCAAGCTTCACCGGTGCTCCACGTGACTGCACTCTATTTACGACCACCTTCTGGATTCTCTGGCTAAGATAGGAAAAAACAAGATTCAGTGCCTCAGCTGAGAGCCCGTAGTGCCGTAGCTTGCGCAGGAGTGTCTCATGTTCCACACAATCAAACGCTTTGGAGAGATCGCAGAAGATGCCTATTGCATCCTGCGAATGTTCCCATGCATCGTAAATATGCTTCATGAGTGTTGCAGCTGCATCTGTGGTCGAACGCCCTCTTGTAAATCCGAATTGCTTGCTATGTAGTAATTTATTAATGTTAAAATGATGAAGCATTTGGTTGAGCATGATCTTCTCAAACACTTTACTTAGCACTGGAAGTATAGAAATCGGTCGAAAATTTCCAGGGTCGGATTTGCTGCCAGATTTAAATAAAGGAATAACCTTACTATACTTCATAAGGTCGGGAAACATACACTCGTCTACGCAGTTATTAAATGTAATGGCCAGATACGGTGCCACAATATGAATGACAGATTGGATAACTTTAACGGAAGTACCCCAAAGATCCTCAGTATTCAAGGATTCAAATGTTTTGATGATCTCGTGTGGGTCGGTATAATGAAAATCAAAGTTTAGATTTCTTACATTAGCAACCTCGTTTAAGTAAGAACCAGCCCTCACACTACATGAATTCAGGCCACGAGTAGTAGTTGAAGCTATGTTCGAGAAAAAAAATTCAAAAGTGTCCGCCACATCTAAATCTGACGTCAGTATCTTATTGTTAAGTTTGAGTTTAAAATGGCCATCACGGGGCTTTGATTTACCTGTCTCTGAATTGATAACATTCCAAACTGCCTTGACTTTATTATCAGCAGATTTAACTTTATTACTTATATAGTCTGCCTTGGCGGCAGAACAAACCTTTTTAAATAATTTAGAATATTTTTTTACATAATCAATGAAACTAGCATCTTGGCTGTAGCTCTTCATTTCATACAACTCGTACAGTTTGGTCCTACTCTTATGTATTCCAACTGTGGCCCAATCACTAAATTTTGGTTTGTTTGAGCCGTTCTTGACAGTCTTTAATTTGAAAATGTTTTCAAACTCATTATTTATAACACTAGTTAAATCCTTATATAATATGTTGGGATCACTCGTCCCTATGGTAGGCACAGGAACTTTACAGAGAATATTCTGTTTGAACTTTTCTATTCGACCTACAGTTATAGGCCTGTAGGTTAATTCTAGTTTAGGATTCTGATTGGTGATTTTAAAAGTGGCTTTCTGGCCACTGTGATCCGAGTTAAAACATTTAAATATTGCCACTTCCGTAGCTTCACTCATGCAGAAAATATTGTCTAAACATGTCGCCGTGCTGGCGGTCACTCTAGTGGGCTCATTAAACAGATGAAACAAGTTAAAAGATTTAAATAGGTTCAATAGTCTGACCGAGTTTGTATTTGTTGAGTCTAGTAAGTTAACATTGAAGTCGCCACATACCATGATGAATTTACTACTTTCAAAAATCTGTTTCAGGGCATCTTCCATTACGGCTTCAAACTGGCTAAAGTCTGAAGACGGTGGCCTGTATACGCACAGTATAATGTGGTTTTCTAATTCCACACATGAAATTTCGATAACTCGCTCAATAGAAAGCTGAACTATATTTTTACGTTCTTTACATTTAAAATCGTTTTTTAAAATAATCATGGAGCCTCCGTGAATTGCCGACTTTCTAGTGAAGGAGCTACCGATTTTGTAATTATTAAAGTTCAATAATCATTCATGTCGTTTCAGCCAGTGTTCAGTAATGCACATTACATCTACATTAAAAGCATCTAAGAATAAACCAATTTCTATTATTTTGCTGGAAAAGCCTTGTATATTTTGATGAACCAAAATAAGGTTACGTTGCTTTTCCGCTGTCTCACGCATTAGTTTAAAGCCGGCTGGCGGGCCGCGGGGGAGGCCGCGCGCTCGGCGGCTCCGGCCCCGCCGCCGCTGTCTGCTGCGTGCAAGTGCCCAGGTTCAATATTGTATGCTAGCAGCTTCGCTGTTGCTATTTTACATTTTTTTGGTAAATAACATTTGTCTCTATTTAACTGAAAACGTTTTACAAATTTGTTGCTGTCAAAAAATGTATAAGTACTATTAAAACATGTCAAATTATACAGCATAGCATTCAAATTTGAAATTTTGATGTTTTGCTCATAGGATACAGAACCCGAATACGGGAGCGCACATAAAATTATTTTATGAATACCGCGTTGCTCGACTATTGACAGTGCTCGTAGTAAGCATTCAAAGTGAGGTTTCGACAAGTCTAGACTATTACCTAACATAATAATTAGCGTTGTGGCCGTGTTAAAATTGTCCTTTGACAGTCGGTCGGCGAACTGCTGAAGACTCGCACCGCGGAGGCATTGATTTACGACCCTCTGCCTCAAAAGCTGGCCCAGCACGGATCCAAATCCCACGCCAATCTCGTCGGAGTAGATGACAGTAGTGGCTGTGGGAGCCGCCGCAGGTGCCGTCGCTGGATTCGTTGTAGCGAGCGGGGCGCCGGGCGCTGGGCGCGCCGGGGATGCTGCGGGTGCCGGGGCTGCGGGCGCCGCACGCGGGGCCGTCGGGGCCGCGGGCGCGGCCGTAGGAGGGCGCGCGGGGGCGGGGTGCTGCGCCGGCGTGGAGGTCTCGACTGGCACGGCGCTGCGACTCTCAGCGAGCGAGGTTTCATGCGAACAAATACAAATATGATTATTCAAGAGAGAATCGAAGCGTTCTTCATTATAGCGACACATATCGACGAGCTGCGTCGCGGCGCTCACGTGTTCGCTGATCTCCCGCTTGCTGCTTTCATACTTGGCATTGATATCTCTGAGCGCCTCTTCTAGTCTACTGATTTTGGACTGCAAGGTCTGTGTCGTACTATTATATAAATAATTACTAGCTTCTAATTTACTGCTACTTAATTTTAATTTGTTAACTAAATTACGACGTTCTTTTATTAATTGTACATTTTTTTGTAGACTGTACTTAGAATTTGTAAGCTTTTGAGTACGCCTCATAAACTTCTTTATTTTAATATATTTTTTAAATTTATTATTACTTACAAAATAGCAAGATGCAGTTGAGTCATCTTTTGTCAAGTCGACAGTGGTTAGGATAGAATCCGAATGGGATGTTGTCAGGGACCCGATGCTGGTACTATTTTCCAACATGTCTTCGTACAAGCTTTTACCCATCAGCTCTTCATACAAGCTATCAGTCTCAGCAGTCCGATGACGCTCACATTCACTTTGAAGGTCATTTATGTCTCTGTGGGCCTCATTCAGCTCCCGCTCCAGGTCATATATGCGGTTTAAAGCTGCTTCGTGACTAGCTGTACATTCTTTGAAGGATTCCATTCCAGCTTGCATATGCAGTAGCTGGTCAACAGTATCCTTATGCTGGGTGTCAAGCTCTGCCAGTTGGTTTTTTAACTCGGTGTTCTTTTTCACCACTTTTGCCACTTCCTCCTCGCTGTCTTCTCTTTCCTTCATAAGCTGATCACACAAGTTCTTGGAGACTTTTAACTCCTTGAGGGCTGCTCTTAGTTGCATTTCCTGCTGGCGCGCCACGGCCTTGCGGGTGAGCACACTGGAACTCATTTCGGCTGCAGTTACTATGATGCACTGGAAACCAATAAATGGTCGAGTTAATTGAGGTAGGATTATGGAAAAAGTACAAAAATACACAAATATTTATGTTTTAGTTGAATTTGTAAATTAGAGTTTCAATCCCTGTGACAACTTTTATCTTATTATAAACTTAGTTTCCACTATAATCAAATTAAATGTTAAATTGAACAATGGTCATAAAAAAGCCTTATAAAAATAGAATTAGGCCAGTAATACAAGTATCAGTCATTCTTTAGCTAGATAGAACACTGGTCAAAGCACAAAATTTAAATTTAAATTCTGTTCACTCAGTTAGTCAAGTATAAGTATATTATACAACTGGCAGTTGACCCGCAACCTACAGTAACAACACAGTTCTTTTACTTGCCACAGCACAACTGAACACTGAATAAAGATGGAAAATAGCGAGGTCAAAAGGTCACCTATAAATAAGGCAAGAGAAAAAAAATAATAATAAAAAAGAAATGAAAAATTTAAATAGGTAACAAATTTAACTAACAAAATACAATGCTGAGAGGATGACAAAAGGGCAAATAAACAGTAAGGGGGGAAAAAAATGTTTTATATTTAAGTATAAGATATAAATAAAAGTTTAAAGGATAGTAGCATTAGTAAGAATAGTATTTATAATAAGAAGTAAAGCCCAGTGTAAAACAGCTGGCCGGGTCAATGACATCTAATGTGAGGTTAAGATTTCAAAATTGTATCAATTTGTTAAGGCCTTGTATGTGATTAAGGGGCTAAAATGCATACAGTTTCATATGAGTGTGCACTGACAATACTACTTTATGTATAATACAAAACAATACTTCCCTTTTTCACGATGTAAATTTGAATATGGTCCGTTGCGATGACGTTTCACCAATAGTGTATATTTTCTTCAGAAATAACACTATTTGATTCTGACCACTTTACGCAAACACTAAGTGGTATCATTTACACAGTTTCTAGTTATTTGAACTACTTAATACTAATTATTACTAATTAAATAATTTAATAAATTAGCTGCCCAGATTTTGACGACTGGACGAGGCAGTGTTGCCAGCAGAAAAATGGTTAAAAAAAGTCCAAATAATTTTATCCAGCCTAACAATTTTAGCTCTTTAGCTATCTACCCGACTGATAAGTTGAAGTCGAGCGAAGAAACTAAGTCCCTTGTTCAGCAAATTATTAGACCTGAGGAAATGAAGCTGCATGTGAGAGGTCTACGCAAGACCAAGAACGGCGGCGTTATCATCAGCACCGACACCAAGGGGGACATCGAGAAGCTTAAGCAGTCGACGCAGCTATCAACCTCTGGCCTCACTGTGGATGAGCCGCACAAGCGCAAGCCCAGAATCGTTGTCGTCGGAGTTCCCTCGTCCATGCCGGAAACGGAGGTATTCAACTGCTTATTCCAACAAAACTTAGCCGACAAGCATCAAGGTATGACACTTGAAACATTTTTGTCCTCGATTAAGCTGAGTCACAAATCGGGAAGGAAGGATGCCGAGATCTGCAACTATGTATTAGAAGTCCCTGCGCACATTCGCAAGGCCTTGATTACTCAGGAGAGAGTGTTCATAAACTGGTCGTCGTGCCCAGTGAGAGATTTTACTCTGGTAACAAGGTGCTTCAAGTGTCAGCAGTACGGTCATGCGGCCAAGTTCTGCCGGGAAGAAGCCAACACCTGCGGTCATTGCGGTGAAGTGGGCCACGCTATAAAGGAGTGTACCAAGAAGGCCGAACCACCTAAATGCGCTACGTGTTTGCACTTCAAAAAGCCCTGCAATCACAAAACTGGCGAATCTGACTGTCCTGCTAGGAAATCTGCGGAAAAACGGTACATAAACTCAGTAGATTATGAAGGCGCCTAAGAGCGCCATTTTTAATTTTTCTTTTTAGTACTTTTCGCTTTATTTAAGTATTATGGCAAATAGATTGATCTCTGACCTAGATAGTTTCTCTGTATCTGAGTCAGCTACTTGTGATGTGGAAAAGTGCAAACAGTATATTTCTGCTTACAGTAATCCACTAACGATACTAACACAAAACATACGCAGTATTTTTAAAAATTTTGACAATTTTAATACTTTCCAGCAACGTATAAACATTAATTGTGACATAATTGTTTTAACTGAGTGTTGGCTAGGTAAACATGCTAATTTACCACTCATGCTCGGGTATAATATGTACAGTAGCAAAGCAAATTTTAATCAAAACGACGGGATAGTGGTTTATGCTAGAAATAATCTAGATATCACAGTCGAAGAGCCTAACATATCAGACTGTAATCGACTACTTATCAAAATTGGAACTGATTTTGCAGTTTTAGCTTTGTATAGACCCCCATCCTTTAGAAATGCCGATATTTTTCTTAACTCCTTAGATGAAACATTGCCTTATATATCTCCCTTTAAAAATGTAATATTAGTAGGAGACATTAACATTAACATACTCCCTGAAAGTATCGATTCTACTGCTCTGGACTACCTAAACTTATGCTCCTACCATGGCTTACTCCCTGCCCATACGCTTCCCACACATCAAAGCGGGTCTTGTTTAGATCATATCATGCTTAAATCCAGTTTCCCCTCCATAGCGCTTGTCACTAACTCGTCAATAACCGATCATAACGCTGCCCTACTAACCTTAAAACGTAAATTACCTAATCTAAATCGCTCGCAAATAATATCTAAATTAAATATAAATAAACTTGAAGATGATTTACGCAACATTGACTTTAGCCCAGTTTACAATTCTGATGACGCGAATACTTGCATGTCGTACTTAATAAAAAATATTCAACAAGCGACTATAAGAAACACGACGTACACTCGCTTAAGTAATAAAAATTACAATATAAAGCCTTGGATAACACCAGGGCACATTCGCTGCATGAGACATAGAGACAAATTACATAAGAAGGCCAAGTCCAATCCAAACAATCTGGTATTACAATTATCATATAAAAGATATCGAAATTTCTGCAACACCCTTCTTAAAAAAATTAAATGTTGTTATGATAAAAATGAATTGGAAAAGGCTGGAACAAACAGTAAAAAAGTATGGAATTTCATAAAAAATGTAACGTATATCTCAAAACAGCATGAATCATCTTCAGGATTATTTCAAGGTCATGCCTCACAACTGACATCTGCAAACAGCGCAAATGACTTTTTCGTAAATATAGGTAAGAATTTGGCAGAAAAAGTGCAGAGTCAGTCGCTTATTACGCCTTCAAACCAGCCTCAACCGAGTAGTTGTCTAAATTCATTTGTGCTATCAGATACTGATGAAGTCGAGGTTGAAAGAATCATCATGGGTCTAAAGGACGCTTCAGCGGCTGGTTGGGATAACATTTCAAATAAAACGCTAAAACGTTTCAAGCATATCTTGGTCTCTCCACTTACTTATATTTTCCGGAAATGCCTGGCCGAAGGAAGCTTTCCAAAATGTTTAAAAAAAGCTATAGTCGTTCCCGTACACAAAGCTGGCAGTAAAGACCAAATAACGAATTATAGACCTATTTCGTTATTACCAGCAATATCAAAAATATTAGAAAAAATCATAAATAACAGACTTGTTCAATATTTGGAAAAAAAATCAATTTTGTCGAAAGCTCAGTTTGGTTTTAGATCAAAATTATCGACTGGTGATGCTGTGCATCAACTTACTGACTACAGTCCCTGGACAAGGGCAAGCGGACGGTGGGAATATTTCTAGACCTTGCTAAGGCTTTTGACACAGTTTCCATACCCATTCTTTTGCAGAAGCTTGAATCCTTAGGTATAAGAGGCACCCAGCTTAAATTATTCGCAGATTATCTGAACGAGCGTAGTCAATGTGTAAAAATTGATAATATTATTAGCTCTGAACTAAAAAATACCTCTTTTGGGGTTCCTCAAGGAAGTATTTTAGGCCCCACTCTATTTTTGGCTTACATAAATGACCTCTGTAACCTAAAATTAGATGGGGGTAGAATTATATCTTATGCTGATGATACTGCTCTACTGTTTTCTGCAAACTCAGACCAAGAGGTCTATAAAATGGCACAGCAAGGCTTCAATGTTGTAAATAATTGGCTCCAGCAACATCTACTAACACTAAATGCGGAAAAAACTAATTATGTACAATTTCGTATGCGTAGATCAAGTTTCACCTCAACTAACCCAAAGCTCTACGCGCACGATTGCAAGGACACTGCGAATAACTTGTGTAAGTGTCCAAGTATAGCTATTACTAACAAGATAAAGTATTTAGGTGTCATAATTGATGAAGCACTCTCATTTAAATCCCATATCGAAGCTTTAAGTGGTAGAATCCGTAAGTTAATATTTGTTTTTAAGAAACTACGCACTATAGCGGACTCAAAAATAATCAGGCAAGATTACTTTGCCTTAGGCCAATCTATATTAACTTATTGCATTACGTCATGGGGTGGCACATCTAAAACGTCATTACTAACCCTAGAAAGAGCCCAGCGTGCAGTGCTTAAGGTTTCCACATTCCGTCCTTTTCTCTACCCCACAGACCTTCTCTACGAATCTTGTAAGGTGCTAACAGTTCGGCAAATATTTATAATGAGCACAGTCCTGAAACAGCACGCTGCTCTACCCTTCAGCACTGAAACTACTAACAAAAGACGGAAAGATATAGTTTGCCCCCGAAATATGGGAAAAAAACATGCCTTCTCTTCCAGATTTTACGTATTCTTAGGACCATTTCTTTACAATAGATTAAACGCCAAGTGGGACATTTATCCTCTTACTTATAAAAATACTAAGATGATTCTCCAAGATGAACTTCAAAAACTATCCTACGAAGATACAGAGAAACTATTAACTATTTCAAAATGAACATTGTTTTTATAGAGGCATATTTTGTTACTTATATATCGTCGCTTCCAAGGCAAAGTCGCTGAAGCGCCATTTTGGCGAAATTGAGTTATTGGTATATTTGGAATCAGCTGATTTTTCTGCGTCGATCTGTCTAGGTTTCAAAGCAATCTGAGCATTTTTTTGGCTCTTCAGCGAAGCCAAATTTGGCGAAATTTTTGAAACTTTTTGTCTGAAAGACACCAAAACCCGCCTTTTTCGCAACTATGTCGCTTTAGACATTTTTCCGTAATTAATTTGGATCTAAAAAGGACGTTAGCTATATTTCCATTTGCTTTCTTAACTACCAGCGGCGCTTTAGCAGTTTTCGCTTACGATCAAATTTAAAATGATGGCGCTTCAGCAAAATAGCTTTACGCGTTAGCGTAGCCAGAACGTAATTTAGTCATTTGGTTTGACTGATAAGATCCAATTAATGTATTTCAGTGATTATAACTTACACCGCTATTAATTTTTCTGGTACTTTAGACATTTTGAAATAATGTTTTGTACCGTAAAATGTCATCTTAGTTAAATTGGTCCGAAATATCTGTGAGTTTAGTAAAATGAAACGTAACAGTTGAGTATTACTTTAGGAGTATAGCCAAATTTGGGGAGTAAACTCATGCTTTCAATGGTTGTTTAGAAAAAAAACAGTGAATGTATTATATTGAGTTTACCACTTTATTTGCAATTGATAGAATTCTTGTACGTTTTCCTGTAATCTACAAGCAATTAACTATATTTTGTATTTTTATTCAAAATTTTTGGGGTCAGTAGTTTCGGAAATCAGGGGCTAAGGGGGGGGGGGGTAGTGGTAAATTTTATTTATTTATTTAAACTTTATTGCACAAAAAATACAAAATGTACAAAAGGCGGACTTAATGCCTTAAGGCATTCTCTGCCAGTCAACCTTTGGGCATAAACAGGAAGGTTGTGGGCGGTGCGGATAGAGAACGAGTAATAGAAACACGATGACAAAATGCTACTACATACATACAAAGCCTATAATACAATACATACATATAAAGATATACACATATTAATATGTATACTATACATAAACTACATAAATAAATATACATACAATCTGTCCAGAAGAAAGCTAAAAGGAGTTCTGCTTAGTGAGATGCAGACGAACTAACTTTTTAAAAGAGAGTTTGTTAGGGGCTTGTTTAGTGCTAAGGGGAAGAGCATTCCAAAGACGAGTAACCTGAAGAACATAAGAGTTAGAGACGAAGCCAGTACGGTGAGGTAGGACAGTAAGTTTGAGATTGTCAGCAGAGCGAAGCTGACGAATGTGAGGGCCTTGAGAGCCGTGAAAGCGGAAGTGACATTTAAGGTAGTTAGGTGACCGTGGCTCGTTTAAAATAGAGTAAAGCGAGGAAAGCAGTCTAAGGTTACGTCGCTGACGAATAGGAAGCCACTTAAGCTCGGAGCGGAAAGATGAGACGTGATCAAATTTACGAAGACAGAAAATGAAACGGATACAATTATTGAGAAGACGATCTAATTTATTCAGGTGCTGTTCATTCAAGTCCGGATAACACACATCACCGTAGTCGATTATAGGTAGGATCAAGGTCTGTACCAGCGAGATCTTAGTCTTGGTTGGTAAAAAGTTTTTAAATTTATTCAAGGCATGTAATGAGCCCATGACCTTACGACTAATATTAGACACTTGAGTGTCCCAACGAAGAGTGTTGTCCAAGAACAGGCCGAGATCTTTGACGCTAGAGCTGTAAGGTATGGGAATATTGTTAAAACTGGCCGTAGGAAGGGCGTCGAAGTTGAGCTTCGCAATCTGCCGACTTCCACCAACCACAATAGCTTGACACTTGGACGGATTAACGAACAGGCCAAACTTCGCGGACCATCGTTGTATAAATCCAAGGTCGCTGTTAATCTTGTCAATAGTCGAGTCAATGTCAGTCACCTTGCATAGGTCGTAAAGTTGTAAGTCATCGGCGTACAGATGGTATTTGCAGCCAAGGCCGGGGGTAATAAAGTTTATAAAAATTGAAAAGAGAAGAGGAGAGAGTATACCCCCTTGGGGCACGCCAGTAGCTAAGTCACACCAATCAGACAAATTACGATCAACGCGAACCGCTTGCCGGCGACCCCGAAGATAAGAAGAAAACCAACTGAGGGCAGAGGACGAGATATTAAGACGATCAAGGAGGGCAAGGAGAATATCATGGTCAACGGTATTAAAGGCGTTAGAGAAGTCGATAAGAATTAAGACCGTTACCAGTCCATCCTCCATACCCCACCTTATGTCTTCCGTGACTTTCAGGAGAGCAGTACAGGTACTGTGGCAAGGGCGGAAACCGGACTGAAAGGGGCTGAGAATACTCTGGGCAAAGACGAACTCAGAAAGTTGTTTGTGAGCGACTGCTTCGGCAACCTTTGACAGAAACGGGAGGATGGAAATCGGCCTAAAGTTATTAAGAGAACTGGGATTGTTCACCTTGGGCAGAGGAATGACAAAGGCTCGACGCCAGTCAGACGGGAATTCACCGGAAAGTAGGGAAGAGTTAATTATGTGTGTAATAATTGGAAGCACATTGTCAAGGATAGGCAGTATCATGGCACGACTAATATCGTCACTTCCAACGGCCTTAGATTTAATTGACAGAATGATTTTCTTCACATCACCAAGTGGGACAGATGAAAAAGAGAAAGAAGCTGCAAGAGTTGGTGTAAGTGAGGAAATTTCAGAAAGAGTGGCGGATTTGACCTGATCATTGACACAGAGTGCAGAGGAAAAATGACGATTCAAGTCATTCAGAGAAAAGGAAGTGCAGTCCAAATTTTTATCGGATTTTCCCAGACCCAGAGACTTAAGGAATTTCCAGGCATCAGCCATGGAAGAAGAAGACACATTTTCGTGTATAAAACGACGCTTAGCTGCACGCACCATCTGGTTGCAGCGATTCCGAGCCTTCTTGTACAATTGCCAGTTAGTGTCAGTACGGTCACGTAAAAACAGTCGAAATGCTCGATCTCTCTTCCTCATTCCCATACGCACCCCTCCGGTAATCCAGGGAGCAGGAGGCCGCCTGACTCTAACTGAGCGCACCGGGGCATGTCTGTCAAATAGCTCGAGGACAGCCCTATTAAAAAGTGTTACTTTCGTGCCAGTTGAGCGTGCAGCGAGCACAGGGGACCAGTCGATGGCAGATGTGTCCTTCAATAAGGCCTCATTGTCAATCTTGGCAAAACATCGCATATTGATAACAGTCGGCTTAAATTTGGGTGGTTTGATTTTATACGATATAAATAACAGATCATGGTGAGAGAAACCAGGTGCAAGGAACTGACCATGCTTGACGACCAGACTCGGTGAAGATGTTAAAATGATGTCCAACCAGGTATCAGAGGAGGTAGCATGATGGGTTGGATTTAAAGGAAGGAGGGACAGATTGACGGACTGGATTAAAGAGATCAACTTTCGGCACTGTAAAGAATCTTTACAGAGATCAGTATAAAAATCACCCATGATAAGATGATGTGTGTAATCTGAACAAAGGGCCTCGAAAAGTTCTTCCAGTGTAGAAAAATAGTCTACAGTCGGAGGACAATAGACAACGCCAAGAACAGCTTTACTACCCTTGATACACACCTCAAGAAAAAGATACTCCGCTGAACAAGAGTAAAGAGACGGAGAACTATAGAGAACCTTAAACGGTATATCATTTCTGAGGTAAATGGCCACGCCACCGCCTCCTTTACCTGTGCGGTCATTTCTAACCAAAATGAAGCCAGGAAGTGAATAAAGGGCAGAATCTAAAGTTGGTTTGAGCCAGGTTTCGGACACAAGAATGGCGTGAACCGATAGAGAAGAAAAGGTGTCCAGGAAATCTGAGAAGTGTGAAGGGATACTCTGAGCGTTAATGTGACACACATTAAAGTGAGAAGAATCATTGAACTCTCGAGCCACTAAAGAACTCAATGTAAGAGAGGAATCAAAAGAGTCTATGGACAAGTAGGAAGAGTTATCGTCGTCGTCACTAAGAGAATAAAAGGAGTCATCATCGGACATTGATTATGTGTATGATTATATATAAATATAATAAAAATAATAAAATACTATATAAAACGACACAATACAAAACTTATAGAAAAAAAAAGGAAATAGACTTGCAATAATAATAAAAGCAAGCCTGCACACAGTGAACCAATATCTGCTTATCCTGCCGACTGACGCAACATTACAACAGTCAATAGAAACATAACTTAATACAATCCGAAAAATTTACATATGAAAGTAAACAATATTAAGGTACTAGTTAGTAATCACGGCTACTATTACAATTAATAAATCGCAGTACGAAGCCGTTATAGTTAACTGGGAGGCGGTATTAACAAGACCTCGAACACACTTAGATGACGTTTAAACGTCAAATATAAAAAAAAAAAAAACTGACAGTGACAGCTGCGAGGCAGCTATAAGTTAAGTTAAAAGTTAACATCAATTTAACAGTGGGTGTGAAGAAACAATGCACAACTACCATACATTAAAAATATAAAAATAAAAACCGAGAGATTTACATGAATACAGCAAATTAACATAGAAAATAGTTACGAAACGACAAACTGACAATTACGCTTTCTTGGGCTTAGATGCCTTTTTCGCACGCCTAGTTCTCGGCTGGCTGCTGGTCTCGGGTGCAGGAACAGCCTCATCTTCTGACGACAAGGACTCAGGGGTTGCTGGATTCGAACCCTCCTGCGCGGGCGCAGCCGGCGCTAAACGTGCAAGGTCATCTTCACTCTCAAGTCGCACACGATCGCCGTTGGGCAACTTAATAAAAACATTACCACCCATTGTCCAGCTTCTGTTGATGCCGAATAACTTGCGTGCATTGATGAAAAGGGCCTGCTGCCGACGCGTCAGGAACTCAGAGACGGAAATGCCTGTCCCTTTAAGAGAGGTTTTGTTTTTCCAAACTGTGGACTTAACAGTGGGGTCATCGAACCGGACCAGTACTGGGCGACTACGACCCTCAGTGACCTTGCCCAATCTGTAACATGCCTTGAAAGAAGTTGCCGCTACGTCAGGCACATGAAGTTGGTCAGAGATAATTGAGGCAATTTTTGAATTTACGTCCTCATCAGACTCCTCCGGCAAGCCGATGAACATTAGAAATTTTCTCCGGTATCTTAATTCCATCGTGTCTTGTGCCACAAAAAGGGTGTTGATTTGTTGTCTGAGAAGCTTAAAAAGATCCAAAGTCTGCTCCTTGAATGCTGCAAATTCATCACAAAGGCCACCTAAGGATACCTTGGCAGTAGTGGAACCCTGGAGTTTGGCTTCGAACTCGGAGAGCTTCCTGGAAATTGTAGCCTCCAGTGATGTTTGAGTTTCGTTAATCGCTGACGCCGACAGATGTGCCATTCTCAGTGTCAAGTGTTTGAACTATAGAGGTTAAATGTCAGGTAGGTAGCAGCAGGATAAGCAGTGGGTCTTACTGCTGATTTAGCTCATTCACTGTGCTGCAAACGTTACTTCCCAATATTTGTAACTACTTTAATTAATTTAAGCAATAAATTTTGAAAAATTTTATGTATTTTTAATTTTAAAAATAAAATAGTAACCAGAGTGGTGTTTTCTGTTTTAATAACTACCGCCAAAAAATTTTCGTCTTCTTTCATGAATAAAATCTTTTGCGGGTGGTAGGACCTTGTGCAAGGTCCGTCCGGATCGCTACCACCATCTTGCTCGCTAATCCTGCCGCTAAGCAGCAGTGCTTGCACTGTTGTGTTCCGGCGTGGAGAGCAAGACAGCCGGTGTAATTACTGGCACAAGAGGTATTCCATCTTAGCCCTCTAGGTTGGCAACGCATCTGCACTCTCTTTGTTGTTGCAGGTGTCTATAAGCGGTGGTGATCACTTACCATCAGGTGACCCACCTGCTTGTTTGCCTTCCTATGTTATATAAAAAAAAAATCTAAACATTTTTTTTACAATAATAATAAAAATATAAAATATATTTGTGATCCTCATAATGAGCCCTTTTATTTGATATGTGAAACAGTCAGGTTTGCAAAACTTTTTTTTTATTTCCTAATTTTTCCTCCGAAAACGACCCTTATTTAAAAAAAAATACTTTGCATATCTGTGTTTGGGTCATAGGATTACATCATCCTACCAAATTTGGTCCAGTAGATTCGGAGCAAATTGGCTGTAACAGACGGACTGACAGACAGACTACGATTAAAGTTAACTATGTATTTGTTACCAAAGTGTTCGCAAAAGACTTGTCTACTGGGCAGAGCCAGCTGACAAAGCTGAAGAGGGAGGACGGTAGTATAGCGTCGACCAAAGCAGAGTTGCTGAGAGAGGTTGAGAGGTTCTAGGGACAGTTATACACCTCTGTCTCAAAACCTGTTAGCAGCCTGGCCAAAGATCCAAGAGCCAAGCTGACCCGACACTATACCGAAGATATCTCGGACATCAGCCTGTACGAGAGTAGGATGGCTCTAAAACAGTTTATAAGCAACAAAGCGCCGGGCGAAGACGGAATCATATCAAAGCTTCTGAAAGCGGGTGGAACACCGGTACTTAAAGTCCTTCAGATTCTCTTTAATTCCGTGGTGCTCGGAGGTATAACGTCAGAATCATGGAACAGAGGCGTGGTGGCGCTGTTCTTAAAAAAAGGGGATAATACTTTTCTGAAGAACTGTAGACCCATCTCGCTTCTGAGCCATGTTTATAAGCTGTTTTCCAGGGTCATCATGAATAGTCTCGAAGGCAGGTTCGATGACTTCGAGCCTCCCGATTCTCCCGAACATGTCGGTTTCCGAAAAGGCTTCAGTACCATAGACCACATCCACACGCTGCGGCAAGTTATACAGAAGACCGAGGAGTATAACATGCCGTTAATTTCAATGTTTTGTTTTATAAATATGTATGTTAGTCTTAAAAGTATTTTTTCTATGGGCCTATGCAGCCCGGAATAAATGGTTCTATTCTATTCTATTATGCTTAGCGTTTGTGGATTACGAGAAGGCCTTTGATTCGATCGAGACGTGGGCGGTGCTTGAATCTCAGTATATCGAAATGTTGAAGCGTTTGTACAATAACGCCACCATGTCGATCCGAATACAAGATCAGAGGACAGAGGCAATTCTATTGCAAAGAGGTGTGAGACAGGCAGATGTTATCTCTCCGAAACTGTTCACCAACACAATGGAAGATGCCTTTAAACTTCTGTAGTGGAAATATCAACGGCGAGTACATTACTCACTTTCGGTTTGCCGACGATATAGTAGTCATGGCTAATAGATGGAAGACCTTAGCACGATGCTCGAAAACCTCAATCGGGATTCATCCTCAACATGGATAAAACGAAAGTCATGTCGAATGTCCATGTGGTGCCCATCCCAATAGCAGTAGGAAACTCAACTATCAAAGTTGTTGACGAATACGTCTACCTAGGACAAACAGTTAGACTAGACAGGTCCAACTTTGAGAAAGAGGTCAATCGTCGAATTCAAATCGGCTGGGCAACCTTCGGAAAACTACGAAATGTCTTGCCGTCCAATATACCTCCGTGTCTGAAATCGAGAGTGAATGATCAATGTGTGTTACCAGTGATGAGTTATGCCACTGAAACGTGGCCACTTACTATGGGCCTTATAAGAAAGCTCAAAGTTACGCAACGAGCTATGGAGAGGGCTATGCTTGGAGTTTCTCTGCCTGGTCGAATCAGAAATGAGGAGATCCGCAGATCAACCTAAGTAACCGACGTACCCCAGCAGATTAGCAAGTTGAATTGACAGTGGGCAGGGCACATAGCACGGTGAACTGATGGCCAGTAGCGTCGAAAAGTTCTCGAATGGCAGCTGCGTATTGGCAAGCGCAGCGTAAGATGACCAGCCACAAGATGGTCCGATGACCTCATACAGGTGGCAGGAAGGCGGTGGTTGCATGCCATGGAAGAGGCCTATGTTCAACAGTGGACTTCTTGTGGCTGAGAAGATGATGATGATGATGATTTGTTATCTGGTCACACGTATATGTAGGTACGTATAATGTGGACTCAATGCATTCAGTTATTGAGAAAAGCACACAAAATATATTAATTTGGACTCCGTCACAATGGCATAGAGTGTTTAGTATGGCCTGAAAGCATCCTAAACCATATAACATGAGTGTTTTTAATTACAAAGATTTCTTAGCATGGGATGTTACAATGAAATACACATAGACTATGTAATACATAGACTATGTAATGGTAAGGATAAAGTAGAAAGAGGGAGTAGATCAGGAGTATATAAGCTCACTTGTGACGATTGTAGTAGCGTTTATATAGGACAAACCGGTCGTAGTTTTAATACTAGATATAAGGAGCATGTTTCATCTTTTAGGCATAAGCACGCAGAGAAGTCCAATTTTGCAAAACATTTGATAGACACAGATCATACATTATCAGATGCTCATTCTTATGAAATATTACACTTTTGCAAAAAGGGATTTCGTCTGAATGTTTTGGAGCATTTGGAAATAGTTAGGTACAACAACGCGGGATCCATTGTCAATGAACAGGTTAATTTTCCTTCTTCTCCTTTATTGCGGGTATGCTTAAATTCTGTCTTTAACAATGGGGGTAGCTGAGATTGAGATAAATTATGTGGGTAGTTTGTGATAATATACGGGGGTACTTTTGTTTTATTTTTAAATTTTGAGGTTAGGCTTTGAGAAAAATAATAAGGGTAGTTGTGCAAAAATGTTGGCGGTAGGCGGGATTAAAGAAAAATGTTTTAGTTTGTCAGTACGCCATTCGTTCAAGTAGCGAACGGTCGTACTGTTTCTTTGATCTTGATGATGCCTCGTATAGAGGCGAAACGCGCGTCGATCGTGTAGTTTTAGTGTTTAGTGGTGGTGGTGTGTAGTTGAGTCTGTGTGATATATGTTGTTTTGTGTGGAAGCGGAGGAGGGTGGGTTTTTGCATGAACATATATGTGTCGCACAGACGCAGCTATTTTGCACGAGCCCGGCACTGGTTTCGCGGAGTAGCAAGGTAATTTGTTCCAGTTTGTTGATATGGACCTCCGCAAAGTAACGCCTGAATCTATTAAGTGTTTTGTAATTAAGCTAAGTAATTAAGATCGATTGTTTTTTGCAAGTGATAATTTAATTTATGATAGTTATGTAAGTCCTTTTTCGCCTGAAACACAGGAACATCCTAGTTCAGGCATAAGTGTTTCTTCCCTTTTTGTATGTTTAGACTATAGATGTTATATTGTAAAAAAATAATTTTGAATAAAGATTTTATTTATTTATTTATTTAGTAAAATAACATAACACCACTAACATGTAAGTATTTTGCATCCTCGACGTGGGCAAGGGCCCAACTAAATCAATACTGAGACACTGAAACGGACGTGAGCAGATCCTAGCACTACCCATTAATCCCGGCGTTTTCATATTGGGGCACTTATAAGCGTTACAAATGTCACATTCCGAAATAAATTTCACCGTATCTCGGTACATACCGGGCCAAAAGTAGCGTAACTTTAACCTCTGGTAGGTTTTGGCTATCCCTAAATGAGCTGCCATTGGGTTCGAGTGATTCTCGGCCAGGACAGTATCTTTCAAATCACGAGGAATAACCTCCTCCCAGTCATAATTAGATCTCAGCTTATTTTTTGATTTGGTGTACCGAAACAATTTGTTATTCATTATTTGAAAATTTGGGCAACTTCTAGGCTTATCACGGCAACGCTTATAAACGTCACAATACCACGTATCAGAAGTAACAGGTTCTACGCTGGATACTGGCACGGCTCTGGAGAGCGCGTCAGGCACCACATTGTCTACTCCGCGCCTATGTTCGATAGTAAAGTTATAAGGTGACAAACGACAGCCCCACCTTTCCAGTCGTCCGCTAGGGTTTTTCAGATTCAAAAACCACTTAAGGCTAGCGTGGTCCGTAAAAATTTCAAATGGCTTGCTCCCCTCCAGGTACGGGCGAAAATGTTCGACAACAAAGACCACTGCCAACGCTTCTCTTTCGGTAGCGGAATAGTTGCGTTCACAAGGTGTCAACGCGCGGCTACAGATGCAATCGGATGTTCTTCCCCTTGAAATATCTGCGTTAACGTACCACCAATTCCAAAGTCAGAAGCGTCGCAGTGGACCGTGAAAGGTTGGTAAAAATCGGGGCAAGCCAAAACCGGTGCGCTTGTTAAAGCGGCTTTTAAATCCGTAAAGGCTTTGTGAGCCTCAGCAGACCACTGAAAAGGCGGTGCGCCTTTGCGTGTAGACGTGAGAGAGTTTAATGGTCCCGCCATTGAACTAAAGTTTTTAATAAATCGTCTGTAATATGAGACGGTTCCTAAAAAACGCTTCACATCCTTCCTAGAAGAGGGGGTGGGAAAGTCATTGATAGCACTAATTTTATCCGGATCGGTCCTTAATCCGTGCTGATCAACGACATAGCCCAGGTACTTTAACTGGTTACGGAAAAAAATTGATTTAGCCAAATTTATTGTAAGATTCGCCTCACGAAAACGAACGACCACGGTGCGCAGCAGAGCCAAATGTTCCTCAAATGTGGCCGATACACAGATTAAATCGTCCAAGTACGACCATACCTTGCCTTCGAACTCTGGGCCGAATAATCGGTCCATCAGGCGCTGCTGCGTGGCCGGGGCAGAAGTAAGACCGAAACACATCACCTTATATTGGAAAAGGCCGCGCCCGGGAATCGTAAAAGCGGTCTTTTCCTTCGAAGACGGGTGTAACGGTATCTGGTGGAAGGCGGATTTTAAATCTATTGACGATAAATATTTGGCCTCTTTTAAACTGTCTAGTATATGCGATATATATGGTAAAGGATAAGAGTCGTGTTTAGAAACCTCGTTAAGTTTTCGACTATCCAAGCAAAATCTAAGAGAACCGTCAGCTTTGGGAGCTAAAGTGACGGGACTATTCCATGGACTAGTGCTAGGCTCTACCACGTCGTCACGTAGCATGTCATATAACTGTCGGTTAAGTTCCTTCAACCTCTCAGGTGACATTCTGTAGTAACGCTGTTTAATGGGGACGGCATCCCCTGTATCAATAGTGTGCGCAATGAGATCAGTGCGTCCTAATCCCTTATTCTCCGCGGCAATGTTTTCAAATTGCCTAATAACCTCTCCCTCTTGACACTTTTGAGCGTCAGAAAGAGAATCAAAATCACTCAAATATACCTCAGAAACATCACAATCACCAGCGTCCCTCTGGGGTACGCCTTCACATAACGCGAGAACCTCCGGAGCTATACCAAAGGCCCTCCAAAAATTAATACCTAACAACAATTCCGTGGTCACGCCCGGTATGATGTAAAACTTGACATCGACCGTCGCGCCGTCAACCGTAACCGGGAGGTAAACATACCCCGTAACGGGAGACGACGAACCGTTCGCTGTCTTTATCACGTCAAGGTCAAACGATCTATGCCTAGCGACTATAACGGGTAAACTGTTTAAAATTTTATCGCTAATTATTGAAATTTCTGACCCTGAGTCCAATAGGCCACTATGCACAGATCCATAAACGAGCACCTTCTTAAATGGTCGGCGGTCATTGCCCCCTATGACGTGAACCAGAGGCTTATCCCTCCTGCCGCACATGAAACTATTCACAAAGGATAACCATGACATCCATTCTTTGCGATTAAAGTACTTTTTGCTATCCATTCCATGCATTGCAGGCAGATCTAAGTCCCGGCTCACCCTTACTCGTTTTTTGATCTACTTGACGGACCGGCCGCACACCTAGGACAATCACGCATCGTGACGCCTTTTTCACCACAACGATAACACAAAATAACTTTCGGAGCCTTGCAGTCTTTCAGTACGTGGCCATTGACACGGCACTGCACACAAAACAACTCGTTCGTGTTATTTACAAGCGCGTCCACTGTTGTATATGTCGGTTTATTCGGTAAACGGCATGCCAGATCTGGACACAATAAGCTATCGGAGGGAGAAGGAGGCTCCCTGAATACCTCCGTACGATATCTAGCATGTTCCAATAACCTACAATGTTGTTTTAATTCTGACCACGATGTAATGGTTACCAACGCAAGCTGAGACGAATAGAAAGGTCGTATTCCGTACTTGACGATAGTTAATTGTTCGTCCTCACTAATGGGGTTTCTCAATCTATTAAAATAAATTTTCATGATACTCAATTAAATTGATATACCCTCCTCGGGGCCCTGAGTACGCGCACGGATCTCTTGCATTAATCTTTAGTCAAAATCAAACGGCAAATATTCCGCCAGGAGTCGCTTTTTCAATTCATTTCACCCACTAACCTCACTGCACACCCCGCGGTACCAAAAAGAGGCCTCCTCGACAAACAACTCAATGGCCGAGGCAAAAAGTTCGTCATTTGTAATATGCCTACTAATGCACAACTCCTCCAACCGTTCAATGAAAGCAACAACACTAGTTTTTCCATTAAATTTCAAATTCAAAGTGTGAACACCTTGTTTGTTCCTACCACAAGACACATTTATCACCTGCTGGGGAACCGGATTGGGGACAGGTGATGTTTCCTCCTCCTGAGCTTCCTGACTACTCCTAAATAGTTTGAACAAGCTGTCCATTCTCTGAGTAACCTCCTTATGTTTAGTTACTAGTTCCTCATATAAAATACAATCCTCCGAACTAGTCGGGTATATGCGCCCTAGTCTGTGAAATAAGTGGTTATGCAGAGCTTGAACCCGGTTCAAGTTTTTCAATGAAAGACGGACTTCAGCTAATAAACTTCAACCAATTTGTTACCAATCACCTGTAATTCCAAAGATATATCACCCTCAAAGTTATCAATTTCATCACTAGGTATCCGTCGTGCCGACTCACGGATCTGGTTTTTAAGCTCCGGGTAAGAATCAACCGGGTCCTCACCACGTATCTTCACTTCATAAATTAACTCATCTTTCTTTAATAAATGGAACACAATAGGACGTTCCTCCATTTTATAAAATCAACCAACAGGCCACAAGCAATCACGATAACAAAATTTGCCTACCACACCTTATTTTGTTCACTATGTGTCAATATGTCACTATGTATTATTATGTGTTTTTAAATTATTGTGTTCTTAGATGTATGAAGTTTCAACCAATTAAGCACCAATGTAGGTAGATGTAATACCACCAGTAGGTGTAAAACCTTTTGAACCAACTATTGCTAAACCTTCTTTTGAGACTGTTGTGAGATAAAAATTTGTCCCACTTTTAAAATATTTTCACCAGTTTTTTTTTTTTCTTTTAAAAGTTAAATTGCTTTATTTGCAAGGTTTGTGAATGTGACTGAATGACACCAGTAAAGGAAAATAAATTACACAATACCAAGTTCAACAACAACACAATGATCAAATGGTAAATTTGGCACCAATAAGAGTGAATAAGTCACCCAAAGCAGTATGGTAAATTTAGAATGGTAAAAAAACGCAACACACAGTAATTAGAAGTAATTATTACTCCACAGTTAGTGTAGCAGAGTTATAAGTTCACCTGTCTTATCATACATACAGTATTATGTTGTATTAAGTAAATTTTCACCATACACTAAGCAAATGATCACTGAACAACCTGTAGTTTAGCCTCAGATAACTTACAGGGAGGTGAAACCCTTACAAACACTCGTCAATCAACTGTTCGGGCGCCGATGTAATGAAAATTCTAACGCAGGTAGAGGGGCGCTGCCGAACGGGCAATAAAACAAGTTATTGCACAGCTAGATATTTATTTATTAAATAAAACCCCAACTAACCCGCCCACAATCACAAGCTTTATAGTATTACAGCTTTACAGCTTTAAGAGTTAAGTCCTTCTTCTCTACAATATACAACCTCAGGGTCGTGAATGCAATTGGCCAGTGATCTCTTATAATTACCTACCTAATTAATTAACGGCGCGGAAGGCGCTGGTACCTGATGGGCGAAGACCAACCCAAACCTGCCGCTGCCGACAGACGTGTGCTACGCTCGGACGCCGTCTCGTGCCCAGCGTCCCACCATAGCCAACGTGATGCCACGCAGAACGAGCAGCCTCCGCTTCACAGCCGCCTCCGGTGCCTCCACAACTCAACAGCTGCGGACAGCTGTGTGCCACGCTCGGACGCCGTCTCGTGCCCAGCGTCCCAGCGTCACCGACAACGTGCCACGCAGGCCAAGCAGCTTCAGCTTCAACAGACGCCTCACGGCGCTCCCAACAACACCAACCACAGCTACACTTCACGCCGTATCTCAACACCTCCTGTGGACGGAACATAAATTAGGAACCAAAACAATCAAGGCCCTACTGAATCCAGAGGACCAGAAGTGTCCTATCGTCATAACTACATTGGGAAACATGATATTAAGGTGACACCCACCGTGGAGGAAATGCAGACTTGCTAATGCGCCCGGGTCACGCTATCAACTCCAACGAAGGTGTTCCGATAGCAGCCAGCACCGCAACTAAAATAATAGACACGGTTAACATTGCCAAAAACAAGGGCGAAGGCTTTATCGACTCGTTTACCTACCAACAAGAGGTTAAGAAGACATGCGCGTGGGCCGCTTCTAACCCAATATCAGATCGCCCCACTAAAACAAAACAAACCAATTAAATTTACCAGTCGGAGACGCTATAAGCCGTTATTATCACGACATTTCGATATTAAACTCACCAAAACAAGACAAAAATACAGAGAGCCACCCTCTCTCCCTTCAAGCATCAAAATGGCCTCCTTCGAAAACGCCCATCGCTAGTGTCGTAGAGCTGTCACAATATCAAAATTTTACGATTGAAACAGTCTAAAAAGAAAACTCTCCAAACTACTCCACCATATCTAAATTAATTCCCCTTATTTTATTATATCGTTGTTATTGACAACAATTATAACAATTAGATAAAACGCCGGAACGTTTCAGTCACTGCAACAACCGCCGTAAACAGAAAGCCGAACAATCCATCGACTGAATCCACCTCAGCTGTCACTGTCAAAAATTGACATCTTACACTACTCACAAATAAATCCAATTGTCTCATACTACCCCTCCAGCATAAAATCAAATCATCTACATACCTATAATAATATAACAAATTTGTATTCGATCGAGAGATAGAAAAAGTCAAAGACATCAGCATACCGCCAAACGCAACATTACTTTCTTTGGATGTTGTCGCGTTTGGGTGCCTCGTGGAACGTAAAAGAAACAAAAGTTGTCACGACAAGTGTTTATTGCACCCAACCGACGAGCACGAGATTTGGAGGGTCGTGGATATAGCGATTGCAGTTGGTTCTGGTATGTAGGCCGGAACTTCCCTCGGGCAGAAGGTCTTGCAGTACGGCGAAGGGCTCGCAGGGGACTGCAAGTGGCGTGAGCTGGAGCGATCGAAGAGGGGCCGCTCTCTACGCCAAGAGAAGACGCCAAGCAGGGGAAGACAGGCAGAAGGGTGCTGGTTGAAGCGTGCGTGCAAGGCCGAGCAGGAAGGGTTTCAACCCGTAGGTAGCCGCCTGAAAAAGCCAGCATTGGCTGTCTCAGTACACAGCCCCGCTGCGATAATCCTTGCCACCGTTGACCGAAGGGCGACGCGGGCCCAGGGACGAACCGACTTAGATGTTGTGGTGGCAAGAACTATCGACACGGAGTCACAAAGCACAAGCAAAAAGAAAAAGAAATAGTTAAGTAAAAAGTAACAAAAAGGGTGTAAAGGGGTAACGGTTGAAGACCGTTACCTTTTTTGAATTTAAATTTAAATGGACCGTTGTAACGGTCGCAGGTTTGAATTTAGAACAACGTAGGCTGATAATAACGACAGAATTATTATGAAATTAAATTAAAAGAAATTGACACTAGATTTACACAGGTTATGATTGTTGGCGTTTGCCCGTGGGCGCAAGCCTTGATTTAGGATATTGATGTAGTTTACCACGTAACTACAGAGTTACGTGGTTGCAATTTTAAATAAGGATACGTTAATAAAGAAATAACACAGTAAACACAATTTGGAAAAGGAAACATAAGCTAAGAAAGAGGTTTTTAGGTTATTTGCTGGCACTGACTTACCCAAGTCTCGGGCGGCGATAAATTAACACTATTACATTTTAGTTTACGATAGAAATACGCGGCTAGTTCTAATATTTCTATTTAATTGCGAATGTATTGTAAAATGAAGCCGAAATGCTTGTGCATCCGAATTTTATGAGCCCGAGGAACAACAATCTTACGGTACTTCCATAGACTATTGACAGGAGCTGTAGATGAATTAATCTATGGCGCCTCAAGTCAACCATAGACGGCTGAAATAATTAATAAATAGAAGTTATTTTATAAAAAGAATACAAATATCACGTTGCTCTCACTTAATATAATGTTTATTTATTAATTTTAGAACAATTATTTATAATTTTACATAAAACATAGGCAACGGCGAGTAGCGCCATCTAGCGGATCACTCGCAAACTACTGAATAAACTATTGAACTTTGAAGCATAATAAACACACCGTTACAATGTGGATAGTTTATTTACCAATGTGCCGTATACTGAAACGTTAAATATACTTCAAAATCATTTGGAAAGACAGCGACTACATCCAGGAGACGTGTGTGAGCTAATAGATTTTACAACTATCTGTATAAAACAAAATTATTTTAGGTTTAATGGGCAATATTATTTACAAGGTGATGGGTTGGCTATGGGTTCTCCTCTTAGTCCGCTAATGGCACACATTTTTATGGATAGTTTTGAGACTCAGTACATAGTGGGAAATACAAATTTGTTATATTATTATAGGTATGTAGATGATTTGATTTTATGCTGGAGGGGTAGTATGAGACAATTGGATTGATTTGTGAGTAGTCTTAATAACAAACATCCGAAAATTAGATTTAAGAAGGAATTAGAACAGAATAATTCACTTAACTTCTTAGACTTGACTATAACTAAGGTAAATAATAAGCATCAGTTCCACATTTATCGTAAGCCTACGCAGACCGATACAGTTATTCCAGCTTCTTCTAATCACCCTTGGCAACATAAACTGGCTGCTTTACATTGTTACATACATAGATTGTTAACAGTACCTCTTTCTAGGGAAGATTTTGATTTAGAGTTAAAGACCATACACATGATTGCAAATTCAAATGGCTACACTGAGACAATGGTAAATAGTCTGGTTAAAAAGAAACAGAGGCGTATAGCTGATAGCATGTTATATAGCGGCCCGTCTACTGAACATACTAACAAATATAAAGCAAGTATTAGTTACGTTGGCTCTTTGTCAGATAAAATTTATAATATTTTAAAATCAAAGGAAATAAATGTTGCTTTTAAGACTAATAATTCTTTGTATTCTAGACTATGTAATGGTAAGGATAAAGTAGAAAGAGGGAGTAGATCAGGAGTATATAAGCTCACTTGTGACGATTGTAGCAGCGTTTATTATATAGGACAAACCGGTCGTAGTTTTAATATTAGATATAAGGAGCATGTTTCATCTTATAGGCATTAGCACGCAGAGAAGTCCAATTTTGCAAAACATTTGATAGACACAGATCATACATTATCAGATGCTCATTCTTATGAAATATTACATTTTTGCAAAAAGGGATTTCGTCTGAATGTTTTGGAGCATTTGGAAATAGTTAGGTACAACAACGCGGGATCCATTGTCAATGAACAGGTTAATTTTCCTTCTTCTCCTTTATTGCGGGTATGCTTAAATTCTGTCTTTAACGATGGGGGTAGCTGAGATTGAGATAAATTATGTGGGTAGTTTGTGATAATATAAGGGGGTACTTTTGTTTTACTTTTAAATATTGAGGGTATGCTTTGAGAAAAATAATAAGGGTAGTAGTGCAAATATGTTGGCGGTAGGCGGGATTAAAGAAAAATGTTTTAGTTTGTCAGTACGCCATTCGTTCAAGTAGCGAACGGTCGTACGGGTCGATCTTGATGATGCCTCGTATAGAGGCGAAACGCGCGTCGATCGTGTAGTTTTAGTGTTTAGTGGTGGTGGTGTGTAGTTGAGTCTGTGTGATATATGTTGTTTCGTGTGGAAGCGGAGTAGGGTGGGTTTTTGCATGAACATATATGTGTCGCACAGACGCAGCTATTTTGCACGAGCCCGGCACTGGTTTCGTGGAGTAGCAAGGCAATTTGTTCCAGTTTATCAAAATTTCGATTCATTTTATACTACATTGCGTGAAATCTTAGATAAAAAAATTCCCAACAGGCGAAATAAAATAAGGCGGACGAACCAGATTAGGACATGGTTATCTAAAGGTTTAAGAAAATCTTGTAAACATAAAAGACTTTTAAGAATACTAATAAACAAAATTTAACAATAAAATAATAGGCAATTACAACAAAATATACCAAAAAATTTAAAAAAAATGTTTAAAACAATCAAGGAAAATTTATTTTGCAAGGCAAATGGCAAAATCTAATAATAAAACCCGAACAATGTGGCACATTATTAAAACCACCACAAAGCGAAATAAAACTGTTCTTGTGTAAAAATATGACACTAAAAAAAGATGGTTTGATTATAGAATCGCCCCATCAAATTGCGAACATGTTCAACGAGCACTATGCCTCAGTCGGTGAGTCATCGTCAGCGCGGCCGGGCGCTGCGGCCGCGCTCGGTCGCTCCGTGCTTGCGCCTGCAACAAACTCCATATTTATACGCCCCGCTGCAGAACGCGAGATATATGGCATCATTAGACGTATGAAAAATAAAAAAGCTTCGGGCTAGACGAAATTCCTTCCACGCTTATTAAACTATGTGTAAGCGAGCTAACACCGCCTCTATCACTCCTAGTAAATCAATCGTTTCGGGAAGGAATATTCCCAGATTCATTAAAAACCTCTAAAATTAAGCTAATTGTAAAACCGGGCGGTGATGAAAGCGACCTAAATCAGTACCGACCTATTGCACTCCTATCAGCCAATTCTAAAGTTTTTGAGAAGTCGATGACGGATCGCATATATAATTTCTTTGATAAATATGGAATATTGGACGGGAATCAATATGGGTTCAGAAAACACCGCTCGACAGCACTAGCAGTATAGTAAAATAAATAAAAAGCCTGTTTATTTCCATGCCTTTGAGTTAAGTACAAAATTCAAGTAAAGTTAGGTTAGTAGATTTACTTCTTAAAAATATTGTTAGTGGGTTAAATTAGATTTTATTTTTCGGGGACATGGACCCCTCTTAGGGTAAAAGCCTCCTCCAATGTTTTCCACACCTCTCTGTCCATGGCAGTGTTTGACCAGTCGGAACCAGCAGTTTTTACGATGTCGTCTGCCCACCGTTTGTTGGGTCGGCCGACCTTTCTTTTACCTAGTGGTCCTTTCCATTGTGTTGTATGTACAGTCCACCTATCGTCAGTGCATCGTGAGACGTGCCCTGCCCAGCGCCACTTTAGAGTTAGAGCTTGTGTAAGCGCATCTATTATCTTTGTCCTCTGTCTAATTTTGTCGCTTCTAATTTTGTATATTTTTCTGATCTTTAGTATGCTTCTTTCCATTGCTCTTTGAGTTGCTATAATCTTCTGTTTTGTTTTGTTCGTGAAGTTCCATGTTTGGCAGCCGTACAGTAGACAAGGCAGGAGACAAGTGTCAATTACAACCTTTTTCAAGTATAAACTATACTCGCCTTTAAGAATTTCCTTTAACGACCAAAACTTTTTCCAGGTCTTGTCTGTTCTTCTTTTTATTTCTTCTTCATTGTTTGTCTTGTTGAGTGATACCTGTATACCTAAATATACATATTTTTGAACATATTCTATACTGATTCCTTTTACAATAATAGGAGGAGAGCCAGGAGACTCCTATTATTGTAAAAGGAATCAGTATAGAATATGTTCACTAGCAGTATATACATAATATATTAATGATATTTTAAGTCTAATAGATAAAAGAAAATATGGAGTGGGATTGCTCCTGGATATGACTAAAGCGTATGACAGGGTATCCCACAAAATATTGCTTAATAAGTTATACGGCATGGGGATCCGGGGTAGCGCTCATAAATGACTCCAATCCTACTTGGAAAATCGAAATCAGTGTGTCCAAATTAATTACCTAAACAAAGAGACAGGTCAACTTATGAACGTAACATCCCATACACGACAGATGACATGCTCTATTCCGCAGGGAAGCGTCATTGTATGTGTCCTATTTATCGCTTATATCAATGATCTTTCAAAAACACTGGATAGTCCGTGTGTAATGTTTGCAGATGACGTATCGGTACTACTGAATTGCTCGGACAGTGTCGAGTGTAACGAACAGCTTCTGCAGACCTTAAATAATGTTAAAAAATGGCTGGATGACCACAATTTGGAAATCAACCTAAATAAAACAAAAACTATCAAATTTAAGCCCATCCAAAAAAAACCATTGGAAATAAATTTGCAATTTGGAGATACCGTTATCGATGAAGTGGATGAATTCAAACTGTTAGGAGTAAAAATAGACTCGGGAATAAACTGGAAAGCTCACGTTCAGCATATTAAAACAAAACTATCAAAATTCATCTATGCACTTAATGTTTTCAAGGGGAACACAAATGTTGAGTCAGCATTATCTGCATACTACGCATATGCATACTCGTGGCTGAGATACGGCGTGATGCTGTGGGGTGACAGCACTGACGCTCATGAACTCTTCATAATGCAAAAAAAGTACGTTCGTATCCTGGCCAACATACGCGTCCCAAACAGCTGCCGTCCGCATTTCATTCGCCATAAACTCCTAACACTTCCCTCAATCTACATTATGGACGCAGCTTTATTTGTACGGAAAAACCCGGATCTATTCATAACCAAAACTGATACATCGAGAACTAGAACTAAATATAGAAACAAACTGTTGCTACCGAAAGCTAACTTAGCTATTTATAGAAATGGTCCATATTATAGATGTATTAAGATATCAAATAAAATACCAGAATCAATTAAGCAAGGAACCGATAAAGTATTTATAAGCAAATTTAAATCAATCCTTATTGAAAAGTGTTACTACTGTGTTGACGAATTTTTAAATGACTCTTTATTAAATTAGTAATTATAATAGACTATTGACAGTAATATGTACCATATTAATTGACATACCATGATAAATTGAATGTATAATTATATAAGAAATAAACGTAATGAAATGAAATTAGAATGTAATGACATGAATTGAAAGGTGTTTACCCTATTTAATTTTAATTGTATCTTCTTTAAATGAATTGTTATGCCCTACCGGGGCCCATATGAAACAAATGTACCTATTATTAAGACCTGTACAACTATGGTTGCAATAAATGATATGAATGAATGAATATGAACGACTAAACTACAACCGCGGTAGAACAACGCATCTTTCTGCGCGCTTCCTGTTGTGCGGACGTGCTTGCTATTTTGCCAAACTCTGTTATTATTTTCATTTTCATTTGCACGCAATGCCGAAATACGCCTGTTGTTGCTGACTCTAATTTGGCAGACTTACTCAAGGAAGTTAAGGCCCTTCGTGATGTCATCGGCACGGTGAAATCTGACATCCATACCATAAAGAACGAAATTACAACGAACTTGCAGAGATGAAAGGAATTATCGTCCAAATGGAGTGTTCTCGAAACTTCCGTGGGTTGCATGGACGACCGCCTAATCCAGGTCGAAAATAAAGTGTCGACCGTTGTGGTTCTACAAAAAAACCTCGATGAGGCTAACGAAACCATCGCTGAGCTCAAATGTGAATTAAACTCACGTGATCAACAATCCCGCTTAAACAATGTTGAGATCTCGGGGCTCCCGTATAAGAAGGGCGAAAACCTTATGGCCCTTCTCCGGTACATCAGTCTTAAATTGGGCGTGAGTGTATCGGATTCCGACATAGACACAATCCATCGCGTCCGTCGGTTTGTTCACATTAATGCCGCTGTTAGCGGGCCGACCGAGCAGAGGGCACCCGCCGGGGAGCGGGTGTCTGCTGGCGACGGGGTGCCGGACAGCGTGCCCGACGGGCTCGCCGAAGGGGCCTGCGGGCCCGCGGCCGCGGCTCGCGAGCCCGCAGTCATGGCCCGCGAGCCCGCAGTCATCGTACGCTTCGTGCAACGCCGCCGGAAGGACGAACTGCTTGCAGCCATGCGCTCCCGTCGGACCCTCACCACTGCCGACATCGGATTGCCAGGCCCGGCTCAAAAGTTGTACCTCAATGATCATTTAACCCGCGAGAACAAACTTCTCTTAAAACAAGCTCGTGCAGTTAAGACCGAATGTAATTACACACATTTGTGGACCAGAGACTATAAAATAATGATGAGTAAAAACAATAATTCAAAATTCTTGCATATCACGTAAACAATCCGATCTACTACAGTTAAAATGACTTCGTGATATTAATATAAATAAGAATAGAAAAGAGTGGTTAATAAGGCCTATTAAGTTAGCGTATAAATATCGCTATTCTTTTTTAAAATCTCAGCCGTCGGTCATTACGATAATAATCGTATTACATTTGTTATTACCTCTGCTTATTATTTGTTTACATAAAATAATACTGTTGCCCTTATGGGGTTTCTCGTCATCGTTAATTTATGTTTTATTTTATAATAATATTGGGTGGATTGTGCACATTTTTGTAGTGAATCTCTGCAGATATCATCGTAGACTGACTTTTTTTTATACTGTTTCGAGAAGTAGGTTATTTATCCTGAACTTAAAGTTTACGCCTGGGACGATTGTTTATTTTTTATTAAATGCCCTATTTCCCGATGGCGTCGTTAAGTGAATTACACGTTTACTACCAAAACGTGAGGGGTTTACGTACGAAATCGCATGATTTTTTGAGCAACGTCACTCGATCTGATTATGATATCATCTGTCTCACCGAAACATGGCTGACCGATGACTTTAATGATGGTGAATACTTTTGGAGCGATTATGTTGTTTTATCTACACATATATCATAAATGCTCTATAACGCGTTCAGAAACCGTAGGCAATGACCAGCATTATGACAACCAATATTATTATGAGAATATTTCTAATTTGTTTCTATATTTGTTCAAATTCATTTTTTATTTCATTATTTTAATGTGTACAATCTATAAATATTTAATAGGTACCTAGCAATAGTAGCTAGTAGCAATGGATGTCATTGCCCTATGGCTTCTGAACCCATCATAGAGTACTTATGATATGTGTGCAACAAATTTGTAAAACGTTTTCAGTTAAACAGAGACAAATGTTACTTACCCAAAAAATGTAAAATAGCAACAGCGAAGCTGCTAGCATACAATATTGAACCCGGGCACTTGCACGCAGCGGCCGGCGGCGGCGGGGCCGGAGCCGCCGAGCGCGCGGCCTCCTCCCCCGCGGCCCGCCAGCCGACTTTAAACTAATGCGTGGGACAGCGGAAAAGCAACGTAACCTTATTTTGGTTCATCAAAATATACAAGGCTTTTCCAGCAAAATAATAGAAATTGGTTTATTCTTAGATGCTTTTAATGTAGATGTAATGTGTATTACTGAACACTGGCTGAAACAACATGAATTATTACTAAACTTTAATAATTACAAAATCGGTAGCTCCTTCACTAGAAAGTCTGCAATTCACGGAGGCTCCATGATTATTATAAAAAACGATTATAAATGTAAAGAACGCAAAAATATAGTTCAGCTTTCTATTGAGCGAGTTATCGAAATTTCGTGTGTGGAATTAGAAAACCACATTATCCTGTGCGTATACAGGCCACCTTCTTCAGACTTTAGCCAGTTCGAAGCCGTAATGGAAGATGCTCTGAAACAGGTTTTTGAAAGTAGTAAATTGATCATAGTATGTGGCGACTTCAATGTTAACTTACTAGACTCCGCAAATTCAAACTCGGTCAGACTATTGAACCTATTTAAATCTTTTAACTTGTTTCATCTGTTTAATGAGCCCACTAGAGTGACTTCCAGCACGGCGACATGTTTAGACAATATTTTCTGCATGTGTGAAGCTACGGAAGTGGGAATTTTTAACTGTTTTAACTCGGATCACAGTGGCCAGAAAGCCTCTTTTAAAATCACCAGTCAAAATCCTAAACTAGAAATAACCTACAGGCCGCTAACTGTAGGTCGAATAGAAAAGTTTAAAGAGAATATTCTTTGTAAAATTCCTGTGCCTACCATAGGGACGAGTGATCCCAACATATTATATAAGGATTTATCCAGTGTTATAAATCATGAGTTTGAGAACATCTTCAAATTAAAGATTGTCAAGAACGGCTCTAACAAACCAAAATATAGTGACTGGGCCACAGTCGGTATACATAAGAGTAGGACCAAGCTGTATGAGTTGTATGAAATGAAGAGCTACAGCCAAGATGCTAGTTTCATTGATTATGTAAAAAAATATTCTAAATTATTTAAAAAAGTTTGTTCTGCCGCCAAGGCAGACTATTTAAGTAAGAAAGTTAACTCTGCAGATAATAAAGTGAAGGCTGTTTGGAATGTTATCAATTCAGAGACAGGTAAATCAAAGCCGCGTGATGGCCATTTTAAACTCAAAATTGACAATAAGATTCTAACGTCAGACTTAGATGTGGCGGACACTTTTGAACAATTTTTCTCGAACATAGCTTCAAGTACTACTCGTGGCCTGAATTCATGTAGTGTGAGGGCTGGTTCTTACTTAAACAGGGTTGCTAATGTAAGAAATCTAAACTTTGATTTTCATTATACTGACCCACACGAGATCATCAAAATATTTAAATCCTTGAAGCTGAAGAATACTGAGGATCTTTGGGGTACTTCTGTTAAAGTAATCCAATCTGTCATTCATATTGTGGCACCGTATCTGGCCATTATATTTAACAACTGCGTGGACGAGTGTGTATTTCCCGACCTGATGAAGTATAGTAAGGTTATTCCTTTATTTAAATCTGGGAGCAAATCTGACCCTGGCAATTTTCGACCCATTTCTATACTTCCAGTGCTTAGTAAAGTATTTGAGAAGATCATGCTCAACCAAATGCTTCATCATTTTAACATTAATAAATTACTAGATAGCAAGCAGTTTGGGTTTACAAAAGGCCGTTCGACCACAGATGCGGTTGCAATACTCATGAAGTATGTTTACGATGCATGGGAACATTCGCAAGATGCAATAGGCATCTTCTGCGATCTCTCCAAAGCATTTGATTGCGTGGAACATGAGACACTTCTGCGCAAGCTTCAGCACTACGGGCTCTCAGCTGAAGCACTGAATCTTGTTTTGTCCTATCTTAGCCAGAGAATCCAGAAGGTGGTCGTAAAGAGAGTGCAGTCATGTGGAGCACCAGTGAAGCTTGGAGTGCCACAAGGATCAATTTTGGGACCGTTTCTCTTTCTGGTCTACATAAATGACCTACCTAGCCTAGTAAGAAATAAATGTGACATAGTTCTATTTGCTGATGATACGTCGCTAATTTTTAAAGTTAACAGGCAACAAGAAGACCAAAATCACATCAATGAGACTCTAATAGATGTGTTAAAATGGTTCACAGCTAATAACCTTCTTCTGAACGCTGCAAAAACTAAATGCGTTAAGTTTTCACTGCCTAATGTAAGACAAGTTGACACAATTATTTCTTTAAATGGAGAGAGACTAAACCTAGTGGATGAAACTGTTTTCCTTGGTCTTACTTTGGATCGAAATTTACAATGGAGTCCACATATTTCGAATCTTGCCGATAAATTGAGTTCTGCAGCGTATGCCGTACGAAGAATCAGACAGTACACCAGCGTGGAAACTGCGCGTCTCGTTTATTTCAGTTATTTTCACAGCCTTATGTCCTATGGCATTCTGATTTGGGGTAAGGCAGCCGACATCGAAACAATTTTTGTTCTGCAGAAGAGGGCAGTTCGGTCCATTTACAACCTTGGCTCCCGTGATTCACTGAGAGAACGCTTTAAAGAAATAGACATCCTTACAGTAGCTTCACAGTATATATATGATGTTATTGTATATACGCATAGGAACTTTAATTCCTTCAAAAAAGTGTGTGATGTCCATCATTTCAACACACGAAATAAAAATAAGCTTTCTGTTCCCAAATTCCGTTTAAAAAAAGTTAGCAAATCCTTTCTAGGGAACTGCGTGAGATTTTATAATAAAGTGCCTACGGATGCATGGGAATTACCTTTAAATGCATTCAAATGCGTGTATGTGATTCTTTCAGACTGTATTTAATTTTAATTCTATCTTAATTGGTACTAACTTAAATCCTGCGACCGTTTCTCTAACTTCTTTCTGTAATTTCTAAGTCTTTGTTATAATATTAAATTTAAATCTACTTGCTCAACAGTCGCATATTTAAATTGTAAAGAAACACGGTTGCTCTAACGCACCTAAGTTTTAACGGTTTTAAATTTCAAACCTTAACCGTCACTGAGCTTTAACTTCACTATTTATTTCTTTCTAAATGTAACGTAGCTTTTCTTCCTTACTTTGCTCCTGTAAACCTTTCGAACTGATGCCACACCACTACTTGGAGAGCTCTAGCTCCCTGGTTGGACTCTCGTCTCCTCGAGCTTCAGTATGGAATCAGTTCCCGCTAGTGGCTAGACTGTAAAGCACTGTAAATCTTCACAGGGCAACTACCTACGGGTTATCCATCTACCTACGAACACCAAACTATCTACGGTCTAACGAACCCCATTTAATAAAAACTTATTGTTATAATTTTTGTTTCACTTGAAAATTCCCTAGGGCGAACTTCTGTACCTGACCGGGTAACAACATTCATCTTTGGAATATGGCGTCGGGAGCAGATGAAGTACGAACGTATTTGCAATCATTGTGTTCGGGAAAGTCCTGTCCAGTGGAAGAGCTTAAACCCAAAGGGGAATATAAATCTTATAAGATTGGCGTTCCACAGGAACTGTACGACAGATGTCTTTCGGCGGAGGTATGGCCAGAGAATGCCCGAGTTAAGGCTTGGTTATTTCGACGACCAGACCAGAAGGCCAGAGGCCCCTCGGCGCGTCCCGATTGTGAAGCATAATAAACAAGCGCCAACACCAACCGTAGACATCGTTTACCAAAATGTCAGAGGCCTTAACACGAAGCTCGACTTCTTCAGGCACAACCTCCTGTCACTTGGATGCGACGTCGTGGCGATGACTGAGTCGTTCCTCACTGATGCCGTCAGCGACCTCGAGTTTACGTGCGGTGGATGGAGTGTACCGAGCCGGGAGCGCCGTCGTGACTTTGAGACCTCCACAGGGGAGGATTTATGGGCTTCATTCGTAATGCATGGCGTAACATACTTTCTGTGTATGGTTTATGTTCCCCCTAGGGTCTCAGACGAAACATACATGCGATGGTTTCAGACGGTCGAATCGGTGATAGATACTCTTAAAGGTTTTGTGATTGTGGTCGGTGACCTGAACTTGAATCCTGTGCATACGTCAAATAGTATTTTAAGTTATTATTGTTATTTTTTAAATGTTTGTGGTTTAAATAAGATGAATAATGTGATGAATGCATATAGCGGAAAGTTAGATGTGGTGCTGGTGTCGGAGGGTGTTTCCGATGCGATAGTCGTTGAGATGGAGGACGGCGGATTAGTTCCAAATGATGATGCTTACCATCCACCGTTGGAGGTTTCGATTCCTCTAAACCATGGCATGAGGCGACCCCCCGCTGACCAAATAGCCCCCAGTAATATAGACTAACGGCGGGATTGGAACTTCGGTAAGGGAAACTATGAGCTTTTGTACTTGTTAATCTCTAAAGTTAGCTGGGGAGAGGTCCTAGATGCCGTAGATGTTGGCAATGCGGTGGAGAGCTTTTATAACATCATGTACGAAATTTTTGACTCATGCATTCCCAAAAAGGTCCGATCCGGAAAGCATACTAGAAGCTATCCTGTTTGGTTAACAGCGGACTTAATCCGAGACTTAGGGCGAAAAAGTTATTTGCACCGGGAATGGAAGTCCACAAAAAATAGAGCGGTGTACGACAGTCGTGTATTATTGGAGCTTTCAGAACAGTTTCCACAAATGCGCCCACTGCTAGAGCTATTGCTCTATTGAATGAGTATGTCGTACAGGTCCAAGATGCTGATGTATTTGCTGATACGATATCTGTGACAGCAGTGAAACTTAGTCGCTTTCTACACATACGATTAGGCTATTGCTAGCCGTGTTACTAATGGTAAATTCGCGTAAATTATAAGACCACTTGTATATGTACCTATTTGTAATTGTTTTGTGCTGAAATGTATTTTTGTTTTACCCTGTTGGGCGCTTTGGATCTCTGTAAGTCCAACAGGAGTGTGTTTATTCTAATAAATAAATAAATAAATCATTAGTATAAATAAATACCAGTTTTGTTCAAATCCGTTTTGGTGTTTCAAAACACGTCTTCTGGAACTCACACAAAACAGGAGGTCACGGAGATCATTTTGGAGATCACATTATAAATAAAATTACCTGTTTCAAACCTTATAACGTAAAAGTTGGTCGGCCCATGCAGACGAGGGACACACTTAAAAGTTTTAATAATTAAAATGAAGTTTTTCAAACAACTACAAACATTACAGTTAGAAAACATTTGTTCAGATCGTAAGAATATTAACTCGAAACATGGTAAACTTTTACCGAATTCAATTAGATGCCTTATCTGCGGTCCATCGAATTGCGGTAAAACGAATTTGGTGATAGGTCTCCTCCTTCATAAAAAGGGATTGGTGTTTCAAAACGTCTATATCTACTCGAAAACATTATCTCGAATGTATTATCCGAAGTACCAGAAATCTATTTTGAAAAATACAGTGAAAATGAGTTAGTTTTAAGCCCTACAGAACCAAAACCAAACTCTATAATTATATTTGATGACATCGCATGCGAAAAACAAAACAACGTCAGAGATTATTTTTCTATGGGTCGACATAGCAAAATAGATTGTTTTTACATCAATCAGACCTATACCAAAATCCCTAAGCAGTTAATTAGAGATAATGCAAACTTTATTATTCTATTTAAACAAGACGATCACAATCTTCGTCTCGTGTATGACAAACATGTTAATACAGATATGTCTTGGAAACAGTTTAGAGAAATGTGTGCAAATATTTGGCAAACTCCTTTTAGTTATTTAGTAATTAACAAAGACTGCGAAAAAAATAAGGGGTGTTACAGAAAAAAGTTTGACACTTTTGTAGTCTTCGAGTAAGTATAATGAGTATTTGTTTATACTAGGCTTCATTGCAAAAACTGACATCATCAATAACACATCTTTAAAATGAATACAGAAAAAGCGATGAAGCAACAAATTGTTGCAGCTGCAGAAGCCGTTAAAAGAAAAGTAAAAAGGATACGTGTCATTACAAGTGAAAATGAAAAAATGTTGGATGCAGTTTTCAAACCTTAATCAGATGGTTGATCAAACTAAGTTAAAAAATCAGAACGATTATTTAAGCCCCAATTCTCACAGTACACCGAAAAAAATTAAGCTAGACCAAAACAACATAAAACGTATTCTGTCGTCCAACGATACTGTGTTAGCACTAAATCCTGATAAAAATAAGAAAAAAGCGATGATAATGAAGAAAACATTGATATTGAAAACGACAATTTTGATACATCTTCTGATAAAAATGATGAAATCGAATGTGAAGAAGAATATAGTGATACAGCTGATGACGATGCGTTCGAGTCTGTCTCCAGTTTGGATCAAAACTATTCGTCTCCACTTTCATTTTCTCCAAAAACATATGAATCTATTCCATACGGAGAAAGATTTGAAAGAGGTAAACTTATGATGGTTTAGGGAAGATGGTTGGAGGTAATCGAAACACCGTGTTCGTAGTATGAAGATTGGAATGAAATGAATATTTATTTACAAATTATTTACATTTATCACAATTTTGGATCGCACAACTAGTGCTAGTACCGCCTAGTACGCAAATTAAACCACGCCTACTTTCGCGGTAAGCGTGTGAGAGAGATGGCTTGAGAATGAGACGGCGATAGGTGGCGTGATGTGCGCACGCATTGCGCAAGCGCGGTCTTCTCGCGCACCTATAAAGGCGATGCGCGCCTGTATTCGTTCCTTTACCGCTCCGGTCGTCGCGGCGTGAACATCGTAGCTCCACTCGTCCACTGCATGAAGGAAGACTGAGATGGATGACTCTTCTGTTGCTGTTTCTCGTACTTTTCAGTACGGCTATTACGTCAATGTATCTCTGTTTCTTTATGTGCACTTTTCAGTGCACATAAGCGAAACGGACGTCAATCAGCTACAATGGGAAGTCAGAGAGTTTATGTTTCAGAAAATAAGATAACGATTAACGCGACTTCATACAAAAAAACACCAGGAATGGTAGAATTGGTATTTAAGAAAGCATCCAAACTGAATTTAATTACTGCAGAAGATAAAGAAAATTATAAACTAATACTAAATCAAACTAATGCTCACCGAAGGGACTTTAATCCCGAGAAACCTATTAAAAGTAATAGAGGGTCTAAATACTTGCAAATAATTAAACCTTTATTTAAATTGAATAAAAACTATAATACTTCCGACAATATTGCCCACGGTCATGGATTAGCGATTTAAAAAAAGTGAAACCTTCCGTTGATTATGTTTATTGGGATGATCCAAACGAGCTAGTTGATCGTTTGAAGTTGTTGATTGCTTCTCGAGAAGCTGGTAACACCGGACTAGACAACGAAATTATATCCATAATAGAAGAGTTGCGTGAAAGCAATATAATCTAATAAATAAAAGAGAATTCTTACCAGCTTAACAGTTCAACGTAAGTCTTAATCAAAGACGGACCGGTTATGAATATAGACAAATTCGGACATCACGTTCATAAACGACTTCGTTTTGCTGAAAACTTTATAAATCGTAACGAAATATTGCAAAAAACAGAAAACAGTGACTTTGATTTACGATTATCACGCTTAAAAAGGTTTAAAACTTCCGCTTTTAAACGACGAAGCTGTCAATAAAGAGTATGTCGACCATATCAATAAAGTTATTCAAACTAATATTGCAAACATTTTACTTAAGCTGCGACATATAGATTCTATTCTAAAAGAATTCGATGAAAAATATTGCACAAAAGACGACATTATAAAAATTGTAAAGCAACCTTCCTAAGTAAAGGAAGCATTTAAATGAGTAAGCAAGATATCGTTAACGAGATTCACAGGGACGCCCGAAAAAATTTTTTACGATGTGCGGTAAAACTTAAAAGCATTGACGATTTGTGGCAAGCTGATTTGATTGACATTCAAAAATATAAACAAGTAAATAAAGGATATAAGTACATATTGGTAGTAATAGACTGCTTATCGAAGTACGCATGGACTGTTGCAGTAAAAACAAAATCTAAGCATGAAATTACACTTGCGTTTAAAAAAATACTCGATTTAGGACGAGTTCCGGACAATTTGCAAACAGATTTAGGCAAAGAATTTTACAACGATGAATTTGAAAAATTATTAAAAACAAATCGAATTAATCATTACTCAACATATTCTACAAAGAAAGCATAGATCGTGGAAAGATTAATAAGGACTTTAAAGAACAAACTTTACAAATACTTTAGTTTCATTGGCAATTATAAATGGATTGGTAAACCTTTAGACGACGTTGTTCGAGCTTATAATAGCTCAGTCCATCGAACTATTAAATGTGCTCCATCTTATGTAAATCTTTCTAATGAGCACATTATACGAAGCAATATAGAGAACATGCATTATCGTTCAGTTTCTAAAAGAAAAAAGTTTAAAATTGGAGACATCGTTCGAATAAGCAAGTTCAAAAGCACTTTTAAAAAAGGGTATACACCAAACTGGTCCACAGAACTATTTACGATAACAAACGTCAAAAACACAAATCCAGTTACATACCAAATAGAAGATTCCCATCATAACAAAATACTAGGTTCATTTTATGAACCGGAGCTTCAAAAAACTCAGTTTCCAAATATATATTTAGTTGAAAAAGTCATAAGAAAGAAAGGAAAAAAGCTGTTTGTTAAATGGTTAGGTCTCAGTGAAAAAGAAAATAGCTGGATAAGTAAAGAGGATGTTATTTAACTTATAACTTATGTATATCCTGTCTTCCCTTCATTTATCGTAAAGCAATGCAAGGAAGTGGACTCCTTAACAATTTGATTAATAACTTGCCTTTTGAGCTCCACTTACCTAATTAATAGATTCAGGCGTTACTTTGCGGAGGTCCATATCAACAAACTGGAACAAATTACCTTGCTACTCCGCGAAACCAGTGCCGGGCTCGTGCAAAATAGCTGCGTCTGTGCGACACATATATGTTGGCGGTAGGCGGGATTAAAGAAAAATGTTTTAGTTTGTCAGTACGCCATTCGTTCAAGTAGCGAACGGTCGTACTGTTTCTTTGATCTTGATGATGCCTCGTATAGAGGCGAAACGCGCGTCGATCGTGTAGTTTTAGTGTTTAGTGGTGGTGGTGTGTAGTTGAGTCTGTGTGATATATGTTGTTTCGTGTGGAAGCGGAGGAGGGTGGGTTTTTGTATGAACATTTATGTGTCGCACAGACGCAGCTATTTTGCACGAGCCCGGCACTGGTTTCGCGGAGTAGCAAGGTAATTTGTTCCAGTTTGCTGCACTTACCTGGTTATAATTATTGCGGACTTGGAACAAAGCTATCGAAAAGAATACAAAGAGGTGATCGAGGTGTTAACAAACTGGATGACGCTTGTATGGAACACGACATAGCTTATACTAACTATCAAGATTTAAAACGACGACATCAAGCAGATTTAAAGTTACTAGAAATGGCAAAACACAGAATCCAATCTAAAGATTCCAGCAAAGGAGAAAAAATTGCATCATGGCTTGTTAGCAAAGTTATGGACCGCAAAATAAAAGCTGGTGCTTGAATAAAATCATTTAAAACAATAGTTTCCAAAATTCGATCGCAAATCAAAAAAATTAAACCGAAAAACCGCGCTTCAACAATAACGTGTGCCTATAAAGCGGCAAAAAAGTTATTAGCACAAAATGGACAAATACGTTTGCCGCGCGTAATACCGATACCAAAAATCGGTGGTATTTTGCCACTGATTCCAATTTTTGCCGGGCTGTCTGCTCTCGGGTCTTTAGCAGGGGGAGCGGCAGGTATTGCTAAGGCAGTATATGATTATAAATCTGCTCAGAAAAATCGTCATAATAAAATGATGGAATCCATTGCTTTGGGAAAAGGATTATACGTAAAACCTTATAAAAAAGGAAACGGTTTATATTTAAACACAAAAAACTAAATAGAAGGCTACCGAGGAGAGCCCTGACTAATATAGACATCTTAAATTACAGTTCCGACATACCTCATTTTAGGGGAGTTTTTATGCGTGACAACTTACCGAAGAAACCTAATCTTTTAGAATGTGCAATTGTGTACTTAGATAGTACTGAAAATGCAGGAACACACTGGGTAGCCTATGTAAAATGTAATACGTATTGTGAATATTTTGATAGTTATGGAGACTTGAAACCTCCTCGAGAGTTGTTAGAATATTTAAAAGATTATGATGTATTTTATAACTATGAAAATTGTCCTTAAAATATCTCGGTCATTTGTGCTTAAAATATCTTAGAAAGTTTTGGAAAAAACACAATAAATTATAACACATTCCTTTTATGGTATCATTGCAAAGATGTCTTTCACCCTGTCCATTACGGGGTTTTCTGCTACGGTTACAACTAATTACTCTCCACCATTACAACTAGATGAAGAGTACGAATGCGGACTATTATACTTTTCAACTTTTAATTCTATACCTAATATTGACCTGAGAAACAATCAATTTTCGTATGGCGAGAAAGAAGTACTTGAAATACCTGGAGGTTCATATGAACTTGAAGATATTAGCGATTACTTACAAGATAATGTAAAGGATTGTACGATCAAATTATCTTGTAATAATAATACATTGCGAACAAATATTTTTTGTTCAAAGGATATTCACTTCGAAAAAAGCAATTCTATTGGCAAAATGTTAGGTTTTGAAAATGAAACATTAAAAGCTAATATAATGCACCATTCTCGCAATCCTATTACCATTCTATCAACAACAGTCATCAGGATCGAATGTGATTTTATAAGTGGTTCTTTTGTAAACGGAAAACCCAGTCATATAATACACGAATTTGTTCCTAACGTCCCGCCACGATATCGTATAATTGAGGTCCCTAAAAACGTTATTTACTTTCCAATTAACCAAAGTAATTTACGCGGTGAAGAACTTCAGCTATACTTACATATAAAAAGAAGTAAAAATAATGATAGATTTCAATAAAAGCTGTGCACACCAACCTGCACCAATTAGTCCAGCTAACATCTTCAAAAGAAGAATATCTACCAACATTAAATTGAATAAGGAGAATATCAAGTTTCTAAAATTGATTGGATTATTAAAATGAGTGAATATTTAAACGTGACAGATAGCTTTGTAGAAGACAATAGTATCGAAGGCTTTGAAATTCATTCATATAAGCCATAAGTAACCACGTTCAACAGAAACGATGAAATCAGAATACCTATTAATCAGCAAGACTTGTATGTGTTACCCTCTGAGAGCACATTGTATTTGGAGGGGATCGTAAATGTTTAGAACCGAGAAACAAAAGAAAAAGTAAAAAGTGTTCAATTTACGAATAACCCATTTCTTTTTCTATTTCAAGATATTCGATATGAATTAAATGGGGTTGAAATAGACAGTGAAAAATGCAGGTGTGACTACGACTATTAAATCCTTATTGTCTATGAATGAGAATGAAGCAAGAATGTCGAAAGCTTGGGGCTGGGATTTAAATGGTACAAAAAATATAGAAGAAGGACGTTTCGCCGTTTCTATTCATTTAAAAAAAATCTTAGGATTTGCTGAAGACTTCAGCAAAGTAATAATCAACTGTAAACATGAATTAATTCTGCTTCGTAGCAATACCAATTTGAATGCAGTAACACTTAATACTAATGAGGTCTTGAATGAGATTGATATCCATAAAATTGTTTGGCGAATGCCTCATATCGCCCCCTTACCGCTAAAACCGACTAACCTCCCTTTTTGGCAAAAATGAGTTAGCAGTACCGTTAGAATACGCTTTCCAAGCTCTATCTGGTGCAAAAACCCCTTTTTGGATACGAACCTCCGTTCTTGATTTAGCCTCCAGCTTAAGGTAGGTTATTGGTGATTTTCAGAAATAAATAACTAGCAAAAGCTACTAAGTGCATGTTATTGAATAAAACAACAATTTTATTACTCCATAAAGCGACTAAAACATATATAGTCGTTTTTTCTTGTAAACTATAAAACAAATATGGCATTTCGGACGTCTGAAAAAGCAATCAAACCTACCCTTCGTATTTTTTTCCTGTACTAAATTATTGCATAGATAAAATATTCAACTGCAAAATCAAACTAAACGTAAAATATTTGGTTTTGAATGTAACGTTTCTCCTATCGGCGACAGAGTTATGGTACAGGCAAAACCGCTTAAGAGTGCGTAAGCAGCCCCTCCCTGCACTTAGTCGCATTTCAACCTTGATCGAGACTGCACATGAGGTTCATTGACGAAGTCTTATCAGGTCTTGACTTCTGTTATGGCTACATCGATGACATTTTGATCTACTCACCATCTTTAGAAGATCACAAAAGTACCTTCGTCAACTCTTCGAGCGACTGAAACGTTACGGAGTGGTGGTCAACACTTCAAAATGCACATTTGGTAAATCTGAAGTTTCCTCGGATAACGTGTTACTGCGACTGCGACTGCGAATGGCTTGGTACCGACCAAGCCATTGGAGACGAAAGTCAACGCTATCCAGGACTAACCAGCACCAAAAATCGTTAAGGAACTAAGACGTTTTCTAGGAATAATCAACTTTTATCGACGCTTTGTTCCCAATGCTGCTCAAATACAAGCCCCATTGAACTCGCTAGGCCGAAGATTAAAGGATCACACCCGGTTGACATGATTCCACAGCTGCTCCAGGTTTTCGAAGACTGCAAGTTATCTCTGTCTAGAGCAACACTGCTAGCTCATCCTGATCTTACTGCAGACCTAGCTTTTGTCACCGACGCATCTGATGTTGCTCTTGGCGCTGTTCTACAGCAGCGCAGAGGTGAAGACTGGGAGCCATTGGCATTCTACTCGCACAAGTTGACTCCATCGCAGAAGAAGTACAGTCCGTACGACCGCAAACTCTTAGCCGTCTACGAAGCCATCAAGTACTTCTGTCACATGGTAGAAGCCAAATCTTTCATCGTGTTTACAGATCACAAGCCTCTCACTTTCGCTTTTTCCACAAACAGAGAAAAATGTTCACCAAGGCAATTCAGGTACCTTGATTTCATCTCACAATTCACTACTGAACTGAAGTACTTACCCGGGAGAGACAATGCCGTTGCTGGCGCTTTATCTCGTGTCGAAAAAGTAGCTGCATGCATCGATTACCAGGCGCTTACACGATCTCAGGATATTGATCCAGAACTGCCAGACCTGCTCCTTCATGACTCCACACTGAAACTAAAGAAGATGCCTACATTCGACAGTGGCTAACCTGTGTTCTGCGACACTTCTACGCATATATCACGTCCTTATGTCACGCCACTTTCCGCAAGCAAGTTTTCGACATGCTACATTGTCTTCATCATCCTGGAAGTTCAACAACTGTGCGACTGGTCACGGAGCGATTTGTGCGTCCAGGGATTTGCAAAGACTCTAGAGAGTGGGCCAGGTAATGCCTGAAATGCCAGCAGAGTAAGATCATTCGTCATACCATTTCACCATTTTCCTCATTTCATATTCTTTCGTCGAGATTCGCTCATATTCATCTCGACATCGTAGGACCTCTTACCCGTCTTCTGAATACAGATAATGTCTCACCGTCACTGTACACAGATACTGTACTGCCGAATCCTGTGCCGCTGCCCTAGTGTCTGGCTGGTTTGCTCGCTTTGGTTGTACGGAGCGAGTGATGACGGACCGTGGTCGTCAGTTCGAGAGCCACCTCTTCCAAGTTCTCACGTGCATGGTTGGTGCGCGCCATCTTCATACCACTGCCTACCATCCAGCTGCGAACAACAGGATTATCGAGCGACTTTATAGACAGCTCAGCAAGGCAGCGATTATGTGCCATTCTTCTACCCAGTGGACAGAAGCCCTTTTCCTGATCCTACTGGGCATAAGAAATTCTGTGAAGGAAGACCTAAACGCCACTCCGGCCGAACTTGTCTACGGCGAGACGCTGCGTCTACCTGGTCAGTTTCTGTCGCCGAAAGATGACTACAAGACGGCAGATATCACAGAATTCGCGACACGTCTTCAATCGCATATGGCTAAACTCACGCCAAGATCAACGACATGGCACACTTCGACTTCACCTTTCTACATACCTCGTGACTTGCATACCGCCACTCATGTATTTCTGCGAGTCGATAGTGTTCGTGGCGCACTTGAGCCGCCTTACGAAAGACCCTACAAGGTATTGGAAAGGCAACCGAAATTTTTCACTGTTGACATCAAAGGCAAGAGAAATACTGTCTTCATCGATAGACTTAAGCCAGCCTACATGGTGCGCGAGGCAAATGCACCCAAAGTATCCGTTCCTGCTAGTCCGGCCGTACCGATCGAGAAGCGGACGCGGAGCGGCAGGGTGGTCAGATTTCAGGTGTTCTGTCCAGGGGGAATATGTGACTCCTCGGCCACAACTGTACTTCCACCTAGCTCGGTAATGCACCTGCTTGGTGACGCCTACACCGCGCGCAGCTACTGGACGGCAAAACAAAAATGATTAGCACTCTGTCACCGTGCCTCAAGAGCTGTCCGCTATGCAATTCCCTTGAATATATAATTAATTGTAAATACTGTAAATAAAGCGAGTTGTTTATTTTCTTTGAACCGTATTACTTACCCATCGGATAATGAACAAAAACTTCCTTGTTGTGATTATTCGATGACACGTTATTGTTTTTTTAGGTTTTATATTCCTCCCTGTGGTTACAAGGGACTTTTTGGATTAATTTGCATAATATTTATTGTTAAATAGTTATTAAAATGGTCATCTTTGTCTAGTCTGATGTTCAATGTTGCTTTATTAGTCAAATAATCGTCAGATTTGTAAATCTAACTCCATGATAATTTGTTTACAAATAGAATAGAAGCAATATAACTGCAATCGTTACAAAGAATCTCGCTTCGCCCCATTGGACCTGTACAGTTTGTAAAATTAGCTAAGTGACAAAACATACTAGTTACATTTTAATACTTTAATGGCGCTTCATTTCGAAACGTTACACATACCCTACAGGCAAAACCGACTATCTGCGCCACTTTTTTTAATCAAAGCGTGATTTTACCTACTTATATTGGGTATAGGCTAAATTTCCTCATACTATTTTACTTACAGATAAACCATCTAAATAAAAACACAAAAACACTTCAATTAATGTTAGGTTTTGTTAGAGAAAGTACCACTCAAACCTTTAAATGCGTTTTTCTCGAAACTATCATTGTAGACGCGTAGCGCTGGGTTTTGAGGTTTCAAAATTACTAATGTTAGCTTTTTTTTGTATATAGTTTCTTGACCATTTACTTAACCTAACACCATGACTTTGTGTCAGTTTAGGGTTGTGCATAAGTAGTAATTCAGGTTTTTGTCTTTTCTAACAATATCGGATGAAAAGAAAATTAGAGATGAAAATTTTACTTTCATGATGATGATGAAGTTGTAATCGTGGTACATGAGCCTTTTGTGTCATCTCTGTCAATGGAAATACAGTTATTTAGCCACTACCTAAGATGTCGCCTTAGTAGCTCTAAAAGAATATTACAATTGGTCAAATAAGTATTAGATGTTTTAGGTCAATGATATCTGTTGTACAAAGTATTCTGTGTCGAATTCACCCATGGTATTTCTAGCTACTTATTTTTTTTTGTAAAACACCCTGTAAAAGTCACAAAAGAAAATTCAAGTTATTAGAGTTTATGTCTTTATTCTTATTACGGTGTAACGAAACACTATTCACAATTTGTGTCGTTTTTATTCATGAAATCTTATTATTAAGATACAGTTGAAAGACGAAAACTTTTTAGCGCGAAGGACGGAGAAAGCATACACGCGCGGGGAACGGGGGGCGGGGTGCGGCGAGGCCGCGTGCCTGCTGTTTGTTTACATTCGATTGCGAGTTGCGACAAGTGCGAAGTGCAATGTGGCCGCGTTGTGAATTAAATATGAAGCTGTGAAATACTAAAATGGAAGTTGAAAGTAATAAATGTGTTGTATGTGGGCTCATACTGGACGTAAATATTGTGATCGTTAAAGAAAAGGAATATTAAAGTTCATTGACTCGAGCGTTGCTAGCGATGACGGAAAAGTAGACTGTTTTAAGGACCGTGCCGAAATTTTAACTACTTAAGTTCGCTTTACAAATGAGACTGATTAACGACACTTTATAATAAATAATTAAAAATGAAAGTTTTAGGTTACAAATAATATTATTACAAATTGTTACAAGTACAAGGTATTACAAATAATAATCTCCTAAGGCTGATACAAATTTGTACCAATATTACTAATCAGGTATGTATCTTATTCAAATATTAAGTTGTTTTTTATTAATAAATCTATTAAAGCTGGTAAAAAATTGTACATTAGTAGTTAAGAATATAAAAATAATGAAAATGATTGTAATGTCAAATTTATTGGCATAAATAGTGAAGATATTAAAATATGTGATACACGACATATTAAGATTATGTATAATTATGTAAATATTAATAGTTTATGAAAATGCCCTAAAACTTTATAGGTTTTAAAATAATGGTATACTGTGATTTAGTTCTTAAAAGTTTTTTGACATTGTCATAGATAGTATGTGATTGTTTTGTGTAATTTAAAAGTAGTGTTCAAGACTAAAAGTGATTTTAGAAGAAATTATTAGCAATGACGGCCTCTAATTTTTATGATCATTACCGACAAGTATGAACACAAAGAATAAGTGTATCAATGTCTGACTTTCAAAATTCAGAAAAAAATGGGAATGAAAGTGATCCCATAAAAACTACAATTATGACAATTAACAATTATTACGGCGACGGCGACGGTGGTAAAATTATATTATGTGTAAAAGAATTGAAGTGTTTGTAACACGGACCTAAAAAAAAATTCTTATGTAACAACAAATTATAACTTTTAAGGCTTACGATTATTTTGTGCTTTATATATTATTATAAAAATAAAAATATTGTATTATGATCCACAAATTGTTTTTACCTCTTACCACTGTTAATACCTTGAAAACAACGATTGGCATATTTAAGCCTTTGTTCCCAACGAGTCACAACCTCAACTGTCACACTGTGACTCGTTGGAAATATTTTTGCTAAAAAAATCCCAACCAGTCACACTGTTACTAGATGGGGCAGTATTTGATATTTATTCTCAACGAGTCACACCCACTGTGATTCGTTGGGAATACTTTTTGCTACAAAAAATCCCAACCAGTCACACTGTTACTAGATGGGTCATTTTTTATATTTGTTCCCAACGAGTCACATCCGCAAGTGTCACGTTGTGACTCGTTGGGAACAATTCTTGCTGTAAAAATCCCAACCACGCTGTTACTAGATGGGTTAATATTTCATATTTGTTCCCAACGAGTCACAGCCGCAACTGTCACAATATAACTATAGAAAGGTATCTTAGTATCGAATTTCCAATCAATTATCACTGTTATTCGATCAGACAGTTAATTTTATTTGTTTCTAACAATCTCAAACTCAAACTCAAACTCAAAATATTTATTTGCTTTCATAAACATTTAAAACATTTCGAAACCCTGTAAGGGCACTGCAAAATATACATTATAAAGTAAAGTAAAAACTTAACCGAAACATTATGACGGAACATTAGCAGTCGTGTCATTATTTGTAACAGGATATACTTTTTATTTTTGTTTAATAGACATATGCTTAAACTAAGGTAACAATAAATATCTATACATTTCTATTGCAGGCAAACTTACCTAAGTATCCCTAAGTGCTACAAATACTATTTATCTTCAAAAAATTCTTGTAGCGTGTAATAGGACTTTGGCAGTAAATACTTATTTAATGTTGTTTTAAACAGTTTGCGATCTTTTACATCTTTGATTGTGGCTGGAATTTTGCTGTATATCTTTATACACATAACATATGGTCCGGAACGAAATATTTTTAGGCTGGAACTAGGTAGGGCTAACAGGTTTTGGTGTCTTAAGTTGTGGGGTCGCGTATATTGGTCTTTTGCTTGAGAGAAAAATGACATATTAGATTTTACAAAAAGGCAAATTTCCAAAATGTATAGACTGGTTAAAGTTAAAATTCCTAGCTTATTAAAATGAGTTCGACAGCTCTCTCGTGCATTTATATTGACGAGTGTCCTAACACATTTTTTCTGCAAGATGAACAGGCTGTTTGCATTAGTGCTGTTCCCCCACAACACGATCCCATACCGCAGCCAAGCGTGCGCGTAGGCATAGTATGCGGAGGTGGCAGTTTTGGTGTCAGTTGTTCTTTTTAATTCGTACAAGGCATACGTAAAACTATTTAATTTGCAAGCTACCTTTTGAACGTGATCTTTCCAATTTACATGTGTGTCTTTATTTAACCCCAACAACGGAAAAGAGTCTACACTTTCTAATTTTGAATTATTAAAACAGAAATCGATATTTAGTGGTTGTTTTTGGTGTGGTCTGAATTCTATTAATTTAGTTTTTTTTATGATTAGCTCCAAATTGTGATCATTTAGCCAGGACACAATGTTAGTTAGAATATTTTCCAGATTAAGATTTAACATAATCTTAGATGAGCATGGCAGAACTACAGATATATCGTCCGCAAACAATACACTTGTTGAATCTATTATTTTAGGTAGATCATTTATATAAATTAAAAATAATAAACATCCTAGTACGCTTCCTTGCGGTATCGATTTAGTAACATCTGCTTTAAGTGATCTAATTTGCGCGATAATTCCTGTTTTATAATTATAATTTTCAACCTCACATATTGCACGCGATTTTTTAGATACGATGCGAACCAATTGTACGCCATTCCTCTTACTCCGATACTAAATAGCTTACTCAATAAAATCTCATAGGACACCCGGTCGTATGCCTTACTCATATCTAATAATAAACCTACAGCGTATTGCTTTTCATTTATAATATTTAATATTTTGTTAATATATTTATACACCGCTAAAGTTGTTGAGCGATTCTTTGGAGTTTGGTGATTAAATAAGACTGAAATGACAGTATTCACCTAACATAATCTATTTTCCCTAGCAGCAATTCTTTTCTAACCTAACCTACTTTTTGTAGGAGTCGCAGTTCTAACCCAACCTAACCTAATTTTCTGGTAGCAATTTATTTCTGTTGGGATCGCAGTTCTAACCTAACCTAACCTACTTTACTGGTAGCAGTTCGTATCTGTTGGGGACGCGGTTCAAACCTAACCTTACCTACATTTCTGGTAGCAGTTCGTTTCTGTTGGTGATGCGGTTCAAACCTAACCTAACGTACTTTTCTGGTAACAGTTCGTCGTTGTTTGATTTGTCTTTTCACAGTCTACTATTAGGTAATGATTTATTGTAGCAAAAAGTGTTCCTAACGAGTCACAGTGTGACAGTTGCGGGTATGACTCCTTGGGAACAAATATAAAAAATGTCCCATCTAGTAACAGTGTGACTGGTTGGGATTTTTGCAGCCAGAATTGTTCCCAACGAGTCATAGTGTGACAGTTGCGGGTGTGACTCGTTGGGAATAAATTATACTTAATGTTGTCCCATCTAGTAACACTGTGACTACTTGGGATGTTTTGAAGAAAAGAGTATTATTGTAATCGAAATTATTTATTTTTTAATTTTTTCGATTTTCTTGTATTTTTTTTTACACATTCAAATTAAATTTAAAATGCTACAAATAAAAATTAGGGTAATGGCAGGGTACCCTAATTTTTCTTTGTGTTGACATTCATTATATACAAATAGCATTTTAAATTTAATTTGAAAAGAGTATTCCCAACGAGTCACAATGGGTGTGACTCGTTGGGAATAAATATTAAATACTGTCCCATCTAGTAACAGTGTGACTGGTTGGGATTTTTTTTTAGTAAAAATATTCCCAACGAGTCACAGTGTGACAGTTGAGAGTGTGACTCGACGGGAACAAACCAACATATCAAAAAGCGGTATAAGTAAAAAACAACCAAAAAACTGAAGAGCAGAGAATAACATATTAATAAAACGGATTACTCACGTTTTTTTTGCGTCGAGAGAGAATCTCGACGCAAAAATACGTGAGTGATCCGTTTTATTAATATGTCCGAGTTTCACGGTAGTTTTGTGTTAAAAAAAAGCAGAGAATAATCCGTTACATACATCTTCATCCGATTTCCGATTCTATCATGAAATTGTATGAATAAACTTTTATTGCTAGATCGTTAATCGGATATAGATGTACTTAACAGACTATTGTTTGCTTTTTAGTTGTTTTTGATGTCAGTTTTTTTTATTGTAATCGAAATCATTTTTTTTTTTCGATTTTTCTTTATGTATTTTTTTTACATTCAAATCAAATTTAAAATGCTATATAATGAATGACAACACAAAGAAAAATTAGGGTAATGGCAGGATTCGAACCTGCAACATCAGCATTCTGTGCCTTGCGTATTCCAGTTTCCGCCACATTACCGCTGCCATACCCTGCGAATTTTTCAATGTGTTTCGTCTTTACGGTCATTACATTATTGATTTTTTTTTTCTTTGGGAAAACTACCCTCGATGTCATCTATGAGAAACTTAATCAAGTTATCTAATTCAACGTGGCGGAAACTGGAATACGCAAGGCACGGAATGCTGATGTTGCAGGTTCGAATCCTGCCATTACCTTAATTTTTCTTTGTGTTGTCATTCATTATTTAGCATTTTAAATTTAATTTCAGTTTTTTTTCTCGCTTTTTAGTGGGTCGGTTTATTTATCTAAGTTACAATTGCATATTTAATGTAAATTGCTCACCACCTTTTACAAAATATTGCTTTTCCCAATGCTGGGGCGATAATTGTTGAGGAGTTCTCCTGGTACTTCAAGATCAGCTCCACTTTACCATATGCCTTGCAACGAGCTTAAACTGCTAAGCAACTATATTTAAAAAACCGTATCGCCACTTGTGAAATACTTATTATTGAGTAGTTCCGGTGACCGTCTGTGGTCTTTATCATCAATTCCATTTCACCAAATGGTGTTTTCTGAGAGCAAAAGCACAAGTTACTATCTAAAATATCCAAATCGCTACAGGTGTGCATACCATTTTAGAAGAGTTCCCTCGATTTCTCCAAGATCCCATCATCAGATCCAAACTTGAAGGCAGTGAGACCAATTTGGAAGTATACCCTTTCAAATAAGAAAGAATTTGTCAAATCGGTCTAGCCGTCTTCGAGTAATCCGTGAACATACATAAACTTCCTCCTTTTTTTGAAGTCGGTTAAAAAGGGAATGTAATTCAGCACATTACATTAACGCTTCGCGAAGAAATCATGCCAACCCGAACGAAGGCGCCGCGCGTGTTCGTTTGTAAATAGTAAGTATAGTACCCGATCGAGACGGACCGAATGTCGCGCCGCCCGCGCCCCGCTGCCGGTTGCCGGCACCTCTCGCTCGCTCCTACTCGCTTCGACCGCTGCCTCTTTTGTTTTTATTTTCAATAATATAGCATGCAAGAAAATGACACAAATTCACAGTGTCGATCTTTTATGCATTTATGATATTGGATATGTCTAATAATTGTAATATTCTTTTTAAGTTTTTATAGCTTGGAGAAGCAAAAAAATCTGAAATATTAAAAGTTCGTGTTTTAATTTGGCACAAATTTATTTAATAGAGATATTTAAGTGATCTGAGGTATATGGTACTAGTTTTTGGAATTGTAATTTTTTTTTGTCGAAGTTTTTAATGTACTGAACCCAAGTCAGTTTTCGCTGGACGAAGATGACACAAACTAGGTTTGTACACTAGACGGGCTATTTAAAATACAAAACCATTAAATCTTTGAACTCTAAATCAATTTTGTCAGTTTTGATTTGAATTGTTTATATCCACTACAAATAATCAAATTTCTAAAAATGCACAACCGGGATGTGACACAAAAACGCAAATATATTTTGTTTATATGCAAATGTATCCACAGACAAGATTTTATCAAACATTAGAATTCTTGAAGGTTTTGCCCTCAAAATAATTCAGCGCTACGGGTCTAAAAGGAAAGTCGGATAAAATAAAACCTTGTAAAACTTGTGAAAATTTAAGTAAAGGAATTCGGTTCCATCCTGAAGAAAAGTGCTGGTTTAAACAGACAGAAATATATAGTATTTTCTTATGTTTTCGCGACTTGTAGACATTGAAATAAAACAATTTATACGGTTTATATCGCGTGTATTGTAACGAACTGTTTACAAGTCTACCGGTGCGGGACTGCATTGAAAGTGTTCGAGGAAGGCTAAATGAGAGTAGCATGCCAATTGAATATGCTGAGTTACTTGAGCACTGTTTAACTTCGGGTTATTTACTTTGGAATGGGATCTCCAGTTTCTTCTGTGGTCGCTGACATATTCATGGAAGACTTCGAGAGGAGAGCACTATCATTGGCCCCGGTCAGGCCGAAGATATTCAAGCGGTACGTAGATGATACATTCATAGTGCTTCCTAGGGACAGTGTTTCAGCATTTCTAGACCATCTCAATTCAATCAACAGTAAAATCCAGTTCACCATGGAGCTAGAACACAATAATAGTTTGGCTTTCTTAGACATTTTAATGATTAGGAATCCTGATAATTCGTTAGCCCATACTGTGTATAGAAAGGCAACACATACAGTAGGTGCCTTAATGTTAAGTCCCACCATCATCCGAACCAGTTACTTGCCGTAGGCAAATCTTTGTTTCAGAGAGCACGGGGTCTGTGATGACCAACACCTAGCGGGCGAACTGCAGCATGTTAAGCGCGCTCTGCGGGCGAACAAGCTTAAAACCCCACGCCTCAGTCACAGACGCCGTGTGAAGCCACCAACAGTCGAGCGTAGACCTGCGGTCTTCCCCTTTGTACAGGGGGTCACAGATAAAATAGGGAACGTTTTGAGGCGGGCTTCAATTAAAACTTACTTTAAGCCGCTGAAGAAGATGGCCCAGTATCTGCGACCTTTGAAGTCCAACATTCCCCTACAGGAAGCGGGTGTTTATAGGCTAGACTGTGAGTGTTGTCTCTCTATCATTGGTCAAACAAAGAGAAGCATTTCTACTCGGGTAAAGGAGCATGTTCCGGATGTCAAGCATCGTCGGGTCAACAAGTCTGCTGTCTGTGAGCATGTCATGGACAAGCCAAATCACGCGATTAAGTTCGATCAACCTCAAGTCCTCGCTAGGGAAAACCGTTATTTCCCAAGAATGCTACGCGAGGCAGTTGAAATTAAGAAATACCCAAATTTCAATAGAGAGGATGGCTTGTCAGTACCACCAGCCTGGGACCCAGTACTACAGTTGGTTAAATCTCAGGCTCGACATTAGATTGTATGACTGTTGATATTTTTATTTTTGTATTCTAAACATTCAATTACCATTTCTGTAATTTTATCACTATTTTTATGTAACTTCTTGTTTGTAAAAAACTTTTTTAAATTAATTGGTTGGAAAAAGGCTTAATGCTGAGTTTCTTGCGGCGCATTCTTCTCAGCAGATGCCACTTCCGAAGCGCTGGTAGAGTCTGTAGTCTTATTGCGTTAATTGGAACGATTTCATATTTAGTTTTTTAATTTTTTAATTTTTTCAATTATTTTTTCAAAATTGGGTAGTTTGTATTCTAAAATTTTTTGTCAGTCTGCCCGTGAACATGGGACCTGTAAAGGGCTCGAAACGTCGGGAGTTAGATTCGTTACAATACACGCGATATAAACCATATAAATTGTTTTATTCCAAAGACAGAAATATAATCATAAGGGAAAAAATATTAAAAACGTAAACAACTCAGTGATTGATGTTGAACTAAATTATAATGATAAAAAAAAACAAATAATAACTTCATTAATAAAAGTCAAACTATTATTAAATGCACAATTAGAAACATTTGGAATATATGATTCAAGCTCAAACGTTTCTATAATAAATTCCAAATTAATAAAACTAAAAGGAAAAGGAGACGACGATTCAAAAAGTGATAATTTAATCACAATTAATGGTGTTAAAAAGACAATTGGTTTGACAACAATTACAATAAAGATTTTAGATATTGAAGACAAAGCCGATGTTTATATTATTGATGGAGAAGAATTTCAATACGATTTTCTAATTGGACTGGATATTATAAAACAATTTAGACTAGTTCAAGATGAGAAACTAATGGAAACAATTTCTTTGCTAATCTGCGAACCCAGTGTCAGCAATCGAGAAAAAGACAACGCCTGTGCTGAATACCTTATAAAAGAAATAAAACAAACAACACAAAACGCGACCACAACCCAATTACCAACACCAAAAATACCACTCGACACGTGTTTCACCTCTCCACGAGGCATCATCAGGAGCTATTGACCTCTCGACTGTCAGTCGACGAATGAGGTTGCCCAGAATGGTCGGCCCTATTTATACCTGCAGTACCCCCGTAGTAATTTGTAAACACGCGTAGTAACGGTGATGACGCACCGTCTACCTGCTCATTAATTATTAATCCCCTATTGTTGTACCTATTTATTTCCATCTGTTCTAGAACAGCAAGTCGAAATCCTTTTTCACAAACATGTAGGATGTCATACGAGTGTGAATCATTTGCAATGGCAAGGAGAGGGTTGAGAGTGGGACGAAGTCAGGGGTCTATAAGCTTACCTGTGAAACTTGTAATAAAATATATATTGGTCACACAGGGCCTTAGAGCTTTCATACTGGAGTGGCCTTGTGTGATTATTTGCTTACACAAAATTCTGCCATTTCTCGCGGGGGGGTGATATCTCAAACCTATCACACTAACGCAATTTCACTCTGCGTGTTTACAAACCCACACCTTTAGAAAACTACAACACATTATCCTTTTCACGCACATACACTCAATACACATGCAAAGGTTATGTTGCGATACAGCGTAAGTAAACGAAAACGCAAATGTATTTCTCCTAATCAACTGAGCGAGGGACCTGTCGATAAATAATATCGATATATTAAATTCAGATATTACATCATAAATGTACTTATGTAAAGCAATAAATTATAACATTTTCAAAATTTCCAACATTTTGCGGGTAGTAGGACTTTGTGCAAGGTCCGTCCGGATCGCTACCACTATATTGCTCGCTAATTCTGCCGCAAAGCAGCAGTGCTTGCACTGTTGTGTTACGGCGTGGAGAGCAAGACACCCGGTGCAATTACTGGCACAAGAGGTATTCCATCTTAGCCCTCTGGGTTGGCAACGCATCCTGTAATCTCCTCGGTTTGCGAGTGTCTATGGGGAGTGGTGATCACTTACCATCAATCACGGGACCCACTAGCTTGTTTGCCTTCCTTTGTTGCATATAAAAAATCTAAGTATATGTATATATATATATATGTTTAGGGTTCCGTACCTCAATTAGGAAAAACGGAACTCTTATAGGATCACTACGTAGTCCGTCTGTCTGTCGCTCACGTTTACCCGCGTAGAGTATTGTTCGGCGCTTATTAAGTCTGTACGGAACCCTCGGTGCGCTAGTCCGACTCACACTTGTCGATTTTTTTATCAAAATCTTCTATAACAAACATTGTGGTAATCCAATTTCCTGCTCGGCCAGCGTTCGACAGCTAATACTATAACTGTCATTTTTTCGCATTATTCTACAATAAAACACTCCGTTGCTTCACTTGCTTTTAAACATCTTCATCTTTCGATATTTTTAATGAATTAATTTGAAGGCACAACACAATAACAATATTTAAAATAATTTCACGATTTAATATTTAATAATCCGGGTACATAATACTACAAACTATATACTTGCAATACTTGTTGCCAAGAGCAATGTTATATTGCATGTAAACATTTAATGACCTTTGTCAGTTCAGTCAGTTCTGTCCAAAGAAAATGCAAAAAGTAATACGAATGTTTAAAGAGCTCGTAACCGATAAATCGTACATTATACAATATCTTGCACCCAGTTCTGTTCAGTTCTTTATTTATTATAAAAATACTGTTGAATAGCTACCTCTTTGGTTAGCTGGCCACTCGGATGCCATATACTTTTATAAAGAGAATTGTGTCATATGTGAACAACCGTCACTGATTGCTTTTCCTGTGTAAAATATATTTTAATAGGTATCTAGTTCGATAATACGTGTTTAATTAGTATATCCAGTCAAAATACAATAAAAACTTTCTTTATTAATTATATAAAAAAAACAAATATAAGAATGTAAATTATCGATAATGATTCATGTTCATGCAAATTCACCAGGTTTTATATTAATTCCAATTATAAATCATTTAGCCAACATCACAGTGTAAAATAGTTTATTCTATGCATATATCATTCATACATTCAATCAGTAGGGATTTGGTTTGTCAATCTTTCACTCTTTCTGTCTCTGTTCGATCTCAACTCTGCTTAAGAGCGGACGTGCGAAATAATACTTGTAAAAACCAACGTTTAACTATAATAAACGACCAATCACGGAATTACAAGTTTTTTGAAGTTTTATTGAAGCAAAGGGAGCCAACATTTTTGGTGGAACCCATGAGGGGGAAGAATCAGCACGATTAAAGAAACAATCATTAAAGTGAACCCAGGACGGGGGAACGTTATCACATGGTGAGGATTTCATTTCATCAACAAAGAAATAATATTATCATTAAAGTGAACCCAGGACGGGGGAACATCATCACAGGGTGAGGATTTCATCTCATCAACAAGAAGAAATTCATCGCGAGGCGGCGCGACAAGTTGCAACCAGTTCATCACACGGCCGCGGGCGCCGATCGACGTAAGACTCCACTACCTATTATCGTGGACACTAAAATCAGTGGCGTTAAAAGGCAATTTCGGAGTGTTGTGATAGTGTCAGTGCGGTGTTAGAAAGGTGAACATTCATCATCATCAATTCTTTTCATCGGGTCATCGTGAAGAGAAAACGGCAGCCATTTTTCGAATTGGTTGAGCAGTTACGCCACCTTGCGGCAGTCGGCGGAAGCAACGTCAACATTGGTGATAGAACTTTCATTCGTTCAATAAGTCAATCAATTCACTCTTCCAGTGATTGTCTATGGTAAGTCAAACGTCAACGTCACTTGTCAAAGGGTGACAGCTGACACTTTGTCATATCGAATCATTTGTTATTGTAAACACGTAATTGTGTATTTCAAACTGTGTTAATTAGGAACAACGTTTAATCAGGGTTTAATTGTTATACGTGACATTGGTGAAACATTATTTGAGTAAACGGGTTTAGTTCAATTCAACGAAATGTCGCGTAATCACGCTCGGATACAATTTCGGTCCAAATACCGAATGTTGTTAGACTTCGCAGGCACAGTCACCGAGTCACATGGGTCGGTCTCGGCTAGTGTGGCGAAGCGCCACTTTCACGTGTACTACCGACAATTTGTAGAATCATACGAGGATCTACTGGGGTTGCCTGAAGGTGAGATAAACGAGGAGGAAAAGCAACTCCTAGAAACGCAGTTCTCGGAGGTCAACAAACTGCTCATACACATAGAACAGGCATCGGAATCAGGTGCAGGGGTCTCGGAATCAGACGTCAAGGCACCACCCACGCAGGTAATGACCGTAAAATTACCATCCATTGAAATTCCAAAATTTTCAGGAAATTTATTAGAATGGGTACCATTCTATGATCTATTTCACTCATTGGTACACAGCAGGGATATAGCAGATGCAGAGAAGCATTACTACCTCAGAGCGTCTCTGGAAGGAGATGCCTTGTCACTCATCAGACAGCTGCCGATGGACAGCATTAATTATTCTGTAGCATTAAAAATTCTACAGGATAGATATCAAAATCATAGGTTGCTGCTCGATACCTACATCAGCAGGATAGTGAACCTGCCAACCATTCAAGGGAACATATCGCTGAGGTCAGACTTTTATGACCCGCTCCGTGAAGCAATCCAAGCATTGACCAAACTAGAACAGCCGGTCAATGAGTGGTCATACCTAATCATTTTCTTGATATTGCAGAAACTCCCAGTGCGCATCAGGACCGCATTCGAGGAGCGATATGGAAAGGATCCACAGGTGTTGCCTACCATACATCAACTACTGGATTTACTGGATGAACAGTGCAGAGTGAATCAGGCGGTTCTCCCAGCACCGGAACCAGTTGCTAGCGGCAGTACACAGAGGCAGTCACCACATCAACGAGGATGTTCAGCTCAACCCACTCAGAAGTCATCACAGCCGAAACGGGTGTTGTCAGCAAGGCCAGCACCTGCAGCATCACAGCAGGTGAATTCATCTTCATGTTCCTATTGCTTAAAGCAGGCCCACACTTTATATAGGTGTGAGGAATTTTTAAATTTGAACAAAAGGGAGAGGAGGTCCTGGGCCAACAAATCAGGTCATTGTTTCAAGTGCCTCAGGAAGCACTACGCGCGCGAATGCACGCACCCTAACTGGTGCAATCAGTGTGGGTCCAAGGACCACAACTCTCTTATATGCAATGCTATGGATAAGATTCAACAACAGGGGTCACAGACATCATCAGCAGTACACCAGCGGAACACATCAGCCTGGCAGCCTAGGCAATCATCACAACCGGAGCGGTCGCCAAATCAGGTACCCTCACAGGTGCCAAGCGAGGACCGAGGAGGTCACCAATCGTCATCACCATATTGGTACCAACCTCAGGATGCACAAGATCAGCCGATGGTGTCTTATCAGTCACGACCACGAGTAGGTGACAGGGCGCGGTACGCTCAGAACACATTTCACGCGCTCCGTTTTGGAACTCGCCTGAGTCCCGATGAGCCATTGTGAAGAGGTGTTACTGTTGGAGCAACGCAGGCTTTACCAGTCACGATATGCCCCACTGCAATGATTATGGTCAAATCAGGTGGTGGTACATATTTTAAGGTAAGGTCTCTTTTAGATACAGGTGCAAGTATCTCAGTCATCAAACAATCTTTAGTAAATAAGTTAGAGTTGCACCAACAGTCTAATGGAAATAGTATTTATGGAATTGGTCATCAAAAGGTCAACATACCGGGTACTATAACTAAACTAGTAATCAAACCTGTTGGCAAACAGGTACCTATCATCAGCACCACAGCAATGGTAATGTATTCCTTAACAGGGAACATTCCATCATATCCTACCCATATTGCGGACCAGCTACGGACATCAAACATTCTATTGGCAGATAATAACTTTGAGAAGGCCAATGATGTGGACATTATCCTAGGGACGGATATACTCAATTATGTGTTCAGTGGCTCAAAGATATCAACTAACATTCCAGGTTTATCAGCCTACGGGTCCTGCTTTGGACATGTCATCATGGGAGTAGTCCCATCTCATCACTCATCACCCCAGTCAGCGGGAACTTCGGTAGAAGAATACGGTCTTCATGCTACTCGACTTGAAGACGTCTTAGAGCGGTTTTGGAGGATGGAGGAGCCACCATCAAAGCCAGCAGTTCATCCAGATCATTTAGAATGTGAAAGGTTGTATACTTCCACTACTCAACGTATGCCAGATGGCAAATTCATGGTCAGATTACCCATGTTAACAGCTAGGTCAACACTAGGAGAGTCAAGGAGCCTAGCTATTCAACGATTGCGGTCTTTAGAAAGAAAGATGGCTCACAATAATGTATTTGCAAAAAAATACAAGGACTTCATGCGTGAATATGAAGCTTTAGGTCATATGTCAAAATCGGAATTTCAGATTGATTCAGAATACTTTGTTATACCTCATCATGGAATCTTCAAGAGGGACTGCGATAAACTAAGAGTTGTTTTTGATGGATCGGGAAAATCTACCACAGGGGTATCATTGAACCAATGCCTACACACAGGCCAACCTCTTCAAAATGATATTACGAAAATATTATTAAATTTCAGACGCCATCAAATTGTCTTCACAACAGACATCAAGATGATGTTTCGTCAGACGTGGATACACCCTGAAGACAGGAAGTATCAGCTCATCTTATGGCGAGAGGATCCGTCACAGGAAATCAAGGTATATGAGTTGAATACTAATACCTATGGATTAAGGTCAAGTCCATTCATCGCCATCCGGACGCTTCTACGTTTAGCCGACGACTGGGAAGCGACTCATCCTGACTCACATGCAGCAAATGTAATGCGGCGAGATGTATTCGTTGACGATATTCTCACAGGTGCGGACTCAATCTCAGAGGCTCAACGACTCAAGTCAGAACTTATAGCGCTCACAGGAAGCGCTGGCTACGAGCTACGGAAATGGTCTTCAAATTGCGCTGAAATATTGCAGGATATTCCGCAAGAACATTGTGAACTACCACACCAGTTTGATACTGACGACAAAAGCTTCATCAAGGTCTTAGGTATACAATGGGAACCGGTATCAGACTCGATGTCATACCAGATTAATATACCTCTTGGCCAACCGATTTCGAAGCGAAGTGTGCTTAGCACTATAGCACGGTTATATGATCCTTGTGGTTATTGTGCTCCTATCATATTCAGATTCAAGATATTTCTTCAAGCACTATTCTCAGATGGATTAAACTGGGATGAACCAATCAGTCAGCATCAGCATGCTCAATGGAATGAGCTTATTCAGGATTTAAAACATTTGTCACAATTGCAGATACCAAGATGTGTGTCTATACCTGGCGCGGTATCATATTCACTCCATGGCTTTGGGGACGCTTCAGAGCTTGGGATTGCCGCGAGCATCTATCTCCGGACGGTAGATACATCAGGAAACGTCATGGTACGATTGGTCATCGCTAAATCACGTGTAGCTCCAAAGAAGACTACACAAACTATTCCCAAGTTAGAGCTCAGTGCAGTTCATTTGGTATTCAAGCTACTGAACCATGTAGCAGAGTCATATGAAGACTCCATTCAGCTGGACAGCATCAATGCATGGTCAGACAGTACCATTGTGTTATCATGGTTAAACACAAAACCTCATATGCTGCAAACATTTGAATGTAATAGAGTACAAGACATTCAAAACTCAAAACGAACCATGACGTGGCGACATGTCAGATCAGAGTTAAATCCGGCAGATGTAGCCTCAAGGGGAATGTCAGCCAAAGAAGTCATTGGATTTGAACTGTGGTGGTCACCCAGCTGGTTACAAGAAGATGAGAATAACTGGCCATGTCTACCAGTCACCATGCCACACGACTTGCCAGGATTCAAGAAGCTTGTCAATTTCATCACCCCAGTGGAATCATGGGAAGACACGTTGTTAGCACGTGTAAGTTCATTCAGCAAGCTCATCAATGTAACATCATATGTACTCAGATTCTGTAAGAATATCAGATTACAAAAGGAAAAGAGAAATTTGCAACCTGTGCTTTCACTCGAGGAAAATCGTGAAGCTACAAGGCACTGGATCAAGAAAATCCAATTAGACGCTTTCAAGGATGAAATCGTATTAATCAAGAAAGGAAAATTAGTGTGCAAATCATTGCAAAGGCTCAGTGTCTTCATTGACGAGGAACACTTCATTCGAGTCGGAGGTCGACTGCGGAAATCAACACTATCATATGGAGCGAAGCATCCATATCTCATCCCCAAGGACCATAGGTGGGGTCAACTCTTGATTGAATATTATCACAAGGCGTATTGTCACGCGTCAACGACGGCGCTCATCGGAATACTAAGAAGAGAGTACTGGATTACTTCGGTCAGACGCCAAGTGTCTAGAGTCATTGGCAGCTGTTTAGTATGTTTCCGGTTCAAGGCTTCAGTTCAACAGCCATTCATGGCGGACTTGCCTGCGGATAGAGTCACCGCAGCACGTCCATTTACCGGCGTTGCGACGGATTTCGCAGGGCCCTACTTAGTCAAAAGTAGTCTACTTCGAAATGCGAAATCAGTCAAGGCTTATCTCTGTGTTTTTGTATGTTTAGGTACGAAAGCCGTTCATCTGGAGCTGGTGTCTTCACTGAGCACCGAGGCATTCATCGCAGCCTTCGCCAGGTTTGTCAGCCGACGCGGGCTGCCCTCACTCGTCAGATCGGATCGAGGTACGAACTTTATTGGTTCCAATTCACACTTACGGGACGTCAATCGATTCTTGATAGACAAGGGAATTATTCTACAAGAAGAGTTTAGGAAGCAAAACATTCGGTGGGACTTCAATCCTGCTGGAGCCCCACACATGTCGGGCTTGGCCGAATCGGCAGTTAAAAGTGCCAAGAATCTTCTCAAACGAGAGTTAGGGGATACCATTTTAACTTTCGAAGAACTCTCAACCCTAATGGCAAAGGTAGAGTCTATTTTAAATTCACGGCCGTTAGTGCCCATGTCAGAAGACCCATGTGACTTGGAAGTACTCACTCCAGGGCATTTCCTAATAGGACAACCGTTAGTTGCCCTACCAGAACCTCACTGGAAGGACATTAAATTATCACGATTATCTCGTTTTCAGTTTATCCAAAAGATGTATCAGTCCATATGGTCACGTTGGCAAATCGAATATCTTAACACATTGCAATTACGCAATAAATGGTATCACCATGTCACTAACATAGAGTTAAATGATTTAGTACTTATCCTTGATGAGAATTCACCTCCTCTCCACTGGCGTAGAGGTAGAGTCATTGAATTGTATAAAGGTTCAGATAATGTTGTAAGATCAGTAAAATAGAAGACTCAAAATGGTGAATTCACACGACCAGTGGTCAAATTATGTAAATTGCCAATCAAAGATAATTAAACTCAATTATGGTCATGTAAACTATATAAGTTTCACTTCTAAATGAGAATGTTGTCAATTATTGTATGTCTTGTGATTAGTGTATGTAAAGCATTTATTTCATAGCTATGTTACTTGTTATCTAAGTGACTATAAGTCAATTTTGTTATTATTCATATCCTTTATCAATGTTGTAAGCAGAGTCTTATAATCTTGCAAGTGTTCAGTCACCTTTTTCCCTGGTGGTGGAGGAAATGTTCATGCAAATTCACCAGGTTTTATATTAATTCTAATTATAAATCATTTAGCCAACATCACAGTGTAAAATAGTTTATTCTATGCATATATCATTCATACATTCAATCAGTAGGGATTTAGTTTGTCAATCTTTCACTCTTTCTGTCTCTGTTCGATCTCAACTCTGCTTAAGAGCGGACGTGCGAAATAATACTTGTAAAAACCAACGTTTAACTATAATAAACGACCAATCACGGAATTACAAGTTTTTTGAAGTTTTATTGAAGCAAAGGGAGCCAACAATTCATTTTATTTATCGACACTACCCTGTGCACTAAGCTAGTCTCGTGGGGAGTACGTAATAATTAATCAAGTAATTTTGACGTAGTCTCGTGACACGCGTAGCTCAGGTCAAATCTATTATCAACTTTATTTCGTAAGCAATTCGATTCGATTTTGCAAGAAAGAAGAAGAAGTCTCTTGGGGAGTATCTTTACGTCATATTTAATCTGTGGGTATATTAAAATCGACTTTATTCTGTACCCCATTAGACTTATTTTGTAAAACACCAAAAATATAGTCTCGCTACACTTTACACTAAGGGGCATATTCGCATGGCAATCGATTTTAAGTTTGACTCGATTTGTCATGTCAACTCGTGTAACAAAGACAGTTGTATTAAAAATTGTGTTTTTAGGCAGAAATAATTAGAAAAAATAATTACAAATGAAACGTTATACCGTCCTTTTCCAAACTTGATGGCATAGAACGATTTTTACAACTGTTTACAGCACATGCGGACGTTTTCGGTGAGCTCTGATTTCTTCCGTGCCGATTGAAAGAGTGAAAGAAAATCGATAAAAAATAGTTTTTGTGTCGCGTAGGCACATTGTGCCTGTGCCAGCGGCAGAGGGGTAAGTCGTTGCATAACGGCTCCCGTATGAAAGCTCTAAGCACAGGGCGTAATTTTTAAATTAGATATAAGGAACATGTAGCGTCATTTCGGCATAAACACCCGGAGAAATCCAATTTAGCTAAACATTTATTGGAAAACAATCATGTCTTAACCGATTCACACTCGTATGACATCCTACATGTTTGCGAAAAAGGATTTCGACTTGCTGTTCTAGAACAGATGGAAATAAATAGGTACAACAATAGGGGATTAATAATTAATGAGCAGGTAAACGGTGCGTTATCACCGTTACTACGCGTGTTTACAAATTACTACTGGGGTACTGCAGGTATAAATAGGGCCGACCATTCTGGGCAACCTCATTCGTCGACTGGCAGTCGAGAGGTCAATAGCTCCTGATGATACCTCGTGGAGAGGTGAAACACGTGTCGAGTGGTATTTTTGGTGTTGGTAATTGGGTTGTGGTCGCGTTTTGTATTGTTTGTTTTATTTCTTTTATAAGGTATTCAGCACAGGCGTTGTCTTTTTCTCGATTGCTGACACTGGGTTCGCAGATTAGCAAAGAAATTGTTTCCATTAGTATCAATATGGACTTCCGCAAAGTAACGCCTGAATCTATAAACTATTCAAGATGAGAATTTGAAAATCACGCAAAAAAAAGAAGATATACAAACAGAACGGGAAAAAGATCCTATTAACGAGGATGACGGAAAAAACAACACCTCTAAGGAGGAAAAAAATTGAAAAAACTCATGTTCAATAAATTTTAATGAACATATAAAAGAAGAGGATTTCACAATAAGTATGAGTACATTAAATACTAAACAAAAGTCCGAAATACACAAACTGATAGACAATTATAAATCAATCTTTGCAAAAGACAAATATGAAATTGGCACGTTCAGAGAATATGAAGCACGTATTGATCTACTCATGGACAAAAACTGTAGTAAAAGGCCTTATAGATGTTCAGTTGAAGATAAAAAGGAAATAGAAGAACAAATAGCAAAGTTACTTGTCAAAAATCTTATAGAAGAATCATACAGTCCATTTGCGGCACCGGTAACTTTGGCATTCAAGAAAGAAGAAAACAAAAAATCAAGATTATGTATAGATTTTAGAGATCTAAATAAAATAGTGGTGCCTCAAGCTCAACCGTTTCCACTGATCGACGACTTAGTGATTAAGACAAGAAACTCAACCTATTTCACAACACTGGACATCAATTCAGCCTTCTGGTCAATCCCACTAAGAATAGAAGATAGGAAGAAAACTGCCTTTGTAACACAGGAAGGGCATTACCAATGGACTTGTTTACCTTTTGGTTTGAAGACATCACCAGCTATTTTTCAAAGGATACTAGGTAACGTTTTAAGAAAGTATAAGCTTAATGATTTTGCAGTAAACTACATATATGATATCCTTATATTTTCTAAGACTTTTTCTGAGCACATTAGCCATCTAACGCAATTGTTAGAAGCAATCAAAAAGGAGGGCTTCAGACTAAAATTCACAAAATGTACATTTGCTTCGGACTCTGTAAAATATCTAGGTCATATAATACATAATAATACAGTACGGCCAGTAAGAGATAATTTAGTTTCAATAAAAGATTTCCGGATACCGAGAACACAAAAAAACATTAGACAATTCCTAGGGAAAATTAACTTCTATCATGAGTATATCCCAAAAAGTGCGGTTATTTTAGAACCCCTTCATAATTTACTTAGGAAAAATCAGAAATTTATGTGGTCTGCTGATTGTCAAAAATCTTTTGAAGTCATTAAAATTTTATTATGCTCACAGCCAATCCTAAAAATATTTGATCAGAATTTGCCGATAAATATTCACACAGCTGCATCTTTAGAAGGTATTGGCGCAGTTTTAAAGCAAACACAACCAAATGGAAAAGATAAGCCGGTAGCATACTTCTCAAAAAAAAAAAACAAGTACAAAAGAAGAAAAAAGCCATTTATTTAGAATGTTTAGCTATCAAAGAAGCAATAAGGTACTGGCAATACTGGCTAATAAGTAAGTAGTTTATTGTATATTCAGACCATAAACCATTGGAAAATTTAAATATTAAGTCTAGAACTGATGACGAATTAGGAGATTTAACATATTACTTGTCACAGTATGATTTTAAAATTAAATACGCTCCGGGAAAAGAAAATGTAGAAGCAGATTGTTTGAGTAGAAACCCAGTGTTAGATGCGAGTGAGGATACAGATGAGCAATTAAAAATTGTAAACATGATAAAATTGAATGATATTGTTACAGATGAGGAAAATAATGAATACATACAAAATAATAAAACAAAACTAATATCAAGAAATAATGTTTACTATAAAAAGTTAGAAAACGTGAAAAAAACATTTTATCAGAAAATTACAGTAAAAAACTTATAAAAGATGTACATGAAAACATGTGTCATTTAGGTGTAAAACAAATGCAAAACAAATTAAGCACATCATATATAGCAAAAAACTTGACGATGAAAAGTTGTGAAATATGTATAAAAATAAAACGAAAGGACAGGATAAGTATGGTCTAATGTCACATTTAGGTCCTGCCAAAAAACCATTTGAAATAGTCTCTATAGACACGATTGGAGGTTTTGGAGGCTCACGCTCAACAAAAAAATATTTACACCTTCTAGTGGACCACTTTACACGATATGCTTATATTGTTACCTCAAGAACACAAAGTGCTAATGATTTTGTTAAACTAATCAATAACGTAACAGACTCAGATACAATTGGAATGCTTCTCACCGATCAATACCCAGGAATCAACTCAAAATAATTCAAATAATTTTTGAATGAAAAATCTATACCAATGGTCTTCACGGCAGTAAATGCACCATTTTCTAACGGTTTAAATGAAAGACTAAATCAAACGCTTGTGAACAAAATCGGGTGTAAAATAAACGAAAATAGTAATAAAAAAGCATGGACAACTATTGCTCATAACTGTGTAGATAAATATAATAATACAGAACATACAGTTACTGGCTTTGCACCAAAGTACCTGTTAAGTAATACAGATGTTTCTTTTTTGCCAAATGAACTAAAAATATATAAAACAGAAGTTGAATGGATTAGAGATAGGAAAATAGCATTCGAAAATTCAATTAAATTTCAATACAGGGGATGTGGTATACGTAGAGAATGGGAACAAACTAAATAGAAAAAAGCTAGATGAGTTGAAGATTGGTCCATTTAAAATTGTTGAAAAGATATCAAATTCAATATATAGGATTAATACAGGCCATAAAAAGCCAGAGTCAAATCTCTTTCATGTCACAAAACTTATACCAATACCTAGATAAAAAGATATGACAGGCAATATTTTTGATTAAAAAAATATTGTCAAATTTGGATTTACTTGTACTTACTTATGTGAAAATTTTAATGAAAATTTTCTTCTTTGTGTAGGGAGATGTAAAGAAACAATATTTCTTTAATTTGTACCGCGCTTGTCTGTCGGTAGAATAGAACCCATGTACGCATGTACTCCATAGATGGCGCTGGGACTAATGACAGCCAACTCAGTCGGGAAAGCAGCTTTTGTTTGTAGTTGAGAGGACCCACCGCGTGATTAAGCATATTTTTTGGTTATCGTTAAAATTGATTAAAAGGAATTGACAGTTTGATAATAAACTTTAAATGTCGTTTCTTTGTTTTCAGGTAGGATAGTATGATTTAAGTTAAACAGTGTAATTGTTATTGTGTGTATGTAAGTACTAAAATAAAATTTGTTTTCAGAGCAACGCATTGTTTATTTGAAAATTACAATTCCTGATAAGTTGAAGATATTGTCTTATAAGTATATACCTAATTACCAAACAAACATTTGAGATCGCAAATTTTCTGTAAGTAAATACCTAAGTAAAACGTATTTACTTATTCCAGAATTAATTGTCACACTGTGTATAGCACAGTGAGACAGCGCACCTAAATGTGAGAACGAAAACACGAAGCAACAAGAATTCAATGGTTTAATTCGCACTCAACACTTATACTAATCTAATACACTTTGCTATTGCTATAGTGCACTAAGGCCGCGCGCGACATGAGCGTCTTTTACGAAAGCTCAGACCAGAAGCACAAATAAATAGAGAAAGTCTCGTAAGACAGGAAGTGGGGGCGGAAGTGCTTATTACTTCCGGCTTCTAGAACATTCATAGTAGTCTAGAAGCTTCGGTCCCGACACTTAGCGCCCTCCAGCGGTGAGCAGCGAGAAACTGGGCCAAATTCAATACGTTTTTTTGGTACGCCATCTAACGCCCAATGGACGCGCCACTGAGCTATTATGGTCCAGTTGCACAGCCAATCAGTTAAGCTATTCACCACTGCAAGGCGCTGGTTCGATAACAGTACATGCATATCATAGGGCTATCTCTGTCGGTCACATTACTCCCGCCGTGTACACAAAGTGTGCATAAATGCACTCTAGTGACCGATATGCAATGTACCACTAACGAAACCATCCAGACTGATTTAAAGTACAAGTACAACAAAGTTACCTTCAAAGAAAATTCCACAATCTAAGTACAATTCTGCCATCCTCTATGATAATAGCTCAACTAAACAAAGTATTTACTTATGACTATGACACAATACAAGCTCTACTCATTTACATAATTTTACGGGACATAATATTAAACGTGACGTCTTACAGTCTAAATATTCTGTAGGTAGCACGACGAGACGACGAGTCGGACGACGCATTACGCCGCTCTTGGTTCTAACATCGACGACTCTTACGACTCCGTCCGCACCGGGGTACACGCGCTCAACTCTGCCCTTCGGCCATACGTTTCTTGGTAGATTTGAGTCCACTATGATAACCAAGTCACCCTCTTTGATAATTTCGCCGCGCCCGTGTGGCTCCCGCCGGTTTGCAAGTACGGGAAGTACTTCACGCACCCACCGCTGCCAAAACAGGTCCGCTAGTTGCTGCGACGCTCGCCATTGCGAGCGGCCCAAAACATCCTCATGCGGGTGACGCTCGTTGAGTGTTGTGGCCAGCGCTGATTTGACTGATCTAACTAATCGCTCCCACGCTCCGCCCATGAATGGCGCGCCTGCTGGTATATATCGCCAGTTGATATGTCGAATGTCGGCCTCTCGCTGTAGAGATGCTAGCGCTGCCTTGCGGAGCTCGGTGTCAGCTCCATGAAAGTTGGTGCCGTTGTCACTCCAAATAGAATCCGGGCAGCCACGACGAGCCATCATGCGACGCAGAGCGAGCACGGCGGCGTCTGCCGAGAGTGAAGCGGCGACCTCCAAATGCACAGCGCGCGTAGTCAAACAAGTGAAAAGCGCCACATACCGTTTCTCGTGACGTCGTGATACTGTGACTGATAGCGGCCCGAAGTAGTCGACTCCTGTGTGCGTGAATGGGCGCTGATGATGGGCGAGCCGACAGGGCGGTAGGTCACCGGTCGGCGGCTCCGGCGGCACTGCGCGGCGAAGGCGACATGGCTGGCACCTTTTAATGACGGCTCGTACTGTAGGCCTGAGACGCAATACCCAATAGCGCTGTCGGATCTCATTCACGACGCATTCGACGCCGCTGTGATGTAATTTTCGGTGAATCCAATGAATATAAAGGCGACAGTAGCTGCGGTCGCCGTCCAGCACGGCTGGCGAATACGTTTCTTGCGCTATATCCGCTGCGGCCGCGATGCGAGTGCGCAGCCTCAGTACGCCGTGCTGATCGGTGGTCAAGGAAAGCCGGTGGAGGCGGCTGCCCGTGGGCACCGCTCTCCCGCCGGTGACATCTCGGAGCTCATCCGGGAAGCACTCTTCCTGCGACGCGCGTACCCAAAGTAACTCGGCGCGGCGCGTGTATTGTGCAGCGAGAGGCACGTAGATTGTCGCTGCAGCTGGGCCGGTGAGTGTCGGCGCGTTGCGAGGCGCGCGCGCGGGATTGCGTCGTGTAGCTGACCACGACGGATCATCTGGGGCAATACGTCGGGTGCGTTTTGATGCGGCGGCGGTGGACCGAGCTCGACAAAGTTCTATGAATTGAAGCACGCGACCCGTAGCACGGACAAGTCGCAACCAAGAGGAAAATCGTGTCGCGTCCGGTAAGGCTTCTACCAGGCGCGGTTGCCTCGTAGCCGCAGTTGTGGTGACACGCTCTTCGCCGGTATCAGAAGGCACGAGCGGCTCACGTTCGCGCGGCCAACTCGCCTCGTCGTCGTACAGGAACGATGGGCCTCGGAACCAGCGGTGGGTCGTCGAGAAGTCCGACTGCAGGTCACGCGTCGCGTCGTTGGCGACGTTATGAGCAGAAGGCACCCAGCGCCACTCTGCACCGGCAGTTGTCTCCTCCAGCTCTGCTACGCGATGCGCGACGAAGGGCTTGAAGGACCGCGCCCCTGCGCGTAGCCACGCCAGCACCGTACGTGAGTCGCACCAGAAGACTCGTCGGTCGGCACGCCGATCGTGCTGCTCAGCCACGGTGCGAGCCAGGCGACCGCCCAGTACAGCTCCCTGCAATTCAAGTCTCGCTACAGATGTGACCTTAAGAGGCGCTACGCGCCCTTTCGCCGCCGCGAGCGAAACACTGATACTGCCTGTGGTAGTCATAGCCCGCCAATATGCTGCTGCAGCGTAAATAAGTTCGTTTGCGTCGACGAATACGTGTAATTCTAACTTCGTGGCTTTACTATAACCCGGGTAACAACGAGGTATTCGAACGCTTTTAAGTTTTTGCAGAGCAATTAACCATTCACGCCATTTAGATTCTAAAGGTTGTGGGAGGGGTTCATCCCAACCTAAGTTGAGGCGCTAAGCGCTTTGTAATATGCGCTTCGCCTGTGCTGTGACAGGCGTGGCAAGGCCTAAAGGATCGTACAGTGACATTGCGATCTTCAGTAACTGACGCTTGGTTATTTGCAGTTTTAAATAAGAGGGGTCAACTTTCCTGAAATTGAATCCGAGAGTGTCGTCGGCGTGTCGCCAGACGAGTCCCAGCACTTTCTCTTCTTTACTGAGGCACACGTCGGGTGCTGCGGGCTCGGACGCGAGGCCGGCGACCGCCGCGGGGTCGTTGGCCGCCCATTTTTGCAGGACGAAGTTGCCTCGTCGGTGTACTGCGTCTACCGCACGCGACACTCTGTTTGCCTCCTCTGCGTCGTCAAAGCTCTGTAAAAAATCATCCATGTAATGATTCCTAATTATAGGGTCTAAAGCTTCAGGATATTCGGACTCGTATAATCGTGCGTTATGATTTTTGACGTAAATGGCAGTGCTTGGGGAAGACGTTGCGCCAAATAATACTGATCGCATTCGGTATTCAGTGGGTCTTGCAGTCGGATCGTCACGCCACAGAAAGCGTAATGCGTCTCTGTCTTCCTGTCTTACTGTTATGCGCAAAAACATGTCTTTTATATCGGCCGCCACTGCTACTGGTTTTTGTCTAAAACGCATAAGCACCCCCAACAAAGATTGTAACAGGTCAGGTCCAGTAAGTAAGTAATCATTCAGACATACGACTCGCGTGCGAGCGGCTGCGTCATGAACGATCCGAACTTTACCTGGTTTTGAAGGGTTCAGTACTGGAAAATGGGGTAAGTACCACGTGCGGTCACTAGATGGCGTTGACGGTGCTAACCCCGCATACCCATTCTGAACCATTAACTTAATCTGCTCTGCATACATTTGTTTCAGATCTAGATCCTTTTGTAGCCGTTTTTCCACGCCCTGTAGTCGACTCAGCGTGGCAGCATAATTGTCAGGGAAAGGTTTACCTACATCCAAAGTCAAAGTCAAAGTCAAAATATTTTATTCAGATTAGGCTTACAGGTAGCACTTATGAATGTCAAAAAATTTACCACCGGTTCGGAAAAACCTCTGATGAGAAGATACCGGCAAGAAACTCAACGAGGTGTAATTTTTTAAATAAATCAAAATTACAATGTTATTTTACATCTCAAATATTTAAAATTTTTACAATTTAACACAGCAGGTGTACAATCTTTGGAGCCAGGGATCGCCAATACAGATCGGGATCATTTCCAAACATCCTTGTCCAAGATATAGTCATTGACTTTATAATACGCCCGAGAAATTAATGTCTTCTTGACAATAGATTTAAATTTTGTATCATTTAGTTCAGTTATGTTTTTGGAATTTTGTTGTAAAATCTTACACAATTTCCCATGAACGACTTATTGGTTTTAGCCAGTCTGTAAGTTGGAACTTTAAGCTTTCCTGTATTTCTAGTAGCCTTTGGCTTATCGACGTTGGTAGGGAAATTGCATATATTTTTCCTAAAGTACATGATTATTTCAAAAATATATAGCGACGGTAGGGTTAAGATGTCTATTTCCTTAAAAAAATCCCTTAATGACTCACGAGTATCCATATTATAAATTGCTCTAACTGCCCTTTTTTGCAAAATGAAAACTGACTCAATATCTGCAGCAGATCCCCATAAAATAAGGCCGTACGAAATAATGCTATTAAAATAGGCAAAATAGACCAACCGTGCCGTCGCTACATTGGTTAGCTGCCGAATTTTTCTTACTGCAAAAGCAGCAGAACTCAACCTACTTGCTATCGCTGTGACGTGGGAACCCCACTGCAGTTTAGAATCGAGTGTTATTCCTAAAAACACAGTTGATTTTATGAATTCAATCGTTTGACCATCTAATTTGATATTTGAGACTGAAACTATATTAGTTGAATTTAACAATGAAAATTTAATACATTTAGTTTTATTAGGATTTAATACTAAGTTGTTGGCAGCAAACCATTCAGATACCTTGGACAGGGTGTCGTTGGGTTCAATGAATTCAGTATCTTTCCTGTTAACCTTGAAGAGTAAAGAAGTGTCGTCAGCAAACATGACGATGCCTGATCTTCGGCTCACCATATATATGTAAGGTCATTTACATAAACAAGGTACAGGAATGGAGCAAGAATTGATCCTTGGGGCACTCCGATCTCGACCACAGATCCCGATGATATTGCTCCATTTATCGCTACCTTCTGATTTCTCTGCACTAGGTAAGACTTGACTAGATCTAAAGAGATGCCACGAATGCCATAGAAATTTAATTTACAAATTAAGGTGTCATGGTCTACACAATCAAATGCTTTGGAAAGGTCGCAAAAGACACCTATGGCGTCATGCGACTCTTCCCAAGCTTGCAAAATAAATTTAATCAAACTGTGACCTGCATCTGTAGTAGATCTACCCTTAGTGAATCCAAATTGCTGCGAATGTAAGATTTTATTTGTATTAAAATGAGAAATCATTTGCGTTAGCATTATTTTTTCGAATATTTTGCTAAACGCTGGTAGAATGGACACTGGGCGATAATCAGAAGAATTATCCTTATTACCTGATTTAAAGATAGGAACTACTTTACTACATTTCATTAGATTGGGGAATACGCCTACGTCTATACAGTTATTAAAAATGGTAGCCAGAGTTGGCGCAATGACGTCCAAGATGGCATGTAAAACCTTGACTGATACGCCCCACAAGTCATCCGTCTTTTTTATTTTTAATGATTTAAAGGATTTAAGAATATCGAAAGGGGAGACTTTTGTAAATTTGAATTGACTAATGTTTTGGATACTAACATTTTGTTCTAATAGGGCTTCAGCGAATTTTGAAAAGGACGCGAGACACTTTGTCGTTTTGGCGGGAATTTCTGAGAAGTATGTATTAAATTCGTCAGCTACTTTAACGGCGTCCGTTATTATAGTATTATTTATTTTTAGTGAAATAGATGAGTCTGTGTTTTTTCGTCGGCCTGTTTCGGTATTTATTATTTTCCAAACTGTTTTAACTTTATCATTTGATAATTTTATTTTATTATTAACGTGTGCTGCTTTTGCTTTATTACATACGATTTTAAATAATTTTGAATAATCCCTAACGTATTGGTGGAAGCGTTCGTCAGTAGTACAGGATTTTCTATCATACAGCTCATATAAGACGTTCCTACTCTTTCTTATTCCAGTCGTAGCCCATTCATTAAATGTTAATTTACTTCCTACCTTAATACGTTTTTTAGCACAAGTTTTATCGAATTCTTTACACACGGTATTTAGGAGTATTTTGAAATGTTTATTGGGTTCGTTTGAGATTACTTCTAGATTAGTAATTTTTTGCGCGATGTTGGTTTTGAGACGATCAAGTCTATGTTTATCTAACGGCCTAACTTCTATGATTCGATCTGTACTGCCCTTGGCCCGAGGCAGCTTCACTAATTGCGCTTTATGGTCCGAGCGAACTCCGCTTATAATAGCTTTCTCTAAATATCTACAATTTAAACAAATGTTATCTATGCATGTGGCCGAAGTGGGTGTGAGTCTGGTTGGTTCGTTAAAAGAGCAATCTAAATTAAATGACTTCAAAAGAGACACAAACTGATCTCTTTCAACTGATTGTGACAAAATATCTATATTAAAGTCTCCGCAGACTACCACTTTTTTATTACCATTTACAGATTTCCTTAGAACATCTTCCATAGCATTAACAAATATGGGAAGATTTGAAGTTGGTGGTCTATAGATGCACAATATTAAGTACTAATCCGTCTCTGCACAAGCGATCTCACACACACGTTCCACAGAGAGGCCAGACAGATCTTTTCGCGCTCTGAACTTTAAATGATCTTTAAACAAAATAATACAGCCGCCTCCTGCCGCGGACTCCCTGCAGAACGCGCTGGCCACTACATAATTATTAACATTAAATTTCATCATATCTAGTTTTAGCCAAGTTTCTGTTAAGCAGATAATATCTAGATTTATAGTTTCAGACAATAATTCTAAATCTAATATTTTGCCAGAAAAGCGATTTATATTTTGATGAAGTAATGTTAAACTACTTAGCTGCTCTATTGTCGTAGTAGGTAGTTTAAAGACAAGTCCTCGGTCGGAGATGTCGTCCTAACAGGGGAGGGGGGAGGAGGATGATTTCCGAATACGGAATTAATAAAACATGCTAAGGATTTAGCAAGCTTGTCAGAAGTAAATTCATACTCACTAATAAGATTATTAGTGTCAAAAAATAAAACGTCACTATGACGGTTCGTCAACTTAAACAATAATTTGTTTAAACGATATAAGGATTTATTACATTGAGATTGAGAAGCTGAGTAGGGAAACGCACCTATAATAATGTTTTTTGCACCCAGTTTTTGAAGGGAGTCGAACCCAGTTTTGACATCTGAATATCGAATGGTAGCCCCGTCACCTAACATTAACACAATTGTTGATTGTTTGGTCACCTGGGAATGCATAATTGTTTCAATTATTTGTTTAAAAGAGGCGTTCGGCATACAATGATTTATGACACAGCTGTTTGGTACCTTATTATATAATATTTTGCCAAAGCCTTTTCCTATCCTATCAGAAAACACTAGTTCTATTTACATTTTTGCAGAAGATTTTATCCTCTAGAGTTCCGTCACGGGGAGACTTGGCGCTGGGGGCCTCAGGCCGACCGAGCAAACTCTCTGGCGGCGGCTCAGTCTGCTGGAGTCCACAATCACAGTCGCACGCAGTTGGCTTCGCGAGTAATAACTCGATGCGCTGCTCATTCTGTTGACATAGATCCAACAATTCGTCCGCCGCCAGGATGTGTTCACTGATTTGCTTCTGAGATGTTAAATATTTGTTACTTAAGTCCCTTAAGGAACATTCAAGCCTATTAATTTCCGCCCTCAGCTCGCAAGTGTCCGTGACGTAACTACACCTACTGTGTTTTAATTTTAAATTACATGCTTTTAATTTATTTAAAATATTGAGACGACTTTTATGTAACATTTTAGTTTTGTGAACATTAAGATGTTGTTTGTACAGTCTTTTTGATCTTCTTATAAATCTATTTAACTTAAGATTGTTTAAACTTCCATGTTTTCTATATGTAGTTGTACACAACGCCCCAGAGAGGGCGCCGCCTCCGCGGTGCATCTAGGTAACGCTGTGTTCCTAAGACATCCGTCAAATGCTTGTACAAAAATTAGTTTCAGAAGCCCTCATAGATGGCGCTGTTAGCTTAACGCAGCTGGATAACGCTGTGCTTCTGGCGCTCTATATGGCCTCACCTGTTTTTTTGCATTAAATGAGTATAAAGTTAATCAGTGCAGTGTTATTCCAAGTTAATAAAGTGTAGTGAGTGAACATTGGTCCTTCGAACCGGATAACCGTGAGTACAGTGACATTGGAAAAAGTGAAGTGATATAGACTTAGAATAATTCGTGTTCAGTGATAAAGACTTAGAAAATTCGCGTTACAAATAAAAAGACAGTCTGTTCGTGTAATAAAAAGACTTAGAAAATTTCGCATCAAAGTGTCATAGACTTAGAATAATTTGCATCAAAAGACTTAGAAAATTTTCGGTCAAAAAACACTTAGCGAATTTCACATGTGGAAAAACACTTATAATAATTTGTGATAAAAACACTCAGCAAAGTTGTGCAACAATAAAACTTGTAAGCTTTTCTACAGAGACACTTACAAAAAATTGTTATAAAACACTTACGGATAAAATTGGTTTTCATAAACAATGGCAGAATTAACGTCACAAGGAGAACTATTTGAACAAATTCAAAGATTGTATTCGAATTTTAAGAAAACTTCAACATCACGATACACAATTAGTTACTTAGAAACACGAAGAGATTTACTTGAAGACTATTGGTTAAAATTTGTGACTGACCATAGGAACATGTTGAAAGATGATAAAGTGGCTAAAGAAGAGAAAACTAAACTAAAAGAAATTTACAACAAGGTTGAAGACTACTACTTAGAATTTAAAACTATTTTGAAAGAACAGATAGCGGAAAAACCTTTAAAGCAAAATGAGTCACTGCCCACATCTCAATCGATTCCCACGGTAATCAAATTACCACCTATTAACATACCCACCTTTTCGGGTAACTATCACGAATGGCTCAACTTCAAGGATTTATTTCTTTCCATGATACACAATGATAAAGGACTAAGCGATATTCATAAACATCACTACCTGCGTTCGAGTTTAAAAGGAGAAGCCGAACAGCTAGTACGTCACTTTGATGTAACGGCTGCGAATTATGGAAAAGCTTGGAATGCTTTAGTCAATCGCTATAACAACACCAGAGTGATAGTCAACACCATTTTGAATCGTTTGGTAAATCAAAGGAAACTCACAACTGAATGCCCTAAAGGACTTAAGGATCTTCTAGATACTACAAATCAATGTCTGAGCAGCTTGTCAAATTTGGAAATAGACATTACTTCTTGGGACGCGATTATTGTCCACCTTGTAGTATCTAAGCTAGACACTGAAACCCACAAGTGTTGGGAGCAATCGCTTGGGTCTTCGATAGATCTACCTAAATATGAAAAGCTAACCTCTTATTTGGAAGGTAGATTTCGGGCAATGGAAATGATACCAACAACACAGAAGAAGGAAAGAAAAGAACCATCATACCAAACACCATCGATAGCACAAAAATCTAAGATGGTCAAAGCCTTTGCTACAGAAATTACTACGGAATGCTCATATTGTCAGAAGAATCACTACATTTGTCACTGCACTGAATTTACACAACTAGACGTAGATAAACGAAAGGAGTTTGTTAAGAACAATAACTTATGCTTCAACTGCCTTGTTAAAGGACACTCCATAAAGAACTGCAGACAAGTCACGTCATGCCGAACCTGCAATCGCAAACATCATACGCTTCTACACTACAATAATGTTACTGCAAAGCCACTTATTATGGAAACTCCACAAACGGACGCTGAAAGCGCTGGAAATTCACAAATCACAAGTATGAAAGTTTCCATAAGTGACAACCAAGTAATACTTGCTACTGCACAAATTGGTGTAAAGGATAGACGAGGTGCTATTGTTTACCTAAGAGCCCTGGTGGACCAAGGTTCACAGGCGACCTTCATAACCGAGTCGGCAGCGCAGTTACTGAATTTGAAGAAGACACCACTTACAGCAAATGTAACGGGCATAGGTCAGCACGCGGTAAAGGCACGCCACATAGTAAATTTGGATATTTACTCACCAATTGATACTCAACATGTGATGCAAGTAAATGCGCACGTACTCACTAAATTGACACCATTGTTACCCACTAAAGAATTCGACATAACTCAATGGCCTGCCCTATCACAAGTAAAGTTAGCAGATCCTCACATGCACAAACCTAGGCCAATTGATGTTTTGTTGGGCGCCGACGTCTACGCTTGCATCTTGCTTAAAGGACTATACAAATACGATTCTCTTCTCGCACAAAACTCCAGATTGGGTTGGTTAGTGTCCGGTACTACGAAGTCAGCAACCGATCTACCTTCATCCAATATAACCGTTTCGACCACACTTCTAGAGGTAGATCAGTTACTAAGAAAGTTTTGGGAAACCGAAGAGTACCAGCCAAATGAGAAACCGATGACACTACTCGATAAACAATGCGAAGAACACTATCAGAAGACACACTATAGACAGGAAGATGGACGGTACGTTGTACGATTGCCGTCCAAGGACACATACGAAGAGAAGTTGGGTGATTCCCGTCAAATTGCTTTACATAGACTACGACACATGGAGAAAAGATTCACACATAAACCAGAATTTAAACGGGACTATACAGACTTCATAGATCAGTATCAATCACTCAATCACATGGAGGACGTAAATACACAAGAAAAGCCAACTCACAAGGTTTACTATCTTCCTCATCACGCCATCATACGAGAGTCAAGCGCTACTACGAAGCTCAGAGTAGTTTTTGATGGAACCGCACAACCCTCAGATGGATCAGCTCTTAATGACGAATTACTCGTTGGACCACCACTACAACAGGATCTGCGAGACCTAATCATTCGTTGGCGCATTCACAAAATTTGTTTACTCGCAGACGTGAAGCAAATGTACCGACAAATTCTAGTCGCAAAGGAAGATGTCGATTATCAGCGCATTCTCTGGCGCGCTTCGCCACAAGATGAGATCGTGGAGAAACGTTTGCTCACCGTTACGTATGGTACTTCGTGTGCTCCGTTCCTTGCCATTCGCACCCTAAAACAACTTGCACAAGATGAAAGATCTAATTTCCCAGAATTAGTTGATATCATTAATAACGATTTTTACATGGATGATTTGCTCACTGGTGCGAGTGACGAGGCCGAAGCTGCGAAGCTTCAAAGTCGAATCTCAAAAGTTATGGCTAAAGGCAAATTCGAAATGCACAAATGGGCATCCAACAGTCCCGAGGTTTTGAGTGGAGTTCCAAACTTTGCCAAAAGTAACAAAGAAAGCGTTGACATTACGGTTGATGATACAATCAAAGCCCTAGGAATTAAATGGAACTCACATCACGATGTCTTCGAACTCAAGCTTGAAATCTCTGAACCCACCGAATGCTTCACTAAAACTTCGGTACTGTCGGATATTGCACGAGCCTTTGACCCATTAGGGTTTCTAGGACCGGTTATCATTACTGCTAAGATCTTTTTGCAGAAACTGTGGTTGAGCGGCATCAATTGGACCGATGAGCTTCCCCTGGAACTTGCCTCCGAGTGGTCAAGTTACCGTGATCAGCTAGTTCACATGCCAACACTATACTTGGAACGTTGGGTTCATACTCAAAAGGATGGTACTGAGAGAGTGGAAGTTCATGGGTACAGTGACGCTTCTTGTTTAGCTTATGCTGCTGTCGTGTGTCTAAGGGTTATCTCTTCACAGGGTATCCAGGTTTCGATAGTTATAGCTAAAACTAAAGTAGCGCCTGTAAAACAAGTTTCAGTTCCTCGTCTAGAACTGTGTGGTGCGGTCCTGCTATCTAAGCTACTCAAAGATGTTCAGAGAAGTCTTCAACTTCCTGAGGATGCTGTTTTTGCGTGGACAGACTCGATGATTGTTTTGGCTTGGCTTAGAAGAAGTCCAAAAACTTGGAAAACTTATGTAGCTAACCGCATCACAGAAATAGTTAACAATGTAAGCAGTGGCCGGTGGCACCACGTTAAATCCGCAGAGAACCCTGCTGATGTCGCTTCGCGTGGCATTCGCCCCGATTTAATGAAAGACTGCGAGTTGTGGTGGATCGGACCGAAAATGCTGCATGAAAACACTGACTTTGATGACAGTCGTTCCTCCTCCCTCGACATACCCGCCACACAATTAGAAGCTAAAGAAAAATCCACAAGTAAAGAAAAGACTCTCACTGTTTTGTCAGCTGGTGTGTCGAGTGAGGATGATGAGAGGCTTAGTTACCTCACTAGATATTCGTCACTGACCAAACTTATTCGCGTCACTGCGTACGTAATCAGATTTGCAAAGATTTGTAAGAGTCGTGTTGAAGCCAAACGGAACCAAAAGGTGGTCCCATTTCCTCAGCACTTAACTGTTAGCGAACTAAGATATGCCACTAACGTTTGTCTTCGCCTTTCACAAGAAATTTGGTTTCAAGACGAATTGCACTTATTTAAAAGGGAGCGTCGTCTCCCAAAGTCCAGTACATTGCACTCACTTACCCCGTTTATAGATCCAAACGGTCTTATACGTGTAACAGGACGACTGCGCAATGCTCAGGTGAACTTCAATGCCATGTCGCCTATAGTTCTGTCCTCGAAGTGTCCCTTGGCCTTGCTTGTTGTCAATGATGCTCACCTGCACTGTTTACACGGTGGTCCTCAGCTGACGCTGAATTTCATCCGCTATAAATATTGGCTAATCGGCGCTAAGAAATTAGTCAAACGAGTTTTAAGTCGATGTATTCCTTGTTACAAACAATCTGCAGCGCCGATTAGCCAACTGATAGGTCAGTTGCCCGCCTGTCGTGTTACGCCAGCTAAACCTTTCCGCAAAAGTGGCGTGGATTTCGCTGGTCCCATTAATTTAAAATTGTATCCTGGTAGATGTAATCGCACCTGTAAGGCGTACATCTCATTGTTCGTATGTACTGTGTCCAAGGCTATTCATTTAGAACTCGTGAGTGACCTTTCCACTGCGGCTTTTATAGCTGCTTTTCGCCGTTTCACTTCCAGGCGCGGACATTGTAGCGACCTGTGGAGTGACTGTGCCACCAACTTTATTTGGGCATCTAAGGAACTCGACACTATGTTTAAAAACAGAAAGTCGGAAGCTGTCGGAGAGATAGCCGAAATTCTTGCCAATGACAACACTACTTGGCACTTTATCCCTCCTGGCTCTCCCCACTTTGGAGGACTCTGGGAGGCCGGAGTTAAGTCCGTTAAAGCCCATTTGAAGCGTGTCATTGGGCAGACTCTTCTCACGTTTGAAGAGTATACCACTTTGTTGACTCAGGTCGAGTCTTGTGTGAATTCCCGACCTTTGTCCCCTATAAGTAGCTCAATCGATGATGTTTCTCCGATTACACCCGGACATTTCCTTATCGGAGAACCTCCGATTACTGTTCCGGAAGAAAGTCTCGAATCTGTCACTGCTTCTCGATTAGATCGGTGGCAAATGCTTCAAAAAATGTTGCAATCTCTTTGGGCTCGCTGGAGCTCTGAATATTTAACTACCCTGCAGAATCGCTATAAATGGACGGATAGGAATCCAGATCCTGAAATTGGAACAGTCGTTTTGGTTAAAGATGAGAGACTTCCTCCTGGAAAGTGGCTTCTAGGCCGTGTTATAGATAAGCATCCTGGTAGAGATGGTTTGACTCGAGTCGTTACACTTAAATTTAAAAACAATACCTTTCGCAGGCCGATCACCAAGATCTGTCCTCTACCATTGGACTCTTAACTATAAATTTTTGAAGACAAATTATCTCTTAATTAGTTGTACCCTAAGTCATTAGAAATTTTATTTGATCTTAAGTTGCTAGATCCCTGGTCGCAAGTCAATTGGTTACCAGTGTTCTATTTTTTCATGTTCTTTTTTTCAATTCCTCTAAAGGACAAGTCGTCCTTGGGGCCCGGTAATGTTTAAACTTCCATGTTTTCTATATGTAGTTGTACACAACGCCCCAGAGAGGGCGCCGCCTCCGCGGTGCATCTAGGTAACGCTGTGTTCCTAAGACATCCGTCAAATGCTTGTACAAAAATTAGTTTCAGAAGCCCTCATAGATGGCGCTGTTAGCTTAACGCAGCTGGATAACGCTGTGCTTCTGGCGCTCTATATGGCCTCACCTGTTTTTTTGCATTAAATGAGTACAAAGTTAATCAGTGCAGTGTTATTCCAAGTTAATAAAGTGTAGTGAGTGAACAAAGATATTTTTTTAGTTTGCAATGGCTTTTAAAATGAACTTGTTTACACTCAAAATATGACTCCCTAGTAAGATCAATAACAACCGGAGACAGCGAACGTTTGCTAAGACGTGGTGTACAGGCGTTAGGCGATGGCATTAACTCTTCATAAAGCCGCTGGGTGTTATCGGCTTCCTGACGTTCAATCTGCTCCCGTAGCTGACGAACTAATTTGTGGGAGTCGGCGAGCTTGTACTCGAGGTCGTCGACCCGTTGCAGAGCCCGCTCATGAACGTCAAAGGATTGCTGGAATTTGCTAACAGAGATCAGCAGTTGGTCGCGCTGTTCTGCTACGTCCGTGTACATCACATCCAAGTCCGCCAGTTCGTATTTAAGTTTCGTGTTTTTTGCTACTATTTTATTGACCTCCTCTTCGCTCTCATCACGTTCCCGCAGTAGCTGTTCACACGTAGCTTTAGATTGCTTGAGCTCTTTAAGGGCTGCGTTCAGTTTGAGATCAAGTTCACGTGCCGTGGCCTTGCGGGTCATCACTGAGCTAGACATTTTGAACTCAGGAGACACACAGTCACTCCACAGCACCTGACACTAACCGCAACGCAACTATACACCAAGCATAGAAAGCAGTGAAGTTGGATTGTTATTAGGAAAACAAGAAAAAGTCATGAGAAAGGCAAGATAGGTATAGACAACAGTCTTTAGGCGTCTAAGCTGCTAGTAAAGAGTAGCAAGAAGGTATTATGAACAGAAACGCCCTGTGTAAACAGCTGACCGGTTCAATGACATTTATGCATGAGGTTATAAATGTAAGATTCTAGACTTTGTTCAATAACTATAGACTGTTTGTTACACAATGCTTATTTAATGCGTTTTTAGGTTAGGTTAGGTTGTCCTATTTTGATTTATTTATGATTTGCGAAGACAATACTTCCCTTTTTTAAGACGTAGATTTGAACTAGCTGTCCGTTGGACGCCGCTGGGCTGGCGAGTATACTTGGAATTTAACACTTTAACGTTAATTACAACATAAACTACTTTACTCGAACATGTTCTTGTTTATTAAGAATGATGTTTTGTTGTTTATATTACTTTAAACACTTGAATTATAATTATTTTTAATATTTATAACAGCAGTGTCGTTTTTGACGTTTGAGCTTGGCAGTGTTGCCAGCTATCAATTTCCCTCCATAACATACCGGTTTCGTAGCCCCCTTCAGGCAGAGAGCGCGTCGTTTCCTGCAATATTTGTAGTGCACGTGTCTCAGGGTCAGCTCGAGGTCGACGCGGCTCCACACCTAGCGACTCCAGGCGGAAATGTTCTTGTATCAACTCATCGAGAGACCTATCATCTATATTTACATGACCACACCGTTCTACTATGGCATGTGTGCTTTGCATGCGTGTCTGGTAGCTCTGTCTATGTAAAGTCCAACCAAGAATCGAACGCGTCGCTACGAGCTGGCTCTTAGTCCCTTTCCGTACCTCTGAAGCGAGCAGTAGTGCCCAGTTATCTTGACCTATCAGGACAGTCGGCACTCCTACTTCGTAGACGAGCTGCTCGGATATATCGCTGAGATGGTCGCAACCGGCGAGCGCTTCCATCGGCACAGACTGTGCCGATATATCCAGTCGTTCGATGGTGCGGGCTTGTATGTCTACACTTTCACTTACATACTTACCCCGTATGGTGAACGTGACACGTTGTGAGCTCGCCGCGTCAATGCGCGCGCCAGCAACTGCCTCTATGTGAAAGGGTTCATTAGGGCCGCTTGCGCCGATACGTTGCGCAGCTTCCGTTGTCAACAGTGTTACGGTGGAACCGTCGTCTAAAAGAGCGTATGTATTCATCTCACCCAGAGGTCCTGATACTATAACCGGCATCACTTTGAGCAGCGTGCGCGTCCGAGCGCGCGGCGTCCATGTAGACGTGACTGCGGCGGGCTGAGTAGCGTGGTGACAGCACGGGGTGGTGCGCGTGCGGTCCGCGTCCCTTGCGGCGCTGTCCATAACGCAGGCAACCTCAGCTTGAGCGTGCGTTCCCTCTTCAGCGCGATGTTGGCTCCCGCCGCCGCTGCCATGGAGGAGCTTGTGATGAAAGTATTCACAACCTGGGGCATCGCACTGCTTACTTTTGCACCGGTGTTTCCAGGACCTTTTCTGTAGACATCTGAAACATAGACGATTCTTACGAGCCGATTCCCACCTATCTGGTACAGACATATTTTTAAACTTAGAACAGACACCCGCATTACTACATGTGCCGTTGCATATCACACATGTCACTGTTTTACTATTACCGCAGTTGGTGTTGAGCGTTCGGTGCAATTTATGAGCGTTATCGTATGAACCTCGGCGTTGGTGCTCCTCCACTAATTCTGCCTTAGCGTGCCGTGCATTTAGCTCGGCCTCGGCGTCGAGGAAGCGCCCTAACGTCACTAAACCGGGCTCTGTATCGCCTGACCTAACTTCAAATTCGTACCACCTATTGCGGATAATTGGGGTTAATTTTTCTACAACCACGTTGACCATTTCCGGGCTATATAAGTATTCTGGTTTTTTTAAAGCCTGTACTGTTGCAAAAACTTTGCTCACTTTGGAAGTGAAAGTGCATACGTCCTTTGGACTGTCAGTTAATTTAGGAAGGTGCCGTAGTTTCTCCAATTCATGTGATATGAGAGCATGGGTCCGTCCAAACCGGCACTCTAACTTTCCCATAATTACGTCAGGTGCGGATCCTAAAAATAGGCACTTTACGGATTCCATCGCTACGCCTTTAAGACTTTTCCTAAGGCGGGCTAAGTTTTCTATGTCAGAAAAGGCAGTAGCAGACTCATAATATGCCGCTTTAAAGTGTAACCACTCGCTTGTTGAACCATTAAAGTAAGGTAAGTCAAGACAGTACCTGTTACTCGCGGGGCGAACCCCGCGCGCTACCTCCGCTATAGCTGTCGCGAGGTCTTTTAAAGACGAGCCGGCGTCGCTGCCGCTCTGTTGCGCAGTCGACGCGTCGATGCCGCCCGCCGGCGCGTACGTCCCTGACGCGCCGTTGCCATGCAGCGCGTGCGTTCCCGACGGCTGATGCCGCCCGCCGGCGCGTGCGTCCCTGACGCGCCGTTGCCATGCAGCGCGTGTGGCCCCGACGCGCTGATGCCGCCCGCCGGCGCGTACGTCCCTGACGCGCCGGGATAACAATTGGAGTGCACGAACTGTGATCTTATATTTGCCGCGATGTTCGCGGCGGTGCCACAGATCACAGGACTCAACGGTGTCGATGGCGGCGGTGGTGCGATTGCGAGTGCGGCGGCGTGTGGCGTTTGGTCGCCGTGGCCTAATTCGGCCTCTAACGCCGCGACTCTGGCTTCGGCAAGCTCTAACCTCGCTCGGGCCAGGGCCCTTCTCCTTGTCACGTTGTTTTGCAGTTGCCCTAGTTCGTCGTTAGTTCGCTGGGTGCAGTCGCTCGCTGGCTGTGGCTCGGGTGGCGGCAATGATGAAGGCCCTGGCGATGACGACGGCGCAGGACTTTGAGGCAGTCGGGCAGCCTCGGACTCCGTATCGGATATGGTGGGCGGGGCTGTGCACCGATCGGCCTGCGTCGACACCTCCGTAGATCCGGCGGCCGCTTCTTCGTCAATTTCACCTCCGCGCATCATGTTACGCGTTCTCACCATTTAGGTACACTGGCAATCCGGTTCGAATGGAGCAATGTATAGCACAGTGAGACAGCGGACCTAAATGGGAGAACGAAAACACGAAGCAACAAGAATTCAATGGTTTAATTCGCACTCAACACTTATACTACTCTAATACACTTTGCAGTGCACTAAGGCCGCGCGCGACATGAGCGTTTTTTACGAAAGCTCAGACCAGAAGCACAAATAAATAGAGAAAGTCTCGTAAGACAGGAAGTGGGGGCGGAAGTGCTTATTACTTCCGGCTTCTAGAATATTCATAGTAGTCTAGAAGCTTCGCTCCCGACACTTAGCGCCCTCCAGCGGTGAGCAGCGAGAAACTGGGCCAAATTCAATACGTTTTTTTGGTACGCCATCTAACGCCCAATGGACGCGTCACTAAGCTATTATACTGCCACTGTAGGGATGCAAGTCACCGACACGTTATAGACAAATTGTACAATGATATTGTTTCTGTGTTGAGTAGGGCTTCTGTGTCGGGCCGAGAGGGTGGTGTATGTAGGAAAAAGAGGACTATTATAGGCTGGAATAAGCATGTAGCCAGGGCGCACAGGGAGGCTAGGCATAGATTAATGATTTGGTCTTCTTACGGCGAACCAGGCTCGGGCCGTCTGTATGATGACATGTGTGAGGCCAGAAAGATATTTAAATCTCGCCTAAAATGGGTCCAAAAGCATGAGGAGCAAATAAAAATGGATATTCTGACCTGTCATCATTCTCGCAACGACTTTCGATCTTTTTGGAAAAGCACTAACCGGTTAGGTTTTGGGCCTGGGCTCCCTGTGAGCGTTGGTGGCATCAGCGAACAAAGTAAAATCGCAAACCTATTTCTGGACCATTTTGCTGTAAAGTCGCCCTTGGGGCAATCGCGGTCGTCTGAGGTCGATGCTGAGGCCATCAAAGAGCTTGGCATTACAGTTACGGCTAAGGATATTGCTAAGGTCATTAAAAGTATGAAAAGGGGCAAATCTCCTGGTCACGATGGGCTCAGCATTGAGCATTTGCGTTACGCGGGTCCGCACATACCTAGGCTGTTAGCGTTGTTGTTTACGCTGTGCATTGGACACGCGTACCTGCCGGCGGAGATGATACGAACCATTGTTGTGCCTATACTAAAAAATAAAACGGGTGACATCTCTGATAAAAATAATTATAGGCCTATCTCATTGCCAACTGTACTTGCAAAGGTATTTGACGGTGTGCTTGAAACGCATTTGAAAAAACATCTACACCTGCACGATAACCAGTTCGGGTTTAAACCTGGACTATCAACAGAAAGTGCAATCTTATGCCTCAAGCATACCGTGAATTACTACACCGGACGAAAAACTGATGTGTTTGCATGTTTTCTCGACCTATCGAAGGCATTTGACCTAGTTTCCTACGACATACTATGGAAAAAATTAAAGGATGCGCATGTTCCGTCCGAAATAATTAACATCCTGAAATACTGGTATAGGGGCCAGGTAAACAATGTTCGGTGGGCAGGGTCATTGTCGAAACCGTATACGCTGGAGTGTGGAGTGAGACAGGGGGGGCTGACCTCCCCCGCACTGTTTAGCTTATATGTGAACGATTTGATTGGAGCGCTCAGTAGCACGCATGTCGGCTGCCATGTTGACGGAGTGTGCGTCAACAACATCAGCTACGCGGACGACATGGTGCTGCTGAGTGCATCGATCTGTGGTTTGAGAAAACTAGTCTCCATGTGCGAGGAATATGCGAGGGGACATGGCCTGTTATATAATGTCAAGAAGAGCGAGGTCATGGTCTTTGGGGCCGGCGGTAAAAGTCCAAATAGTGTACCTCCTGTAAAATTGAATGGTACACCTCTACAAAGGGTATTTCAATTTAAATATCTGGGACACTTAATTACAGCCGACCTCAAGGACAATGACGATATTGAAAGGGAAAGGAGGGCATTGTCGCGAAGAGCGAATATGATTGCACGCAGGTTTGCACGGTGTTCTAATGAGGTGAAACTCACTCTTTTCAGAGCTTATTGCACGTCTTTCTACACGTGCAGCCTGTGGGTACGATACACCAGCGTGGCTCGCAATTCCCTCCGAGTACAATATAATAATGCTTTTAGGGTGTTGTTGGGTCTGTCTCGATACTGCAGTGCATCGGGGATGTTCGCAGCGGCGCGCGTTGATTGATTGTGCGACATTAGCCTTTGAAGAGTTTGTAAACCTTGCGAAAGTTTTTATGAATAAGACTGTAAATGTTTAGTTTAGTTAGTTTAGTTTAATTTATTCAGTCAATGTTCAAGTTTCAGCGCACCAAGTGCCTGGCTATTTTCTTATAGCAATAAGGTCTAATGCATGCATTATAATTTTAAAGAGCAAATGTCATCTCCTATGTATCCTTCTTATTCTTCCACACGTCTTAGAGAGTACACGTTTTCAAAATCCAAAAACCGGAGTTTCCTCTTATCGCCCTATTGACCTTTCAACATGGTCCTGGATCGAACCGGATAAAAAAAACGATCGCATTTTACAATAATTAAATAAATCAAGGAAATAGTGGAAAAAATGACTTATTACTGCAACAGCACTGCGAGTTTAAAAGGCAACCGAAATCCAGGGAAAACCTTTATGAAGAATTTGGAGTATTTGGAACCCACAGTGTTGAGAGTATAAAGGTTAATCAGCACCCAGCACTTTTAATCAGGTAGTAATAAGTAGAATTAGTGTGAAACTCAAGGTTAGTAAATACTTGTATTGTTAAAGTATCGTTAAGTGAACCCATCTTCAATTAATAAAATATGTGTGCCGTTAGTTAGCTTTTATTAACTTTTGTGATAATTTAACTAGTCAATTCATTAATTTATTATTTGTTTTCGCTAAAAGCAAATTGGATTATCTAGTATTGCAAATTGTTAACTTTTGTCACCGTATAGAGGTTTACCGTTACGGAGCAAAGTGCCGTTATTCGTGTACGTCAAGTATTTTACATGAAATTGGTTTTATTTTATGAGAATGTGGTAAAAGTACGTATTATTTTACAATTGAGGATTCTAAAGTATAATTATTAATTGCAAATATCAATTATTATTAATTTATTGAATGTTATATTATTGAATGGAATTAGAAATTGTTACTTATTATTGCAATTGTTCATTTTATATGCAAATTTTAATTAGTTAATTATTTATGTGTCTATCAATCTGAATTATACCTATTTATTTACAACGACTTATAAACTAGACTATTGGAACTTATAGACTAGGTTTAAAAAGTCAAGTGCAGATTATTTACAGTTATATTCTTAAAAACTATACATTATAAAATTATACTTAAATTGCAATTTGTTTACATTCAAGGTTGATTGGTTGGCACGCTTCCCAAATGACCGAAGAAAAGGATTTAATTCGAAAAAGAGGCAGTTACAAGGGACAATTAACTTTGTTTAATTCCTATGTTAGCTTATTGAAAACTTCTTCGCTGACTGATGCTGAGGCAAATCAATTACAGTTGCGTATCGGTAAGATTCAATCGGTGTGCGAACAATACGATGAGGTGCAGTTACAATTAGAATGCGTAAATGATAACTTGGAACCCCAAATTAAGGAAAGGGCTGACTTCGAAGCTAACTATTTCACTGTACTTTCTCAAGCACAAGAGATATTAAATAGTTTCCACAAAAAGCGTGAGGATTTTAAGTCTTGTAGTGAACGAGGATCACATGGTACCACTAATCACAAGCTTGTCAGGTTACCTACAATACAATTGCCAAAATTTGGTGGTTCATATGAGAATTGGCTGTGTTTTCACGATACGTTTACAAGTTTAATCCATTCCAACGACGAGATTGATAATATAAATAAGTTCCACTACCTCAGGACGTCGTTGGAGGGTTCCGCGGCACTGGTTATCCAGGCTATTGAGTTCTCAGCAGGGAATTATGAAGTGGCATGGAAACTTTTGTGCGAAAGGTTCGACAACAAACGATTGTTATTGCAAAACCATGTCTCTGCCTTATTTGACGTCAAACCAATCACAAAAGAGTCGTCAGTCCAGATTAAGCGTGTCATTGACAATGTAAACAAAAACTTACGTTCGTTAGAATCCCTTGGCGAGCCGGTTAAACACTGGGATACCCTTCTCATTCATATTGTTACTCAGAAACTAGACACTAAGACATTTCGTGAGTGGGAACAGCACAAAGGCAGTTTAGATAAAAACGAGCCTATATCGTTTGAAAAATTCATCACTTTTATGCGTAACCGTGCCGACCTGCTTGAAACCTTAGAATTATCGTGCGCTCAAGCCGCCGGTCAGTCAGGTCAGCCTACAAAACACTGCTCGACGAAACATAGAACTATGCTTTCCACACAGGACACTAAACACTGCACTGAATCACCTACTAAACCTTGTCCAAAATGTAATGGTGAGCATAACCTGAGCCAGTGTTCTCAGTTTCTTGCGCTTAGTAACGCAGAGCGCCTTCAATCATTGCCGAGTTATAAAGTTTGCTATAATTGCTTTCGTAGTGGTCACTATGCTAACCATTGCAAAAAGGCAGGTTACAAGATATGCAAACGTAAACATAACACGCTTATCCATGTCGCGGCATCTAAATCTAAGCCTAATGTCGGGACCGCGTCCGAGCGCTCCGAAGTAAATTCCGTTACTGTGCAGGCGCAGCTCCCTGGACAATGCAGCACGCCCGTGACGTTGGCGGCGAGGTTCACACCATCGCAATCATTTGATAAACAAAATGTGCTGTTGTCAACTGCGTTCTTGATAGTGGCAGCCCATCTTGTATTATGACGGAGAGGTTGTGTCGGCAATTAAATTTACACACCGACTTTGTCGATAAGTCCGTCGTAGGCATTAACAATGCAAAATCCCACGTCGGTAAAATGTGCCGCGTTTCAATGAAATCGTTGAACAATGTGTTTACGGCGCAATTACATTGCTTTGTTTTGCCATCGATTACCAACGACGTACACTCACATCAGTTAGATTTAAGTAATTTAAATATACCGTCGAATCTTTGTTTAGCAGATCCTAACTTTCACACGCCGTCTGCTATAGATATTATTATCGGTGCTGATCTCTTTTGGGATTTGTTAGGATCGCAAAAAATAAAATTAGGTAATGGGCATCCGATACTTTTTGAGAGTAGCCTGGGGTGGCTCGTCACTGGCTCAATAACCTGCGGTTATGTATCGACGCCGTCACGTATCATTCAATGTGATTTCACGACCGTAACTGCTAGCACAAATTTCGAGTTACTTGATGATGACATTCAAACCCAGCTACCGCGGTTTTGGCAGCTTGAAGAAGTTTGCCCTCAGTCATCTCATTATTCTCGTGAGGAGAAATTATGTGAATATCATTTCACTCAGCATACGACTCGGTTGCAGGACGGACGTTTTTGTGTACGGTTACCATTAAAAGAACACCTCAATGTTTTAGGAGAATCTATTAATTGTGCTAAGCACTGCTTTCTGTCATTGGAGCGTAGAATAGAAAGTCGACCTTTATTTAAAAATATGTATAAAGAATTCATGTCGGAATACAAATTATTAGGTCACATGTCGGAATGCGAGCGCAATAAGTCAGAGCGTAACGCATATTTTATCCCCCATCACGGTGTTTTGCGGGAAAGTAGCTCGACGACCAAGTTACGGGTAGTTTTTAACGCGAGTAGTCCGACTAGCTCAGGCATATCATTGAACAAAATTCAAATGGTGGGACCGACGGTTCAAGACGACCTTCTGTCGATCCTTCTCCGTTTTAGGCAGCACAAGTACATTCTTTCAGCTGACGTGGAGAAGATGTACAGGCAGATCGCTGTTCATCCCGATGATAGGTACCTGCAGCAAGTGATTTGGCGCGATGATCCCTCCGATCATTTAAAAACTTTTCAGCTCAATACCGTCACTTATGGGACGGCAAGCGCTCCTTTTCTCGCAACGCGATGCCTCAAGCAGATAGGCCTCGATTGTAAGGATGAAACTATTCGTGAGATCATCATCCACGATTTTTACGTGGATGACTTACTCACTGGCGGGGATGATATAGCCCAGGTTTCATCAATTAAAGAAAAAGTTACTTCTGCTCTGACTTCTGCATGTATGAATTTAAGGAAATGGAAATAAAACTAGCCTCAATTGATGTTTGATCCCATTCAAACTCCTTTAAATTTAAATATGGGATCTTCTGAGCCTAGTAAGACTTTGGGTCTGGGTTGGCAGCCTGGGGAGGAAAATCTATAATTTTTTTTAAACTTTCGCGACTTTCACACATATTTATAACATTATCGGGACTTTAGCGCGATAAAAATATATTGTTGATTTACCTCGACGTTTCGGCCATGTTTCAATGGCCGTGGTCACGAGTAGACTGAAGTGGAGGGTATTACTTCTGTTTAGCCGCGCGAGTTTTACGAACTACCCGCACTTAGTCTTGTTTATTTTCCACCGGCATATCACTACACTGACACACAATGCTCACAATGATGATGCTCACTTCGAGAGTACAATTGATCTACAACCATGGGGAGTGAAGTTGTGGAAGCGGTACGTCGACGATGTTTTCTGCGTTATGAGGGGTGGCAAGCCAGAAGTAGAACAGTTTCTAGCCCATCTCAATTCCATTCATACCAAGATTAAATTTACGTATGAATTAGAATCAGAGCGTAGCTTGGCTTTCCTGGATGTTAAGGTAATGGTGAGAATGGATGGATCCCTGACACATACCGTTTACAGGAAACCGACACACACGGATAGATATCTAAACGCTTCATCTCACCACCATCCTCGTCATCTTCAATCCGTAACGAGCTCTTTACTTAACAGAGCGCATGACCTGTGTGACCCTGAGTTTGTGGAAGAGGAGCTGAAATACGTTCAGGAGGTGCTAAAACGTAACGGATACAGGATAGGTGAACGGCGATCTAGACGGAAGCGTAGGGAGAAACATCCGGATGTAGCGAGACAACCTGCATTCATGCCTTATGTGAAAGGAGTGACGGACAAAATTGGAGCAGTACTAGGTAAATACTCCATTAAGACTGTATATACGCCGTTGTCCAAAGTCGCGAGGCATGTACGATCTCCAAAGGATGTTATTCCTTATCAGTCACCGGGCGTTTATAAGATAGATTGCAGTTGTGGTAGTTCTTCATTGGACAGACGAAGCGAACTATAGCGGAAAGGGTCAAGGAACATATCGCAGCTGTCAAAAATCGCCAGGTGAACAAATCCGCTATTGCCGAGCATTTGCTGGAATCGGGACCAAACCATTGGATTGAGCTTCATAACCCTAAAATCCTCTCTACAGAACGACATTATTATCCTAAAATAGTACGTGAAGCGATTGAAATTAAAAAGTACAAAAATTTCAACCGGGAAGACGGATATAAACTCTCTTCATCATGGAATCCTGTAATCAGCAAGTGTAAGCGTCGAGATATATCTTCGGATAAATCGTCGGACATTGTGAGCATTGTGTGTCGGTGTAGTGATTTGCCGGTGGAAAATAAACAAGACAAAGTGCGGGTAGTTCGTAAAACTCGCGCGGCTAAACAGAAGTAATACCCTCCACTTCAGTCTACTCGTGACCACGGCCATTGAAACATGGCCGAAACGTCGAGGTAAATCAACAATATATTTTTATCGCGCTAAAGTCCCGATAATGTTATAACTATGTAGGATAATCTATGTTTCCCGATTGGCAAGTTATCTCCAGGTTGCTATCAGCAATCGCGCAGATTTTTGACCCGTTAGGTTTACTGGCTCCTGTCGTCATTCTTATGAAGATGCTGCTACAAATGCTTTGGTTACACAAGCTATCATGGGATGAACAGCTCTCACCTGAAATCAGTAAGCGCTGGCATCGTATAGTCAGCGATCTGCCATCTCTGAATAATGTACGTGTGCCTCGTTTTGTTTTGTGTGACTCATATTTGGAGGTTGAAGGTCACATTTATACGGATGCTTCTGAGCGTGGTTATGGAGCGTGTTTGTATTTGCGTAGTATGAATGAGAAGGGTGACGTTTTAGTGCGACTCCTGTTAGCTAAGAGCCGGGTGGCTCCTATTAAGTCCACCACCATTCCTAGACTAGAGCTTTGCGGTGCGTTGGTGGAAGCCCGTCTTTACGAGAATGCAATCAATTCTCTCAGAGTCCATATCAGAAGCACTACTTTCTGGACGGATTCCACCATCGTCTTGCGATGGTTAAGAATGTTGCCTAATAAACTGCAGCCTTTTGTATGCAACCGTGTAGCTGAAATTTTAGATAAGACCGGTAATTGTACTTGGAGGCACGTTCCTACGGATGAGAACCCTGCAGATCACATCTCTCGTGGAGTTCATGCAAGCGTGATTCAGTCTCTCGATTTGTGGTGGTCGGGCCCAAGCTTTTTAAAGCAAGATAAATCTTCTTGGCCGGTGAACCCTATAGTTTCACAATCATTGCCCGAAACTCGCACTCATGTTGCACTCCATGATAATGTTGTGGCAAATGATATTAACCAAAATTTCATTGATTTTAACCGCTTTTCAAACTTGCTGCGGTTAAAACGTTCGATAGCCTACGTATTACGCTATATAAGTGCGTGTAAAAGGGACCGGTGACAAACTATCTCACTGATACAGAGCTAAAAAATGCATTTAAAGTAATCGTTAGGGCATCTCAACTGGAATCATTTCCAGAATACCAACTGTTATTGTCCAAAACAACATTTAACCAAAAAGAGTCCATTACTTAAACTTAACGTGTTTCTAGATGAATCAAAAATAATGCGTGTTGGCGGTCGGCTTGATAATGCTGACTTTCCTTACGAGAAAATATACCCTGCTATAATTCACGCTACTCATCGTTTTACGAAACTTTTATTTCAATACGAGCATAAACGCTTAATGCACGCCGGCCCACAACTTTAACTGTCCTCTATTAGGGACACATTTTGGCCAATAGGAGGTACTAACTTGGCTAAGGCATGTTTTCGTCAATGTGTTAAATGTGCTCGCATGAAAGGTCAGATAGTCACGCCTTTAATGGAAAATCTACCCAAATCCCGTCTAAAACCATCATTCCCATTTGATTGTGTTGGCGTAGACTACAGCGGGCCTCATACCTCAGCCAGTCGTCAGGGCCGCGGTTGTAAGCTTGTCAAGGTTTACATAGCCATTTTCATATGCTTCACCACGAAGGCCGTACACCTTGAATTAGTGGGCGATCTGACAAGTAACAATTATTTACTAGCTTTACGTCGCTTTATATCTCGTAGGGGTAAACCGAGTAACATTTACTCAGATAATGGCACCTCATTCGTGGGTGCATACAACGACTTATCTAAATTTCTAAAAAACAACTGTGATTCGTTAGCTGAAAGTGCAGCTGGCGAGGAAATTAATTTTCATTTTATACCAGCGTATTCTCCACACAGTGGCGGTCTTTGGGAAGCGGGAGTCAAATCAACCCGATTTCATTTAAAAAGAGTGCTGGGAAATTGTAATTTGACATACGAGGAGCTCAACACTGTCTTGGTTCAGATCGAGGCACTTCTTAACTCTCGTCCGTTGAGCCCCCTATCGTCGCAACCAGAAGATCTGTTGCCCCTCACTCCTGGACATTTTCTCATCGGACGACCCCTCAATTCCCTGCCAGGGCAAGATCTGCAAGACCACTCTTCCCGCTATTTAACTCGCTACCAACGCATTGAACAACGTCGTCAACATTTCTGGGCTAGACGGAGCAAGGAATACGTGTCAGAACTCCAAGTCAGAACCAAATGGCGGACGAATCAAGAGGCTTTAAAGCTCGACACCCTTGTTTTGCTGAAGGATGACAACCTCCCTCCTCTAAAATGGAAGTTAGGTCGCGTCGTGGCCTTACTTCCCGGTTCAGATGGAATAGCCAGAGTTGCTGACATCAAAACATCTACCAGTACCGTTCGGCGGTCATTCAGCAAGATCTGCCCACTCCCCGAAGCTTCTGGTTGAAAGGAAAGCTTTCAACACCCGGGGGCATGTTCAAGTTTCAGCGCACCAAGTGCCTGTCTATTTTCTTATAGCAATAAGGTCAAATGCATGCATTATAATTTTAAAGAGCAAATGTCATCTCCTATGTATCCTTCTTATTCTTCTACACGTCTTAGAGAGTACACGTTTTCAAAATCCAAAAACCGGAGTTTCCTCTTATCGCCCTATTGACCTTTCAACAGTCAATATAAAGTTACATTTTAAATTGCATTGCATGTCAAATTACACGAATTTATACTGAGATCGTCAAAATTATATAATTACAAAAATTAAAATCAACAAAAAAATATTAATAACACGATATTTGATACAAAATTACAATAGAATGTCAAATAAATTAAATTAGTCTCCGGTAGGGATCGTCAAAAAAAAAACATAAACAAATAAATGAAACAAGATAAAAAATAGAAGATTATTAAATTAAATACCCAAGTTGTTAAATATTATGTCAAATTATACAAAAACTAACTAAATAAAAATATCTAAAATCTCCCTAACCGAATATAATGGATTATCTAACAAAAGGTTTCGCAGAATGACTTTAAATCCTAATTCCCTACTTTATTTATGAATGATTGTTTCACAGACCTGGCGCTGAAGTAAACCTTCCCGGCAAGCTGTCTGGCTGCAGACTGGACCAGGGCAGTGTGAGTTGAACACGAAGCTCGGGGTGTCGACTCTATGCAAGCTCAGCTCTCAAGCCTCACAGGAAGACGCGAAGCTTATATTCAGGCGGCGCAAGCAGTGCAATCCCCAAATTACGAAACGTGGTAAAAACTTGGTGCAGAAGGCATATGGAAAATCAAGGGTTGGCTTTACAAAATGGCGGCTGGGGAAATTACCTAGCTCGCAATTATAAAATACTCGAAATAAGCAACCCCTGACTTAACCCTACCAAAACTAAATTCACAATGCAAAAGAACAGAAGGCCTAAGGCATAAAGAGATTACTAAACTGAAGATTAAATAGAGCTTAAATGAAGCCTTACAAAATTAATTAAAACCCATCCAGCTGAAAAGAACACATTGCTTCGATTAGATAGTGTACACTGCAAAAGTCAAGCGATAGCGAAACAGACATGAGGAAAGGATTCTTACCGGAGACCATCCAGTAATTTATATGGACTATCTCTGACGCCGGCTCTCCCTCCTTCCCGTCAAGAAGAATCCTTCAAGAGCTGGAAATAAACCACGAGGTTAGAAACTATTCAACATGGATCCACATGAATTTACCAGGGGAATTTCTACTCACGATTTTCCTAACTGCTACAAAATATATTTTAAATAGGCTGCTCCGACGCCACATGAGCCACTCGAGCTGTTCATCCAGGCGCGGACCACCTTCTTGCACCAGATTATTTAAGCTTCTCTTGAGCACCTTTATAGAGCCCTGGTTATATCGAAATGATTCCAAAATGGCTGGAGGAAGTTGCGACAGAAGCACCCTGGAGCACCCTCAGATGAAGAAATTTCCCCCCCAATTTATCCCCCAAAATTTATCCCGAAAATTGACTCCCTATGCTCTAAACTTGGGTTTAAACTATAACCATGACCGAAGACAACTATCAAAGAGGATCTCTGCTCTGCTTTCCTGTACCTAAATGTGTGCAAAACCTTGTTACAATAAGTACTTCCTGAAATATCTGAAATAAATGGTATGTATGAAAACGCAATGTTCATTTTATATCCCCATAATTAGGGGGAAAATCTTCGGCTGACAGTCCTAATTTTATTATCATATGATCTACAAATCATATGTAGCCGCGTACGTAAACACAGCTAATTAAGTTGCCAGTATTGAAAAACCCTACCGATGTTACCACAATAATCGAAACTTAGGCTGTTCAAGTCACTGGAGAAAACGTACTAAAAATACACAACGTTACAGGGGGGCGCTTCTCGCGCGTTAGAAAATAAGTTAATTTAGGCTAGGTTACTTTCAGGTGCTGGGTAGGTTAGGTTAGGTTAGACTAGTTTTAGGTGGGGTATTACAGCCCTCAAGGATCAGAGCCGCTTGCTCGGAAAAAAGGAGCAGGGGAGCAACCCCGAAACTCAAAGCAAAAAGGGAAAAATGAGTAGTGAATTAAAAAAGGAACTACCCCAGGAGGGTACCATCCCGTGTCATCGGACACGGGCTGCCCCTCGTATTCTGGGGGAGGGGGGCTGGGGCAAAATTCACTCCACGGGTCCACAAAGCCCGCGTATAAACCTTAGTTTCGCCACAATCCAAATTGCGGCGAGAGAAGGAGGCAGTGCAAAACTGCGTGATTGCCACGTCCGCCTCACGCGGACCCAAAGAAAAGATGGGGAGAACTCGTCACTCCAGGCGCAGGGAAAGACGGTCCCACAAAAACGCCGGCAAGAGAGGGCCCCTCCAAGACAACCGGAGAGGGAAAGAAGACGAGGTGCAAACGCCTACGTCCAAACTGCTCCCGTTCCAGCACGAGCGAGGACTCCACCGAAGAGGGAAGTTCAAACTCCACGGTGAGAGGGAGAGGCCGCCCGCCCACAACGGGCAAATATGTTGGTTTGGCGAAAGCCAAGGCCAAATATAACAGGGCCCTGTGGGATGAGATCCGGCTCCAAGCTGAAAAGGACGTGCACATTCGTACCCGTCAAGGGTACCAGTTGTGCAGTCCTTCTCCAACAGAGTCGGATCCCAAGGCAAACGAAGACCTCAGACAACAGGTGGCGGATAGCCTGGCGGTTATAAACAGCGTCGCCACGAAGTCTCAGAACCTCAAGAGCCCATTTATCAGGCGCCTCAAAGACGCAGCAGAGGCCATCGCGGACGCGTTTGCTCAATTGAGTAAACGCACCGCAACGGAAGAGACCGCGCGGCTGGAAGCTGAGAACGCACGGCTTCAGGCCAATATGACCATGCTCCGAAAGGAGATGGCCGAGCTGAAAGAGGCAATGGAGGGGATGCGGAAGCAGGGCAGTCCTGCACCCCTCCAACCGATTTTGACATGGAGGTGCAGCGCCCTGCGCTGCCCTCCCCACCCGGACAAGGAAACAGGGGACGGGCCGTAGACGCCCCGGTAGCTCCCTCCGCAGAGGAGATAAGCCAGGTGGTCATGGCCCAGGTCGGGAAGCTCCTGGACGCCCGCCTTGCCGGCATCCAGGACCGACTGTTGCCCGAACAGCATCTGCGCGCACCGCTGGCCGGTAATAACTGAGACAGAACTTGGCGCAGCAGGCATGCGACTGCGCCAAAAGAATGGTGCCCCTGGACCAGACGGCGTGCCCGGACGCGTCATGGTGCTCGCGCTTAACGAGTTGGAGGAGCGGGTGAGGGCCCTCTTCTGCGCCTGCGTCGACCGTGGTCGGTTCCCGTGGAGCTGGAAGTCGGGCAAGCTCGTCCTTCTGAAGAAAGAAGGGCGCCCGTCTGATTCGCCGTCGGCCTACCGCCCCATCGTCCTGCTTGACGAGATGGGCAAGCTTTTCGAGCGGGTGCTCGCTGCCCGACTCGTCAAGCATCTCGAGGAGGTAGGCCCCAACCTGCACGATGGCCAGTATGGCTTCCGGCGGGAACGGTCGACCATAGACGCAATCGCGCGGCTGAAGACCCTCGCCGAGGAAGCAGTCTCACAGGGCGAGGTGATTGATGTTGGCAGTGTCGCTAGACATAGCGATTGCCTTAAACACCTTGCCCTGGGAGACTGCCAAAGCAGCGCTCAGGTACCACGGCGTGCCCCGGTACCTCAGAAGAGTGTTGGCGGACTACTTCGTCGACCGGGTCATTGTCTACCCGACCCGGGACGAGTGGTCCGTGAGGCATGTGTCGTGCGGTGTTCCGCAGGGATCGGTCCTCGGACCGCTCCTGTGGAACATCGGATACGACTGGGTGCTCCGCGGTGCGTATCTTCAGGGGATCGGCGTAATATGCTACGCCGATGACACCCTAGTCTCCGCTCGCGGAGGCACCCACAGGGAGGCTGCGGTTCTGGCAACGGCCGGCGTCGCACATGTGGTGCAGCGTATCAGAGCACTGGGGCTGCAGGTGGCTCTTCATAAATCGGAGGCTATTTTCTTTCACGGGCCACGAAGAGCCCCGCCTCCAGGCGTCCAAATAGTGGTGGGCGGTACCTCCATCGCTGTCGAGTCGACGATGCGGTACCTAGGCATTGTCCTCGACGGCCGTTGGAGGTTCAAGGAGCACTTCGCTCGCAAGCTGCCGAAGCTGGTTGCGGCGGCTTGAGCTCTGGGAGGTTTGCTCCCAAACATCGGGGGCCCAGGCAGCGCATGTCGTCGCCTGTACCAAGGAGTAATAATAATAATAATAATAAATCTTTATTCAAAAATACGTTTTTACAATATAACATCTACAGTCTAAACATACAAAAACGGCTGAAACACTTATGCCTGAACTAGGATGTTCCTGTGTTTCAGGCGAAAAAGGACTTACATCATCATCATCATCATCATCTCAGCCACAAGAAGTCCACTGTTGGACATAGGCCTCCTCCATGGATTTCCAAAGTGGCCGGTTGGAAGCAGCATGCAACCAGCGCCTTCCTGCCACCTGTATGAGGTCATCGGACCATCTTGTGGCTGGTCGTCCTACGCTGCGCTTGCCAATACGCGGCCGCCATTCGAGAACTTTCCGACCCCATCGGCCATCAGTTCTCCGTGCTATGTGCCCTGCCCACTGCCACTTCAACTTGCTAATCCGCTGGGCTATGTCGTTTACTTTCGTTCGTCTGCGGATCTCCTCATTTCTGATTCGATCACGCAGAGAAACTCCAAGCATAGCCCTCTCCATAGCTCGTTGCGTGACTCTGAGCTTTCTTATAAGGCCCATAGTAAGCGGCCACGTTTCAGTGCCATAAGTCATCACTGGTAACACACATTGATCATACACTCTCGATTTCAGACACTGAGGTATATTGGACAAGAAGACATTTCGCAGTTTCCCGAACGCTGCCCAGCCGAGTTGGATTCAACGATTGACCTCTTTCTCAAAGTTGGACCTGCCTAGTTGGACTGTTTGTCCTAGGTAGACGTATTCGTCAACAACTTTGAGAGTTGAGTTTCCTACTGCTATTCCGGGCCACGGTACATAGGTAACTAACTTAAATTATTATTATTATTATTATTATAAGCTCACGCCTGTTTCCCTTTGGGGTAGGCCACAGACCACAGAACGCCAAATGCTCCGGTCCTGGCATACTTCCCTCGCTTCCTCCACACACATTCCTCTCTTCATACATGCTCGGCGGTTACGGGTACTTCTAATTCCGCCAGTCTTTAGAACGTCGCTTATTTGGTCAACGAACGTACGCCGAGGCCGCCCTCTACCAACTCGCCCAGTCACATCACCCTTATAAATTTGCTTACATAATCGCCTTTCATCCATCCGTTCAACATGCCCAAACCAACGCAACATTCCCAAACCAACGCAACATTCCTTTCTCTATCTTAGTCACTACATCTTCTTTTAAACCACATTTCTCCCTTATAACACTATTTCGCTTTCTATCAGTCAGCTTGATCCCACTCATACTACGCAGAGAACGCATCTCAACCGCATTTATTCTACTCTCATGCTTCTTCTGCCAAACCCAGCTTTCACTTCCATACATCAACGTGGGGACTAACACGCCATTGTGGACAGCCAAACGTGCCTTTTTCGACACATTCTGGCTGCTCACAAAAGAGTGCAAAGCTCCATTTACACAATTTCCCGCTTTCACTCTCCTTTCGAACTAAACTAACTAACTTAAATTAACACTTGCATAAAACAATTTTTCTTAATAACTTAGCTAGATTACAAACACTATAGCTAAACAGAGCAGCAACAAAATAAATAAACAGAACAATAACAAAATAAACCTGAATAAAGACAATGATCATTTTGAAATAATCAATAGTTTATCTGTATCTTTGTAGGATAGTTTTTGGAGTTCATCGTAGAGAATTTTCTTAGTATTTTTATAAGTAAGAGGATATATGACCCACTTGGCGTTTAATCTGTTGTAAAGAAATGGTCCTAAGAATACGTAAAATCTGGAAGAGAAGGCATGTTTTTTTCCCATATTTTGAGGGCAAACTATATCTTTCCGTCTTTTGTTCGTAATTTTAGTGCTATAGGGGAGTGCAGCGTGCTGTTTGAGGACTGTACTCATTATGAATATTTGCCTAACTGTTAGTACCTTACAAGAATCGTAGAGAAGGTCAGTGGGGTAAGTAGTAGGGATTTGCCGGTTCTGGGTCACTTTTTTGTCGCTCAAAATGGCGGCTTAGGGGGCAACGAATTCTAAAAAAAAAAAAGGTTAACACCACATTTAAAGCGATTGGACGGGGTCTCATCACGCTCCGCCCACTCTTTCTGGTATATATGTACTTCCATTGCAACATAATAGCAACACTAATGGAAACAATTTCTTTGCTAATCCGCGAACCCAGTGTCAGCAATCGAGAAAAAGACCACGCCTGTGCTGAATACCTTATAAAAGAAATAAAACAAACAACACAAAACGCGACCACAACCCAATTACCAACACCAAAAATACCACTCGACACGTGTTTCACCTCTCCACGAGGCATCATCAGGAGCTATAGACCTCTCGACTGTCAGTCGACGAATGAGGTTGCCCATAATGGTCGGCCCTATTTATACCTGCAGTACCCCCGTAGTAATTTGTAAACACGCGTAGTAACGGTGATGACGCACCGTTTACCTGCTCATTAATTATTAATCCCCTATTGTTGTACCTATTTATTTCCATCTGTTCTAGAACAGCAAGTCGAAATCCTTATTCGCAAACATGTAGGATGTCATACGAGTGTGAATCGGTTAACACATGATTGTTTTCCAATAAATGTTTAGCAAAATTGGATTTCTCCGGGTGTTTATGCCGAAATGACGCTACATGTTCCTTATATCTAATTGAAAAATTACGCCCTGTTTGACCAATATATACTTTATTACAAGTTTCACAGGTAAGCTTATAGACCCCTGACTTCTTCCCACTCTCAACCCTCTCCTTGCCATTGCAAAGTCTAGAGCGCAACGTGTTACTCGTCCTAAATGCAACATTAATGTTATTAGCCCTCATAATTGTATAAATCTTTTCTGATATAGGGCCAACATAAGTGATGCTTGCTCTATATTTCCTAATAGATTGTGTAGATTCTGCTTCATACAACAATTTATTGGCTATTTTCCTCCTCTTCTTTTGAACCAAACCATCGATCAACCTACTACTGTAACCGTTACAAACAGCAATCTGTCGAATTATACCCAACTCCAACTCATAATGTTCTCTAGAAAGAGGGACCGTCAACAACCTATGTATATAACATTTAAAAGCAGCCATTTTATGTAGCCAAGGGTGACAGGAAGAAGCCGGGATAACTGTATCGGTATGCGTAGGTTTACGGAATATCTTGAACTCGTGTCTGTTATTAACTTTTAAAATGGTTAAGTCTAAGAAATTTTGTGAGTCATTCTGTTCTAATTCTCTCTTAAACTTAATTTTTGGATGTTTGTTATTGAGACCATCAATAAATACGTCAAGCTGTGCCACACTTCCCGTCTAACAAAGTATTAAGTCATCAACATACCGACAATAATACAGTAGATTCCTATCACCCGCAATGTACTGCTCCTCGAAATGGTCCATAAAAATATCCGCCATCAAAGGACTAAGAGGAGAACCCATCGCTAGACCATCACACTGCAAGTAATATTGACCATTAAATCTAAAGTAATTCTGTTTCATACATACAGTTGTCAGATCTATTAACTCATCGACTTCACCTGGATGTGACCTTTGCCTCTCTAAGTGTTCTCTAAGAATACTTAAGGTTTCAGTGTATGGAACATTTGTAAACAAACTATCCACATCCAGAGAAAGTAATATTGCATCATGTGATATGGTGACGTGCTTATTTTTTTCTATTAGTTCTAAACTGTTTTTTAAACTGTAACGCGGTTTGAATGATGACTTTGTCCTAATTATGTTATTTAATTTCCTAGCCAAATCATATGCTGGAGCGCCTACGTATGACACAACCGGACGGATAGGAATGTTATCCTTGTGTATTTTAGGTAGACCATAAAGAATAGGTGCTTGTGGATTCATGGGTATGACACTGTTAATTTGTCCTTGTGTACCAAACACAAACGAGGAATTTTTAACCACAGTTTTAAGATCTTTATGGAAACCAATTGTTGGATCTTTGCGCAAAACTGTAAAATCATCCCCCTGAACAATGTCTAGAACCTTACTATTGTATTCATCTCTACTCAATATAACCACACTATTACCCTTGTCTGCTTTTGCAACAACTAAATTATTATCAGAAACTTTTTGTTGTACTGATCGCAACAACAACGCGTTCCGGTGTGACGTGGCAGATTCATGACATTTCCTAATCGTATTGGCCACTAATACCTTAGTGTTGGCATCATTGCTATTACGAACAATTGCAACCTCTGAATCCACTGCTAAGTTTTCTAAGGACTTCTGGTTAATTTTGGTTGGTAAATTGTATTTCAAACCCTTCTCTAACAAATGGATCTCACTGTCCGAAAACTCTACATTTGTTAGGTTCTTTACGCGTGGGTAAAAAGTGTGACTGCTTGATGTAACCAAACCATTATCAACCAAAGAAACATCAGAACTAGACCCCGCCAACCTACGCAATTTATTACACTAAGTAATATACATCTTATGAGCCACCTGTGATGCGTAGTATCTCGCTTTTTGATCCAAAATATCAAATTCAATGTCGTGCAATTTAAAAGTTAGTTCCGAATACAGTACTTTATGATGTAATTTTAAATTATCTCTAACGGTAAACCAATGACGGGATTCCTCATTTAACCATATTTTCTGTGTTCTATTCATCGCAATCCTGGCAGCTGTACTGAAATTATTGCAACGAACATGAATATAATTAGGTACAACATTTAAATATTTACATTGCTGGTTGAACCAAACATTCCGAACAGCAACCCGGTGCTGTTTCGTTATTTTGATGTAAAACCAATGTAAAAGTAATGTAAACATTTAAATATTGTACCTAATTATATTCATGTTTGTTGCAATAATTTCAGTACAGCTGCCAGGATTGCGATGAATAGAACACAGAAAATATGGTTAACTGAGGAATCCCGTCATTGGTTTACCGTTAGAGATAATTTAAAATTACATCATAAAGTACTGTATTCGGAACTAACTTTTAAATTGCACAACATTGAATTTGATATTTTGGATCAAAAAGCGAGATACTACGCATCACAGGTGGCTCATAAGATGTATATTACTCAGTCTAATAAATTGCGTAGGTTGGCGGGGTCTAGTTCTGATGTTTCTTTGGTTGATAATGGTTTGGTTACATCAAGCAAAAAGGTAAATAAATTAACATTAATAATATACATTTTGTTTTTTATTAGCACTGGGAGTAAAGGTCTTTGTTAGAATTACAGATGATAGATACAGTTTTTTTATTAATATCGGTTAAGAATATTTTATTCTGAGTGATTTAAGAAAGGTCTATAAATAAAGATTGGATTTGTATAGATTTTGTACGAGGTATATAGAGACAGGAAATGAAAGGATTTTATTTAACAGAGTAGGAATAGTTTAGTTTTGAAAGGGTGTTTTTAGGCCAAGTGTTTGGGAAGACGGAAGCAAATAAGATTAAAATGAACGATTAGGAGGGCCCCCTAAGAGTTATTGGAATTCTTATAAGCTGAAGGTTTCCATTTGTATGAGTATTTTGGTAGAGATTTTGAACGGTGTCTTATTAAGGAGATGGTAATATAAGTGTTATAAGTAGAGTAGAAGTAGGAAAATATCAGTCGTAATCAATAGTAGCCCTAGATGCGCTATTGAGCGACCTGGTATTAAATAAGGTACACCAGGATACAAGGCAGGCACGGAATCCTTGCCTTCTGATCATGATTCGATCGAGCATCAATCGTGAAGAGACTTGGACACACGGTATGACTAAGAAGTAAAGAAGTGTTAAAATAACTGCCTGAATGAATAATGTTATAAATGGGTATTATGTATGTGCGCGCACGAAAATAAATAAATAAAAAAAAAATCCTGGTATCCTGAACAAATGAATAAATAGATGAAAAAGTTAAGGTCGGCCGACCACGTAATATAATGTGCTGTGTACCTTGTATTGTATTGCATTGCCATGTGTTGCATTGCATAAAAGTTATGCCAAAGTTGCATACTTATTAAAGTTACAGAGTTATAAAGAGAAATATGAAAGAATATGACGTCATAGGAATAAGTAACTTAATAACTATAAAAAGAAAGTCTTGCAAGCATGAAGATAAAAAAAAACATTGTTGTGATATAAAATAAAAGATTAAAGACTAGGTACCTAGCTAGTAAGTTAGGATTATGATATGATTGACAAAGAATACGAGTATATTATATAGTACATGTAAGAACAGTACGTACGTAGGTACGCTTAGCAGAGGTTGCTAATGATAGATTGCAAAGATATACAGAGAGAAATGGAAAGGGAAATTAGAAGTCAAAAACAAAGTCATGACATTATAAAGGTTTGAAGGTTATGAATAATGAATATAAATTTACGTAAATTTTTTAAATGCGACATTAAATGTTCTAATAAGATTTACTATGGAATATATAACGATTTCACAAAGATAAATAAAAATAATGTTTTCAGAATGTGGTTATTGAAATAAAAATTCTTTAAGACTACAGAACCACTGTATTTTATAAACTGTACCATATAAACGATACCCTATTGCCTATGTTATGTCTCGTCAGCAAAGCGTGCATGTTTATAAGTTCTATTTTTAATTAAGATTTTAATGTTTATGTTAAGTACATGAATCCATTTTAAGAAGTACCAATGAGTAATGTTTTGATAAAAAAAAAGTAAGAGATACTTGTTCACATAGATAAATACATTGATAATATTCTTGATGCTGGTCAGTTTACCGTTTTGTTTTTGTAAAACTGATGTGAAACCCAAGTGTTGACATAAATTTCTTATTATAAATAGATGTTTTGTGTTCAATAGTTATATGTTGTGTGTTAGTTATATGTCAGTACTTACTTAAAATGACATTAAAAAAAAAACCTATCAAAATATTTTTGCAATTTTAATAATTTGGTTTTTAAATTACTTTAAGTTTTAGAATAAACAGGTAATTGTGATTTAAAATTAATTTTCAGCACAGTTTAAAATATTTTTTTTATATAAAATTTTAATGTTTAGATATGTTTCATTGTAGCAATAGTAGAGTTAAAATTAATTTCTAAATTCTTTTAAGTGTACTTATTTTCATTGTAAAAAAAAAACATACTTAAAAGTTTTTTTTTTTCTATAAGAAGGGAGGTGTAGTGTGTATATGTATGAACCTGCGCCTCCCGTGTATGTAACCGTATATATAAGCTAAGTTTCTTTAATAAAGACACAGTCTATATCGAAACCTGGACTAATCATTTGCTCCCGACTCGACACATCACAGTATTGTTTGTTTTATTTCTTTTATAAGGTATTCAGCACAGGCGTTGTCTTTTTCTCGATTGCTGACACTGGGTTCGCGGATTAGCAAAGAAATTGTTTCCATTAGTATCAATATGGACTTCCGCAAAGTAACGCCTGAATCTATAAACTATAATAGCAACACCTAATCGCATACTCATAAAAGGATAGACCCTTTCCTTTGTTATCGACTCACACTTTGTTATGTTCAACTCCTGACCTGTGACCACTCGGGGTTCGGTGCCTTTCTTTTTTTTTCTGGGTACCTGATCGTCCGCCACGCTCTGTACAAATAATACCATGTCTTTTCGTAAGTCCACTTTCAATTAATTTTTCTATCAGCACATAAATATCCTATCGCAGTACACAACTATTTGATTCTTCATTTTATACCCTGCACTTTTGATTCGCAACTCGATGTTTCATAGACCTCGTTGGACAAATTCTTATTTTGCGAACTACTACTTTTATTCGTAAGACATAACTTTTAGGACTTTCATAAATCTAACCTAACCTAACCTACGTTTTGGAGAAATTCGTAAGCCATAACTTTCAGGACTGTCATAAATCGAACCTAACCTACATTTTGGAGAAATTCGTAACCCATAACTTTCAGGACTTTCATAAATCTAACTTAACCTAACCTATGTTTTGGAGAAATTCGTAAGACATAACTTTCAGGATTATTATAAACCTAACCTAACCTAACCTAACCTACGTTTTGGAGAATATTGTTACGCTAAGTAGTAAATGGTTTCAGTTAAAAACAAGAATGTTGTTGCTTTATTGCTTTTCACTTCTAACCTTATTACGTACTCCTTAGAAATACTAGTTTTAACGTGTTTGTTACGCAATTCGATTATTTAAATACTAGTCAAAACTTGTAGGAGTACACTATGCATAAGGGATATGAAGACCGTGTTTCGCTTGTGAAGCGTTTTGTTGTCGAAGATTGTGTTTCGCTTACACAGTAGGTACTATCCTACATTTTGTGGACATATTATATAGCTGAAGTTTATATTATGAATATATATATATATAGATAGAGAGTTTATATAATACCGTAAACGGTTTCAGTAGCTTTACTGTTTTCTTTGTATCAAACGCACCGCGATCTTTTATTATTCAATTACTTAAAATCAATACACTATGCAAAGAGAGCTTTTTAAAAAAACAGCTAGTTTGAACGTGCTCACTAGGCGAACTGTTTATTTACCTAATTGTCGTCAATAAGAGGAGCGTTATGTTTTTTCGAGTGTATGTCTTTGAAGATACTGGTTTAAACTTTTAAATTGCACTACGCATAAAGGACCTCAAGAACGCGGGCGGCATTGTATTATTGCTTTATTGTTGTCTTTGTATCAAAAGAACCGCCGCTGTCTTTTGTTATTCAACAAACCGCGTCTGGAGAATACGAGTTTATACCTGTTCACTGAGCGAAGCCCTTCTTTCAAAAAATACGTGTCCCAACTTGTAGGGATTGCGCTGGGTATAAAAGCCTGCCATCACATCTCAGCTTCATTGCGCCCCAAACAATTCTCCGAGCAAGATCTTCCAGTAAGAGAATCGTGAGTCGTGAAGTTTAGTGCAAGGTTGCTGAAAGCAGTGTTTCGTTGCTGAAATGGATGTAAGTATGTAGTCATAATTTTATGTGTGCCCACTTATTTCAGATTTTGATTGATTGTAACATAACCTTCATCTATTTTTGTGTTTACCATGTAAATCTACTTTGAAGGACCGTTTGAATAATGTTTTTATATTGTTACAGGAAAATACATTTAAAAATTATTATTATCCCGACGACGAAGCAAGTGATGAAGAAGGAACGTTGGCCTATAAAGTCAAAAAAGGTATTGCTAACACTAACAAGAGGCCTAATAACAGCATAGATGGCTTCTTTGAAACAGAAGAAAAGGAAAATTGCAGTAAAGTCATCGAGCGTCAGCCAAGCCACTGCGGAAGGCGTGGCTTTTATAAAGTCCAATAAAGACGATGCATCATACGCCTCACATCTTATAAAAATTGAGGTGTATGATGCGCGGAAAATAAAAAATGTTCCGCCAACGGAGCATTGGAAACATGCGGAAGTGCGTGTTAAATACTACGCTCACTCCGAAGAGGACGCTCACGTGGAATCCACAAGAGATGTGATTTACCAAATCACCAAACAGTTAGCGGACAAAAGTGATTGTGTCAATTACGTTATAGACAATACAAAATAAGTGTAAAAGTAGTTTTAAGATCTTAATTTGTTCCTTTTATCTTTTTTTACTCGATTGTTTGTTTAATTGCTTTATAACTCGTACCGAACATTTTTCTTTGTATAGCGAACACCTTTTGTATTCTAAGCTTCCTTTCTAGTTATTTTTTTTCCGACAAAGAGTCATTGTCTTTCATATTAGATAAGTAACACAAGTTCCAAGCGCCGATGTTCATAGTATAAATAGACCATAGCCTTGACTTTGAATAAAGTTTTAATGAATACCATGTTTTAATTTTTATGTTTTATTCACAAATACACTTCCCTTGACGAAAATGTAGACTTAATTTAGAACAATAAAACAGTTTGTTTTATATTTAATTGTTTATTTCAAAAAAATAGACTTAAACATATTTCTTACAATTAGATCGTTACATAGAGAACTCTCAGTAAACAAATTTACCAAGTCACACATAGTTTTTCCTTTAATCTTAAAATACAGATAGACTAAACAATATTCCCCGCAGACCGAGGTAAAAGGATTTTGAAATGAGTTGTGGTTATAAACCCATCTCCTGGAATTTCTTTTCAAAAATAGCTTATGACTACCTGTAGGTTTTCGACCAAATGAGTCAAAATATTCACCAATGCCACTAATATCAATGTGTATAGCTATCTAGTGAGACCCCGGTTTTGAGTCGGGATCTAAATTGCTTATAAATAGGCAATCGGTTTGCAGCAAAAACATTTGATTTAAAACTGGAACTTATTTTATTCATTCAGAGCTGTATTTCATTTGTATCCATGATAAATATAAATTTAGCTGCTTATGAATGATTCTGTTAACAACGTTTAAGAGCAAATGATGTGTCCTTATTAAAAACAAAGTATTTATTAACTGTTATAAGCCACAGTTACGTCACGATTCTTGTTTATTTCAATTACATTATCAAATTCTGCGTATACACTACAGTTAACAGTTTGACTAAGAGACGAATCAAAGCGAACTTCTAACCGAACACTTCCATGTCTGACGAGATTCCAATGTTACGTTGAACTAGCAGATAAATCAGGAGTCAAATCAAAACATAGCAAACAATATCCGTCTCCGTAGTCTGTTCTACTTATTGCGTTACCTTCGTTGTGAAAATGAATACCAGTCCCAGAAAATAAAGTGTGATATGGTGATGCTATTAAACCAGAGCTAAATGATGGTTGTAATGTTCTAAAAGGTTTTTCATGACCGTCTACATACAAACTGAATAAATTCATATTAAAATGTTGAAAATTGAAAGGATTCAATGCTAAATTACCGTTAAACGCTGAATTTAAGACAAAACCGACAATACATCTTTTAGGAACTTGTCCAAGGAATATATTATCTAATGTTTTACATTGTCAGAACCTTAACTTCCGCTCTTGTTATAGGATACTTTGCAGTTGTTAACGCTAGTACTTTTTGATGGGCTAACAAAACGCTAGGGTTGACTCTTGCTCTTCTTATAATAAGACTAGCATCCATTATTTGTACTTTAAATTTTTTATCTTGATGACAAATAAGACTAAATGTTTCTTTTGAGCGCACTAACTTAACACGCATTTCTACGCCATTTATTAAAATGGTAAATTTCTCTTGGTTAAACATGTCACCATGCAAGTGACCAATCATTTCAACTTGTCTACTCTCTTTGACAAATTCCATTCTTTTGTGAAACCCTTTATGCGTTGCGTCAACGGCATCCATATGATGTGCAGTATCTTCGTACCACAATCCACAAGTTAGATGAGATTCTTTGGCTGCTGGACCATAGTTAAGAAGATTCTCCAAATAAGCACGATAGGCATATTATTATGTATTGTTCGGAGGCGATATGAGTTTTTGATTTAAATATATGTCTAGTTGGTTGAAAAGGGAATGCAACCAATTGTTAACAGGCGAAACTTGGACATCTGCTTTTAAATTTGTGCCATCCTGATTTAATACTTTTGCATTGACATGCAGTAATTATCCAGTTGTTTCAATGTTCTAATAGCAATATACGGCGCTGAGGCAGTACCGAAGGTTACCGTAAGTAGTCTGAAATCTTGTACCTCTTCCTGTGCATTGAATCTATATAGTATTCGCTGATAGTCCGTGTCTTTCTCTTGTATTTTAATTTGGCGATACATTTTTACAATATCTGCCACGAAGCATAGCCTGTGCATTCTCCATCTCATGATGATGTCTCTCAATTCTTCTTGTAAGGATGGGCCAATCAATAGTTCATCATTGAGTGATACTCCGTTTGTGCCCTTGCACGAAGCGTCAAAAACTACTCGTACCTTAGTTGTTTCTTTGTCTTCTCGTACCACTGCATGGTGTGGAAGGTAAACTACCTTGCTATTCTCAGTAGGTTTGTCTACCGGTTCCATGTGTTTCAACGTAAGGTATTCTCTAATGACGTTATCATACTCCTCTCTTAGTTTAGTGTTGCTGGCTAATTTTCTTTCAAGACACTGTAGTCGTTTCATTGCTATCATTCGGGATTAATCGGGTAGAATCGGTGTATCACATACAAATGGTAATCCCACTATGAATCTTCCATCCGTGTCTCTTGCGAGTGTTTTCTCATAAATCTCTTCAGCTCTTACTTCGAGTGGTGTTAGTATGTGTTTATGATCTGTGTCCAATGTTTCCGATTCCCAAAACCTTTGCAGCATGTTGTCTAACGTTACATTTAAATGCATGCTAATGTAGTGTGGTGCACTGCACGCACACTCTCTCATGCTTGACAATATATAATATGTTTGTATTGTAAGAGAAGATAAACATACATTTATGTTTAAAGTTTTAAAGATTTTATTTTAATATTTAATTTATGAATTCTAATAATTGGGTTAAGTTGATAACAGCATTTTATTCAATTTGGTAGTTATGGTTAATTGATTTAGAAAATCGGATTTGACATTGACATTGATCGGATGAGACATTTGAACGTATATAAGAGTAACTAATAGAAGGCTTTGAAGAAAATTTTGGAAAATGGAAAAGGAAGGTATTAGAAAGTTTGGCTATGCTAGGAAATGTATGAAAAATCTTTTTGTGACATGGAGTACAAATAGGTACATTTCAGTCAATAAGGAAGTATATATTTTTTTAAAGAAGAGTTGTGAATTGAAGTTTGTTTAGCGCGAGTATTATGATTCCATAGGAAAGTTTTGAAGAGATGGTAAATGAAAAGGTTTATTTCTGTCAAAGAGGTTGTGAAATGTTACAGTTATGGAAGAGTGCATTATGCAAAGAGTCTGGGGAAGCTAAGGCAAATAAATGTTTCAAGGACAACTAGACTGATCACCTAGGAGTTATTGAAATGCTTACTAGCCGAGGTTTTCATTTTGTTTCGGTATTTTGATAGTGACTATGACTGGTATTTTTAAGAGACGGAAAAATGACATTAGATTAAGTTCCCCCAATTACCATTCGTCATCAATAGTAGCCCGAGATGCGCTGTTAATGAGACAAGGTACACCAGGATACAAGGCAGGCACGGAATCCTTGTAGTTGGACCATGAGGCGGTCGAGTTATCACTCGTGGAAACACTTGGACACACGGAATGATTATTGAAGTAAGAAAAGTGTTAAAAGAACTGCCTGAATGTATGGTATAAATGGTATTTATGTATGTGCGCGCACGAAATAAAAAAAAATCCTTGTATCCTGAGCATAAAATAAATGTATAATTTAAGGTCGGCCGACCAATAATAAAAATGTGTTGTGTACCTTGGATAAAAAGTAATGCCAAAGTTGCATACTTATAAAATAAATATAATTTTACAAGTGAAAATAAAATGACGTCATAAGAATAAATAAATATGAATTGAGAATAGACTTGCAAGTCATGAAAAAGACAAATATTATCAGTCACAGAGTAGACAAATACTATTAAGCCACGGAAAAGACAAATACAGGTAGGTTATTTTGATTACTTTAAAGTGGAATATGGTTATTAATGTTGTTTTAATATGTTAATCTCGTCAGCAAAGCGTGCCGTAATCATAGAATATATGCTACTAAAGTAAGAGTACCTATACTATAAGTTTTGATAACTTCTTGGCTGTAGCAACTATTTGAAACGTTTTAAAGTAACATTGTGAAAGCATATTTTTATAATTTTGGTTCTCAAAACTGAAATAAAAAATTATATTTTAAAAATACATGAACAGCAAATGTTATCTTAAACTCATAAATATACTATCTCCTAATCATATAAAATATGTTTTGTTAATTTAAGCTTAGAATAAAAATATATTTAAAAAAAAATGGTTATAGTTAGTTTGTTGTAATATAAACTACGAGTGATTTTAATTGTTTATTTCTCATACAGTTTTATATTTGAATTTTTTCAATAGGAATCATTCCTACATTACTTGTAAATTTGTTATAATTTCTTTGCTTAGAGTTTTATAATCATTTAACGTAAACTTAATTTAGATTGGAAATGTAAAAAAAAACATTGTAAATATTTGTGAAACTTATGTGTTTTTTTTTTCTTTTGAAGAGGGGAGGTGTAGTGTGGTGCACTACACGCACACTCTCTCATGCTTGACAATATATAATATGTTTGTATTGTAAGAGAAGACACAATAAATCCAACTATAACCGCGAACAGTTGTCACATTTTATCTCGTCACCACACTAATAATTTTGCCATTCTTCCCATGCTCTTCGGCTGGTGCTCCTCCAGATATGATCCAGCCTAGATAAGTCTGTTGCGCTAAAGGCGACCCTGGCTTGCCCTTGATGATTCCACTCATTAATATGTCCGTATAGACATTCACACCTAATAAAAGGTCGATTTTTCCAGGGCAGTTATAGGTAGGATCAGCTAGTTGTAAGCCGTGTAGCTCAGTCCAATGCTCGTTAGGTATCTTGGTAACCGGCATGATTTCTGTCACTTGTTTAATCACATAAGCAGTGCATTTCAACTTGTAGTTGTCATCAAGTCTCGATGCGATTTGTATCTCCGCCGCGTACTTAATAGGAGTCGACATTTTACCAACCCCTGTTACTTGTCCATCCACACTTGTTTGTTTCAGTTGTAGTCTACGAGCTGTCTCTTCCGTTACAAACGATTCTTGGGAGCATGGATCTATTAGTGCTCGAACTACTTGTGCTCCCCTAGTTGTTATAATATTCACTAGTGCTGTAGCTAGGAGAGTTGACTGGCTTTGTGTGGCAAAGTGAGTTACAATGTTCATCACTGGTGCAGTCGACGTAGTTGCTTCTTCTTTCTGTTTCTCAGTGGTCTCTGGTGCAGTTGTGTGTGGTTTAGTAGTGTGTAGAAGTGTGTGGTGCTTTCTTTTACATCGAAGACATGAAGTATTTCGTTTACAATATTTAACACTATGGCCAGGCCGTAGACAGTTAAAGCAGAAACCTCGTACTTGAATCTCTTCTGATCTTTTCTCTGGATCTAATTTAGCAAACTCCTTGCAGTTGTGTATGTAATGACTGTCTTTACAAAAGCCACATTGTTGATCAGAGTCTGTACTACCGCGTAGTGGTGCGAGTGCATGAAAGGTTTTTGGCCTAAACTGGGGTTTCTCTTTAGAAGGGTGTATTGTTTGAATTTGAATCATTTCTAGTACGCGAAATCTTCCTTCTAAAAAGTCATAAAAGTTTTTCAATGTAGGCACATCTTCCACAGGTAACGTCTTCAAGCACTCTTCCCAATGCTTGTGCGACTCTGCGTCAAGTTTATTAATCATCAGATGAATAATGATAGGATCCCAGTTCTCTATATCAATATAATTGTTTTCTAGGTTATTAAGACATTCAGTGGTTGTATCTAGCATCTCTTTGATACCCTTAGATGAGCCGAAAGTTAATCTCTTTTGACCCAATAACCTATTTAATATTGCGTTTACTATAATTCTTTTATTGTTGTACCGACGATTTAATGTATCCCATGTCAGTTGGTAATTTTTATCAGTAATATTTATGTGCTTCAGTAGTTGTTCCGCTTCTCCAGTGATGCAGCTCTTCAAGTAGTGCAACTTTTGCACCGGGGTTAATGAACTCTTTTCATGAATGAGAGATGTATGTAAATCCTTAAAAGTCCCCCAATCATTGTAATTTCCATTAAACTGTGGTATATTAATCTTTGGGAGCTTTACCTCTTCGCACTGCTGTGTAACGGATTGTATTTCCTGTTTTTTAAATTGTTGCTCACTGTTTTCCAAAATTTCCATCATATCTCCTTTAATGTTAAGGTATTCATCTTCCGCTTTACTAAATATCTCTCCTTTAAAATATTCATGTGTCGACCTTTGTTCTAATGTAGCTAGTTTTATAACTTCTCTATGTGTTTCTTGAAATGTCTCCCAATAACTGTCTAAATTTTCTATCCGTACTTTTAAATACGCATTTGTTATTCTTGACTTAGGACATTTCTTGAAGTTAGTTGTTGTTTTAGTAATAAGTGTCAAAGCATCTAACTGCAAAGCGTATAAATTTTCCATTTTTCCTAAGTTCAAGCACTATTACTTAAGCTCTAAGATGAAAATTCTAAGTCCCAAATGTTCCACAGATTATTCTAAGTATTTATTGCAGCAAATTTTCTAAGTGTCCAAACACGAATTTTCCAAGTCTCGACAATGCTTAAAAATCACAAGTCCTGAACGAAACACAATTTTTCTAAGTCCATAAATTGCGAATTTTCTAAGTTAATATTTGCTTTAGATTTTACAAGTGCTTTACATTTAACGAATTATTCTAAGTCCACTGATAAACATTTCAAAATTTTACAAGTCTTTAACACTTTAACTATGCAACTTTGAAAATTATTAAAGTCCACGAGAAAATAAATTGAAACGGTCTTACTCAATTATAGTCCTTATGGCAATCCGTTAGGGTTCACTATACACTGCACTTAACACGTCACTGACCTGATCCGACTCGAATAGGACCAAATGTTCGTACCTGTCCGTCGGCACTTCTCACACTCCGAAATTAGCACTTCAAATGTTCCGTTCACTTCCACAACAACACTACACTTCTACTTATAACTATAACTATATCACTATGTTACACTGCACTGATTTATTTGAGACTGGCGAAGGATCGTGGATGGCTCCAGGCCAATTAGTTCAGGAGTCGTTTTAATAGCTAGTTTCTACACGGAACAGTGACATCTATTGCCTAATAACATTCTAAATAACTAATTCACAAACAGTTGGTTGATGACGACATCTAGCGGCGACTCTTGACAATTCTCAACACTTAGTATCGGTGATGTTATGATAAATGTTATATCTTCAGTTGCAGTTATAGCCACCATTTTTGATATTTTATCACACCTAAATTTCACCTTATTTTTTAATTGTGGGTTTTCATTAAACGCGTCAAGGAAAGTGTCAACGCTATCATATGTAGTAGCGGGTATGTGAGTTTTTATATCTATGATTTTGTCAAACTTGTCATTAGGTAATCGTACTTCTTTTTTATATAGATGATATTTTCTTGATCTTGAACATTGAACATAGAACGTGGGTATTGAAATTCCACTAAACCAACAACCCATTCTCCTTCTAATTTAACGGTCTTAGGTAGTTTGGTCATGAAATGGGCTGTTGTATTATCAGTATAATAAGCCGTCGAGCTATTGCTTAGCAAAGTTAAATAAAAACTTCCTTCACTCATATTTTTTTTAAGTTTGATGCAAGAATCCAAGAATTAAATTTACTCTGATAACCTTGCCACTTCACTAACACTTCCTTTCTGCCACCAACACGACGAGAGCGTATTATTTTATCAATTTTATACTTCATGGAGGGGTGATAAGTTGTTTTTTGTAATTCTTTAGACTAAAATGTACCTACGATTGGTTCACCATCCAAGTCCTTTAAGGTATAAACAAGTCTCAGAGATCGTCTAATGATTGCATCAATTATAAAAATTTCATCACTCCAATTAGTTTCATAACCCTTTTGAAATATGTGTTTATATTTAGTTATTCGAACATGATCACCTACATTCAGTTGTGTGGTTTCTAATGAAATTTGTTTGTCTTTTTTTCTATCATATAAGTTACACCAAACAGTCATGCTATTATTAAAATTAACATCAATTGGTCGCATTTTGATACTAGAATGATAACTATGGTTATAAGAGTGAAGAAGATCTTGTAATATATTAGTGTAGTTGTAAGTATTTCTATGAGTAAAATAACGCCACATTTTCATTTTAAGAGTTCTTTGAAACCTTTCAACTATACTTGCTTTAATGTCTGGATTATTAGTGGTGTAATAATTAATGTTTTTGCTTTTAAAGTAGTCTCTTACCACCTTTAAAACAAATTCTGTGCCTTTATCGGATTGGATGTGACGAGGGGTAGATTTGGCTTCTGCAAATATGCTTTCAAAACATTGTTTAACTGTTTCTGAATCCTTCTTTTTCATGGCTCTTGCAAAAGCATATTTACTAAAAGCATCAATAACACAAACAATATATTTATATCCATCATTATGTTTGTTGTGGGTAGACTTAAGTAAGAATGAATGTACCGGCACATGAAGAAATATTAAACAGTTGTTGTCGCACACTCGCGGTGTTTCATTGATTTACTACATGGTGACAGCGGTGGGATATTTTTACGGCTAAAAAAGTGTTGATTACAACGCGCAACACCTACCGTAGTTATCTTAGCCATAAAAATTACATATTGTGTAAAATCAGTGCAATAATGGCGCACGCGAGGCCACCGCCGGAATCGAATATGGAGGGCGGTCCCGTTAGCCGGGGCGATGCGTGGAAGCGGTGGAGACAGCAATTCAATTTATTTGTAAAGGCATCCGGAGTGAGCAGTGAGTCCAAGGGAGTGCAGGCCAGCCTGCTCGTCAACCTCATTGGCCCCGAGGGCTTCGATGTGTATCAGACGTTCTCCTTTGAAAAAGACAGCGATAAGGATGATGTCAACGTGATTATTGAAAAGTTTAATACGTATTTTGGTGCCAAGGTCAACATAACGTTAGTGAGATACAAGTTTTTCACACGTAATCAAGAGGATGGCGAGTCGATTCAAACGTATGTGACTGCGCTGCGTCTGCTAAGTAAGGATTGTGACTTCGGCGCTTTGCAAGAGGAATTGATCAAAGATCGCATAGTATGTGGCGTTCGGAGCCCCACGGTGAGAGATAGATTACTGAGATCTGACGATCTCAACTTGGATAAAGCGATCAAGTTGTGTCAAGCCGAGGAAGTGTCGCAGGAGAGTGGCAGGCAATTGTGTGTGAGTGGTGAGTACACAAGTGCGGTTCAAGTGCATGGGGTGGAGCGGAGAGCGCGCGGCGGTGGCGGCGCGCGGCCCGAGCGGCGCGGCGGCCCGGGCGCGGCGCGGCGCGGGCGCGGCGGCGCGCGCGCGCCGGCCCGCGAGTGCGCCGGCTGCGGCGGCATGCGTTGTGCTACTCGCGAGTGTCCGGCGCAGCACATGACATGTTTTTCATGCGGTAATCGCGAACATTTCGCTAGAATGTGTAAGTCTCGTTTTGTTCATAATGACAACAGCATTAAAAAAGTATACGAAATCGAACAAAATCGCTCGTATAGTAGCGAGTCTGATTGCGTCGAACCGTTTTATATGGATATGATTGCATGTATAAATAGCAAAGATCACTGGGTCGAAACTTTGTACTGCAAAAATGGTACGGAAAATTTTAAGCTAGATACGGGTGCGGATATAAACGTTATTTCTTTTGAAAAATTTGTAAGGTTAGGTTTTGATGTTGCAATGTTACAAGCGGCAAAGATTAAATTGGAATCATACACTGCTGATGTTATTCCCATTAAAGGGGTTTGTAATTTAAAGTGGTGGTATAAAAAACCGTATAATAAACCTTATAATTTATTCTTTGCCGTAGCCGACATTAAATGCCAAAGCGTGTTGGGACGACAGACATGTGAAGAAATAGGGTTGATAAAACGTGTTAATGCCATACAGTTAGATAAATATATTGATTTGTTTAATGGCTTAGGCTGCCTGCCCGGTAAATATCATATCGTAGTTGACAAGTCTGTGCCGCCAGTCGTATGCGCAAGTAGGAAAATACCGCTAGGTTTGAAAGACCGTTTATCGGAGGAGTTAAAAATAATGGAACAATTAGGTGTAATAAGAAAGGTCACACATCCAACTCAATGGGTCCACCCTCTAGTGCTAGTAGCGAAAAAGAATGGTGGCATTCGCGTGTGCCTCGACCCGCGCGAGCTGAACGTGGCGGTGCAGCGCGCGCACTATCAGCTGCCCTCGCTGACGGAGCTGGCGGCGCGGCTGCACGGCGCCGTCTGCTTCTCCGTGCTCGACGCCAACTCGGGCTTCTGGGTCGTGCAGCTCGACGACGAGAGTGCCGATTTGTGCACGTTCGCGACACCATTCGGTCGGTATCAATTCTTGCGCTTGCCCTTCGGCATTAATTGTGCCTCGGAAGTCTTTCATGGTAAAATGCATCAGTTATTGGAGGACCTTGATGGGGTTGATAATTTTATCGATGACATAATTGTATGGGGAAAGACGAGGCGCGAACATGACGAGAAATTAAACGCACTTCTGGATAGGGCCAGAAATATTAACCTTAAATTCAATAAATCGAAGTGTAGAATAGGCCTAAAGGAAGTTACGTATCTGGGGCACATATTTGACCCGAGCGGAATGAGGCCCGATGACAATAAGGTCAGGGCGATAAAAGAGATGCAACCGCCAAACGATAGAAAAAGTCTAGAGTGGTTTCTTGGAGCAACTAATTATCTATCGAAATTTATTCCGAACTATTCTCAACGAGCGATACCTCTCACTAATTTGCTCAAAAAAGAAAACAGCTGGCGGTGGGAACACAGCGAACAGAAAGCATTCGGGGAGTTAAAAGAAGCGATATGCGGCTGTGGCGTGCTGGCGTTGTACGACGTGGCGGCGCCCGCGCGGCTGTCGGTGGACGCGTCGCGCGACGTGCTGCTGCAGGGCGGCCGCCCCGTCGAGTTCGCGTAGCGCACGCTCACCGACGCGCAGCGCCGCTACGCGCAAGTCGAAAAGGAGCTCCTAGCTATAGTATTCGCTTGTGAACGATTCCACCAATACGTATTTGGCAAAGAAAAAGTTGTCGTGGAATCGGATTACAAGCCTCTCGAGATCATTTTTAAGAAACCGTTGATGTCGGTCCCGGCACGCTTGCAGCGCATGATGTTGCGATTGCAACACTATGATTTAGTCGTCCAGTACAAGCCTGGAAAATATATGTATATTGCAGATACACTGTCTCGTGCGCCACTGCCCGATCTGTACAACGAAGAGGTTCACAGAAATAATTTATATCAGGTACAGTTAGTAGTAAATAGTTTACCGATGTCAAATGATAAACTATCTATGATTAAAAAGGAGACTAAACGTGATTTAGAATGCCGTAAATTGAGTGAATATATTAGCCTAGGTTGGCCCGACCACAAATCACAAATAGCGAGTGACTTAAAATTATATTGGTCATTTAGAGACGAGTTTTTTATAGTCGATGATGTTATATTTAAAAATAATTTAGTGTTAATACCACAAATCTTACGAGCAGAAATGTTGAAAATAATACACGAGGGCCACTTGGGCATAGATCGGTGCAAGAGGCGCGCGAGGCAGGTGATGTACTGGCCCAACATGACGCGCGATATAGAAATGTTTGTGCGACGCTGCCCCACCTGCCAGGAGTGCTTAAACGCGCCTGCCAAAGAGCCCTTAGTACCGATAGAGATCCCCGAACTACCGTGGAAGAAAGTAGGTTTAGATATTTTTGAATTTCGAAAGAAATACTTTTTAATAATTGTAGACTATTATTCTAACTACATAGAAGTGTGCCATTTGCCAAATATTACATCAAACCAGGTTATAAAGAGTACAAAAGAAATATTTTCACGTCACGGTATTCCGGAAACCCTAATCAGCGATAACGGAAGCCAGTACAGTAGTCGTGAGTTTAAAATATTTGCGAGGGAGTGGGGGTTCCACCAGGTTACGTCATCACCGAATTACGCGCAAGCGAACGGTAAAAGCGAAAAAGCGGTGCAAACTGTCAAATCATTACTTAAAAAAGCGATTAATAGTAATGGTGACTTTCATTTAGCGCTATTAAATTTTAGAAACACGCCGAGGGACGGCTTGAGCTCTCCTGCGCAGCTTCTGATGGGCCGAAGATTAAGATGTAAATTGCCAGTGCACCCCGAAGTGTTAAAACCGCAATCTGTTAACCCATCAGAACACAATACTATGGTACGCAATCAATCTAAAGCTAAGGAACAGTATGATAAACATTGTAAAACCCTACCGGCACTTAACGTAGGCGACGAGGTCATATGCATCGAGGGAAGAGAGAGGACTCGTGCGACTGTCGTAGGCAAGGCGACGAATCCTCGCTCTTATGTGATACAAAATAATAGGGGGAGCAAATATAGACGAAATCGTCGTCATCTAATCAAATGTGAGCCTCAGGACAGTGTCGCGCCCGCGCCCTCGAGCTCGCAGCACCCGTCAGCTATGGACGGCGACGAGTTCAAAGACGCGTGCGATGGTATAGGTCGCCCGGAGGATGATGAATCTAAACCTAACGACGTAGAAAACACGGTTGAAAACGCCAAAACAACCACCTCCGCGCCACCGACATTCTTTAGAATGACACGTAGACGAGAAAAGATGTTAATGGAATCGAAACAAGACATAAACTGAAACATAATTGTTATTTTATTTTTATTTCTTATGTTTATGGTGGTTATGTAATCTTACCAAGACAAGTATGTTGTGAACCATAAACAATAAGAGTAAAATATAATACAGATTTACTCAAAACATTTTCTCACGTCGCGCCGTCACTATACTTCTTAATAATCAGTTAAATAATCTTAATTAATAAGTAGATTTAAGTTAAAAGTAATGGTGATGGTCTAGTATAAATTTATATATAACACAGTGTCTATTTATAAATTAAGTTATACTTTAAAATAAATTTAGTATCTAACTAAACATAAAAGAGGGGACAGGCGTATGTAAGTAGATATAGCCTAATTGTTGCACAGATTAATAAAATATCTGTCCATCAATCTAGAAATTGTTTTTGTTTAAGATTAGTTATAAATTCCTTTAGGGGGAGATGTTGTGGGTAGACTTAAGTAAGAATGAATGTACCGGCACATGAAGAAATATTAAACAGTTGTTGTCGCACACTCGCGGTGTTTCATTGATTTACTACAATGTTAACTATAAGTATGCATATCACTGAGATCAGCCTGCCAGAGTTCATTATAATTAGATAGGATGTATCGATTCCTAGTAAATCGTCGGTGGACAGGTTCATGTAAAGTATACGTTTCCTGAGACTTTAACATTTTTTTTACTTCCTCCTTTCTCATATTACCTTTCATTTCCTTCGCTAACTTATCTATACTACTATAACCAGCTGGGTTGGACACATCGTAGTAAATCTTATTTATATCTAATAGGGGGTCCATTTTTCCCAATCTAATTTCTTCTTGGTCGACTCAATTGTTTTAGCAGTGTACGAGTAGATCGCACATACGTCACGGCGCCGTCAGCATTAAATATATTTCATTCGATTATTGTAAAATAAGTTAGTTCACGTTCGCTACTGTAAGTGTGCACACATTTCAAGTTAAATAAATATCAAGTTATCAAGAATTATTCGTCTTTCCTGTTCCAACCAACTATCAAGATATCTAGCAAGCAGTGTACGGGCAGCCAAGTGCTCGTACATTTTTGGTCCTTCGAATCGTCAGTGAAGAGTTTTGTGTTTTTTCGTTTGGTTGCGAATCGGCTCGGTTGGCCTCCCACAAGCGGGTCTCACCAACTTGGTTGAGAAGGCGCACTGACCAGACGCGGAGACACGGAAACTCTAAACAAGAAAAAGTGAGGAAAATTTCAAGTCCTTATCGAATTTTCGTTTCATAAGCAAGTCATCAAGAAAAGCGTCAAGGCTAACATCAAGCATCAAGGCTCTCATCAAGAACACCAAGGTTCATATCAAAAAAAGCATCAAGGCTTAATTATATTAAGTAAGCGAACAGTCAAGGAACTCAAGAAAGTGAACAGGAAAACACAATTACGATAGAAAGTTTATCAAGAAACACGTAAAACCATTTCTGTTAGCAAGTACAGCTAAAATCAAGGACATCTATCTAAGATGATGGATGAATTATTTAAAGACCAACTGGAAATCAAGGGTGCTATACATCAAATTAAAGTTAACTTTAAAAAAGATGGCCAAGATCGAAAAACTCCAGACTATATCAAGAAGAGATTAGAAGCCTTAGATTGGCATTGGAATGAGTTTAAAAAGAATCATGAGAAGTTATGTGGGTTTAAGGATCCAACTCACAACTATTTCATCGAAAATCATTATGAAGAAACAAGCCAAAATTACATCGAGTTGAGAAAAATCATTCAAAAATCAGCTTCTATCGACCCGAGTACATCATTCGTCGACATACCTTCTCAAAATTTCGGTGTACCACAAAAACAACAACCAAGTCAAGCCTCCTCTGAAGCTATAAATGCCACAGTACAAGACAAGACGAACCCGGCTCAGGAGTATACTTCGCGAGGAAATCATAGCAGGTTAGATGAGATACTTCGCAAGCAAACTAGCAACTTCAAGGCATTATCTCGAACACTGGCTAACATCGAGATAGACAGTGTAGCTGAGAAGTGGGAACTCGAGGACATCTTGAAGACATTGGGTTCCCGCTGGGCTGCCATTGATTTGCTACACTGGGAGATAGACAGCGAGCTCGATGGTTCAGATAAATACTATGAAGAAACATTTACCAAGCACGAAAAAGACTACACCTTAATGAAAAAAGCAATCAACAGCAAGTTATGGTCCGCATCTCACCGGGAAAATGCAACCCCACGTTTGGACATACCAGTATTTCATGGAAATTATCAGCAATGGGTTTCGTTCAAGGATTTATTTACGGAAGCAATACACAGCAACCCATCTCTATCGAATGCGCAAAAAATGCAATTTCTGAAAAGCAAGATAAAAGGCGAACCCGAACGCCTCATACAACATCTTCCAATCAGCTCTGATAATTACGTCACTTGCTGGGAAATTCTAAACCATCGATACAATAACAAGAAATTGATCTTCAGTACTCATATAAATACTATGATGAGTCTCCCAGTAACGCAGCAAGCTACTTCAAACAATCTGAAAAGAATCCATGACGTAACTAAAGAAAGTTTAAACGGTATCAAGAACCTAGGCGTCGATATATCCACTTGGGACCCTATACTAGTTCACCTTTTGACACAGAAACTAGATGCTGAAACCCATAACGACTACATGGAGTCCTTAAAACAGCCTCGAGAACTTCCGTCATTACAAGAATTTTTGTCATTCCTGGAAAGCAAGTTTACAGCAATGGAATCGTCAAGGCGCAAACAAGAAGCCGCGGCGGTACAAAGATCTAATTACAATAACATCATGCCATCGACCTCCAGGGAGCAAATAAAATCGACACGATTTAAGCAGTACTATACAAGCAACAAGGCTACCTCAAGTAAATTCTCAAAAACATATAAACCGACATGCCCGGTCTGCCAGGACGACCACGGTATATATTTTTGTACGGAGTTCAAGGAAATGGGGCCCGGACTTAAACGAAAAACAATTGCAAGACTCAATCTTTGTAGCAATTGTCTTTACGATCATAATGGAAAAACATGCAATTCATTAAAAAGATGTCAAGAATGCAACGGCCCACATAATACGCTACTGCATGACGCATTTCGCAATCAAAATGCACCGTCAACAAACACGCATGGAAACTTTGCAAATCAACAGCGACAACAACGAAGTGGGTCACACGTGGCGCAGCAACGTGATGATTGTCAAGAGCCGAAAATTCTTTTAGCCACAGCAATGATCAAGGTCCAAGGAGCTGATGGGCTACATCATTTGATGCGCGCACTCATTGACCAAGGCTCACAAATTTCGCTTATTTCTGAAACAGCAGCACAAAAACTAGGGTTGCCACGACAAAAATGTAAAGGTGTAATCACCGGAGTGGGCACAAACGATACGATTTGCAAAGGGAAGATGACCATCAATTGGAGATCTTTGACTGAAGATTATGAGTTTAACACAGACGTAGTCATCATGAAAAATTTAACAAGAAACCTACCCAACTCATCATTTTCCAAACCAACATGGGGATTTTTGGAAAATTTACCGCTGGCGGATGCTCAGTTTAACATCAGTAACCCGATCGACATATTATTGGGTGCCGACGTCTATGCAAACATCATTCTAAACGGAATCCAGAAAAATGAATGTTCAACCCTAATCGCCCAGGAGTCGCGCTTAGGATGGATTCTATGCGGAAAGGTACAGAGCCTGCAATGCAATTTGGTGTTAAACAATATCGAAGAAATTCAAAAATTCTGGGAGATCGAGGATATTCCTGAAACACATACATTCGACGAAGATCATTGCATCAAGTTTTATAAGTCTACAACAACAAGGTTGGACGACGGAAAATACCGAGTTCGAATACCACTCAAACCTGAATACTTAACCGAACTGGGTCGATCGAAATCGAAAAACAAGGCAATAGCGCAATTTCAACAGTTAGAGCGTAAATTTAGCAGTAATGAAAATATTGCTAAACAATATAAATCGTTCGTGCATGAGTACCTAACATTAGGACACATGACACCGGCAACTGTACAAGTAAACAATAAGCCGGAATGTTTTTTGCCTCACCATTGCGTGCTACGAGAAGACTCTACAACAACGGCGCTTCGCGTAGTGTTCAATGCATCATCTAAATCATCCAAGGGAACAAGCCTTAATGATTTTATGTACAAAGGTCCCAACTTACAAAAGGACCTTCTGTCGCTGATCTTGAAGTGGAGACAACATCGGGTCGCGTTCATAGCAGACATCGAAAAAATGTTTCGACAAATATGGGTTCACGAACACGACCAAAAATTACAGAAAATTATTTGGAGAGATTCGCCATTTGAAAGATTACAAGAATACCAACTTACGACGGTAACATACGGCACCAAGGCCGCTCCGTTTCTAGCTATGATGACTCTCAAGCAGTTGGCTAGTGACGAGAAATCAAAGTATCCTGAGGCAGCTCAAGCACTCGAAGAATGTTTCTACATGGATGACCTTCTTCATGGCTCTCATTCAACCACATCAGCCAAGCAATTGTAACAAGATTTAATGCAACTTTTGAAGTCTGGAGGTTTCAATTTAAGAAAGTGGATGTCAAACCATCAAGAATTATTACAAATCACTGAAAAAGAAGAACGGACTGAAGCCAACTACAACTTTAAAGAACCAGAATCAAGAAAAACTCTGGGCCTACACTGGGACCCCATACAAGATACGTTCAACTTTCAGTCACAAATAGAAACATCTACCACCACCAAGGACAACACGAAAAGAAAATTATTATCTGAAATTTCCAAATTGTTTGACCCTCTGGGGTGGCTCACACCAATATCCACCAAATTGAAACTATTACTCCAAAGCTTGTGGGACGCTGATATAAAATGGGATGACAAGATTCCAAATGAGATTAATACCGAATGGATCAACATAAAACAAGACCTAATTAATATCAATCAAATTAAAATACCGCGATGGTTAAACACCGACGCTACAAGTGATATCGAGTTACATGCCTACGCCGACTCATCGCTCAAGTCGTTTGCATGTGTTATTTATTGCAAAATTAATGTTGAAGGCCAATCGAAGATAACATTAATTGCTGGAAAATCAAGATTAGTCCCAAAAAACAAGACAATTTCATTACCAAAACTCGAATTAAGTGGGGCGGTACTATTAAGTAGATTGATGGTCAAAGTGAAGGAGTCACTTGCCAATCATAATATTAAAGTCTATGGTTGGATCGATTCGACAGCCGTACTAGGGTGGATACAAGGAGACCCTAACCGCTGGAAACCATTTGTCGCCAACAGGGTGCGACAAATTACGCAAGTTATGCCACCAGAGTGCTGGAGATATGTCAAGTCGGCTGAAAACCCCGCAGATTGTGCCAGTCGAGGGCTCACAGCATCCCAACTAAAACAACATCCTTTGTGGTGGCAAGGACCGGCCTGGCTATCGACATTTGATGCCAAGGAGCAAGAAATGAGTCCCACTTACACCACGAACGAAGAAGCCAGAAACATGAAACAAGTTCATGTAACTACAAGCCGCGAAAACGAAGATAGCCTTATCGAGAACATGCTCCTGAAATACAGTTCTTTTTCCAAGCTTGTGCATGTTATGGCATGGGTGCGACGCTTCATGGCAAAAAAGCAAGACAGAAAAACCGAGAAATTTATTACCTTATCAGAGCTCAGACAAGCAAAAGCTATGATAATAAAACAAGTGCAAAAAATGGCATTCGAAGAGGACTTAAATGACCTTAAGAAAAACGGAAAAGTATCGTCGAAGAGCAAGATTGTCGATTTAAATCCCTTTCTGGATCTGGAAGGGACCCTTCGTGTTGGAGGACGCCTCAAGAATGCGTATATATCTTACGACATGAAACATCCTATCATCCTGCCACACAAAGGGCGCTTGACCGAACTAATTTTAGATCAAGCGCACACGATTACTCTGCACGGTGGAGCACGAACCACATTGAATTTGATCAGAAATAAGTTTTGGATTATTGGAGGAAACAACGCTACAAAACAATATATCCGTCGTTGCGTAACATGCAGGAAGCAGAAGCCATATAAACATCAACAACTGATGGGTGATTTACCTGCAGCAAGGAGCAACCCGTCTCGTCCTTTCTCCCACACAGGAGTCGATTACACCGGCCACGTAATGCTCAAGGCCAACAAGGGCCGAGGGATCAAGACAACAAAAGGATACGTGGCTGTGTTCGTCTGTATGGCGACTAAAGCAGTTCATTTAGAGCTGGTTTCAGACCTGACCACTTCCGCATTCATAGCAGCATTACGCAGAATGGCAGCACGAAGAGGCACTCCAGTCCATATGTATAGTGATAATGGACGAAACTTTCTTGGAGCTAGCACGGCTCTAAAGTCGGAATATGAAGAGCTACAGCATATTATGAATGATGACTTTATGGCACAAGTAACAGACATGGAGATCACTTGGCACTTCAACACAGCAACATGGGCATCAGCTGGAGGCCTATGGGAAGCTGCAGTGCGCCTGATGAAGCACCACCTCAAGAGAGTCATCGGCGAGCAGAAGTTAACGTATGAGGAGTTCAGTACTTTGCTAGCACAGATCGAAGGTATTCTAAACTCAAGACCATTATGTGCTATATCTGAAGACCCAGAGCAGTTAGATTATTTGACACCCTCACATTTCCTAACGGGTGGCCCTACGCTCACTTTAATCGAAACGGAAAAGGACCTCCGCACACGTTGGAAGTTAACGCAAAACATACTTCAAGATCTCTGGAAAAGATGGCGCACGGAATATTTAGCACAATTAAATGCAAGAAGCAAATGGAGGCAGCCCCACAATAACCTAAAAATCAATGATGTCGTACTCATTCATGACGACAACCTGCCACCCGGCAAGTGGGCGATGGGCAGAATTACAGAGCTGCACCCTGGACAGGATGGCTACGTACGAGTAGTCAGCTTAAGAACAAAAAACGGCACCTTAAAACGTCCCATCATAAAACTGTCACTGTTGCTGGATAACAAGGAAGACGAAGCACTGAATACAAAGCAAGATATATCTCGTCAAGATCAACCCCCCAACAAGGGCGGCTCAACAAGGAGACCTCTTAGAACAAGAGCAAACAAGGCTAAGTTCAACCTAACATCAATATTTACAACACTCATGTTATTATTTACGTTCATATCAAGTTCCCAGTGCAACGTAAACGTGACACCGTTTAAAGAAACACAGAGTCTATACTTCGATAAAATCTCAGATATGATGCTAATTCGAGATGAGTGGAAACTTATTGTCTACTACAACATGGAACCGTATTGGCAAGCAACGAACGCATTCCGCAAATACACAAGATTCATAAAAGAAACCTGTGACATAATAAAGGAGCAAGTGCACTGTGACGTAATATTACTACAGCTGATACACGGAGTCACCGAACTTGAGTACTACAATCGGATGTTACTCAGTCAGCATTCGAGCACGCGACCATATGCGATGTTACGTCAGCGCCGCGGCCTTATCGACGGTGTCGGGTACCTCGCTAGTAGTCTGTTTGGGGTTCTCGATGAAAGGTTCGCCGAGCAATATAAACGAGATATTTCACTCATGCAAGACAACGCAAAGCACATGGCATTACTTTGGAAGAACCAGACGTCCGTCGTAGAGGCCGAATATAACTTACTTAAACGTACAGAAGACACTATGAATCAACAACATAAAATGATAAATCAACATATGAATAATTTGGAAGGAGCCTTGAATCAATTGAAAAAAAGAGTTGAGATGGAAAGCATTATCAGTGATTTCAATGTAGGAGCCATTACAGCAAGCAATATGCTCTACAATTTAAAAGAAATACAAAACATGTTGTTAGACACTATCACCGATATTTATCATGGACGTTTCAACTTACACCTACTTACCCCAGAGCAACTTACAAGCGAGTTAAGTATAATAGCGAGCAAGCTACCAAGAGACGTCTCGCTACCGATTGATAACATTCACTCGGACCTGCGCAAGATTTATGCACTACTACAAGTGAAGACAAGGATGCTGGAAGATGTTCTCATTTTTGAGATAACCATACCGCTCATCAGTCGAGATACTTTTGAAATTTTGAAATTAATTCCGATACCTAAGACTGTCGGCAACAAGATTATAAGTATACTACCAGTGTCGGATTACCTATCTATCAACATGAAGAAAGACTCATTTATACCAATGTCCGAGAATGACGTCAGATCGTGCTCAGCATTATCAGGAATTTATTTTTGCCACGTCAAGAAACCTATTTATCAGATGAAAAACGACAAGAGTTTTTGCGAAAAGGACACTTCGGAATGCAAAACTATCAAGACATCATGTAAGAATAATTGGCAGGAAAGCAGCACGCTAAATACTTACATATATTTTTGTTGTGAGCAATGTCAAGTTCGCACAATGTGCGCAGATCAAGTGACCGCACATCAACTGACTAACGCGGGCCTTATAAACATAGGTCATGGTTGCATAATCAAGACCGACAATTTTACGATATTTCCGCATAAACCTCACTGGAGTGAAATAAAGATGAAACCTGAGTTATACAATCCAGTAATGGCTCCGATAAATCACATTATTAATATAACTATTCCACACTTCCCCGACAACATGGTGAATGGATCGCAAAAAATTCAAGAAGAGATAATACACATCGGAGAAAAAATCAAGGATTTGAAGGACGTTGATATAAGCACCGAAAGCTTGTCCTACCACGACATTCATCACTACTCCATGATCTACGTGACACTGGGAGTGGTAGGAATAGTATGCTTGAGCATCATGCTACGAAGATTCCAATGCAGGTGGCGAGTGCCACGGGTACAAACGCCCACCACTGAAGAGGCCAGCCCTGCCGTTGCGGCCCCCCGAGCGACCTCGCGCGACGCTGCCAACGAAGGAACGAGTGAAACGCGCCCCCAAAATTCAGATTATACCGAAATAGCAACCATGAAAATAGATAGGAGCACGTCCCCCAAGTTTAAAGTAGTCTCCTTTACTTAATAATTTGTTTGTTATTTAATTTTCTTTCTTTTTTTTTCTCTCCTCCTCATCTGCGCCCTGGAACATGTACGAGTAGATCGCACATACGTCACGGCGCCGTCAGCATTAAATATATTTCATTCGATTATTGTAAAATAAGTTAGTTCACGTTCGCTACTGTAAGTGTGCACACATTTCAAGTTAAATAAATATCAAGTTATCAAGAATTATTCGTCTTTCCTGTTCCAACCAACTATCAAGATATCTAGCAAGCAGTGTACGGGCAGCCAAGTGCTCGTACAAGCAGAAATAGGTGTAGATCCGTTTTTTACTTTAAATGATGAATCCCTTGTATTTTTAGAAGATGATGATGATGCGCGAAACTCACTGGCGTAATCTCTCTTCATATACTCCAAGTTAGCAGGATTACCAAAACAAAATGTAGGAACTCTTATATCTTTTAAAACCAATGCAAATTCTTCCCAACCTATTGGTTTTGCGCGTTTTAGAGGTCTTATTACATCGTTTATCAGATCGACAATATTGCTATTTGGGATCACTCGATTGTTTAACACAACTTCCCCTCCTGTCTTCCACCAATTTTTTTTTTATTAAGGATAATAATGTCCATTAAAGTTTGGGTTTTCGATCGATAAGATTTCGGTATTCCTTGTACGATATGAGATGGAGTTAATTCCACAGGATAGTATTGCACAAGCACATTATAAAGGCAACACCTACGTTTGTTTACTCCGTCATTTTAAAATAAAAATTGCTGCAAAAAGTTATTATCTCCTGTGCAAAGTTATATGGTTAAATAGCGTATAAACAGTGCTTCAAATTGGTGAAAATAGACTCGTGATGTCGTGAGTTATAGAAGAAAACCTTTTAAAAATAATTGGTAACCGCCGAAAAGTTGACCTACCTCACTTCACACAGTGACCAATTATTATCTAATTAGCCATCCATAAGTGCAAAGGTCGTAACCTCACACTGCACGACTATTGAAGGATCTTTTCACAACGTTTCTCACAGACTGCATAGCTCGACGTACTAAGCGCCACCTCGCGTTCCGATGGTCGTGAGTTCGCGTCCGAAGTTTTTGGGATCTTTTTGTATTTTTTTTTGTATTTTTGTTTTTTGTTTCTTGTTTTTTTTTGTGAATTATAAGACAAAATGTCGTCAGGAAAACCAGTTAAACGTAAAAACGAGAAAAAAACAATAAAATGCACAGAATGCGCTCTGGATATAAAAAATAGGGAATCTATGAAGTGTTCCATTTGTAACTGTTTGTACCATCTAGACTGCACAAACGTCACACTTAAGAGATTTTTTCTTATGGCAAAAAACTCTAAAGATGCATGGAAATGTCGCGGATGTCTGGACGTTGCTGCAGCCAATATATTACCAACAACTTCTGGAATTGTGCCCAAAATTAATTCTGCGTGTCAAATCATAAAATCACAAGAACAAGATATACTTGACGAAACTATCGACAAGGTAACGAAACGAAAACAAAAAACAGACCGGATTAGTCTCTCGTCGCTCCATACACCAGACAGTTCTTTGGATGAATTGATAGAGGCATCTTTGAACAATAGCGCGAAAAGCCTGCCAACCCCCTCAGAAAACTTGCAAATCTCTGATCTTAAGGACACTATAGATGTTCTTACAAGGCAACTCACAAGTGCACATCAGGAGATAACAAATTTAAATATAGACATTACACGTCTAACAAAAAATCAAATGGACCTAGAAAGACAAATTATAACTTTAAAAAGCCTAATTGGCAATGAAACCCCTTTACGACGGTCTACTCCGAAACCCAGCAAAAAGAAGCTAAAGGTGCAACCAAACTCACAAGCAAAACTCCATTCAGCGGCAACTTTGAATGGGAGCACAGAAAGTGTTGCTGATAAATGTCAAACATCTCAAGATGTACCTTCAAGACGGGAACAAAGACGACATGATTCCATATACATGTTTGGCGGCAGCCAATGTGTAGGGCTCGCCTGTACGATGCTGCATATGCGTCAAGATGGGAAATATTTGGTAACATCTTCAGTTAAGTCGGAGGCAACTACGCACCATATAATCGAAGGTATTGGGTGTCAAAAATTCTCGGATAATGACAAAATTGAATTATCACTTGGGGAACACGATAAAAACCCCATAGATGTTGTTACTAACTTAAATAAGGCTTTAAAATGTTTAAAAAATCATTCTGTATTCATATTATGTATAAGAAATAGCAAATACTTAGATAACAATGTATTGAATTATATACTTCGCAACTGTTGCCAGAGCATAAATTGTAAATTCATTGAAGTTAATACAGCAAAAAAAAACAATGTGAAAAAATTTGCTCACGAAGTATGCAAGAAAATTAGCTTGATTATTGACCAAATGGATTACAAAAAGGAATATTATAATTATGTACATAACAGTCCTGGCCTGTCAGGACGTCATAGTAAATTAATGAGTATCCAGCTAAGCACATCATGTAAAGGTGAAATGGATCCACCACTTAAACAAAAGCCCATAACAGACTACTTTTTGTCGACCGCAGCTCATTCACAAATCAACCTAAATAAAGCTGTACAAGGTGGCTCACTTTTTCGGTCAATCAATCAAAGAAAACCTACAATTTAGAGTAATGCACCAAAATATAGCCAGCATTCTAACAAAAAGACATAATTTAGAGTTTGCAATTAACGAACTATCTAAAGAAAAGCAAGAACCAGACATTATATGTTTTTCTGAAACTTTTATAAAGAGTGGAAATGAAGCTAACATTAGGGGTCCACAATTATAAACTTGCTACAAGCTTCTCGCGAGGCAAGAGTAGAGGAGGCGTGGGTATATTAGTGAGACTAGGTATAACATTTAAGGAAATTGAATCGCTGAAGAAGTCTGCTATAGTGAGTGCATTTGAATGGTGTGGTATAGAGGTTCCTAAGTATATCGTTGTTATAGTTTGCTTATATAGAACTCCAACCTCGGGAACTGGAGTCTTTTTAGATAAATTGGACATTATGTTGTATTGTATGAGTTGGCCAGAAAATATAAAAAAATAATTGTATGCGGAGACTTTAATATAAATATACTGACAGCCACCAACAATAGCAATAGACTTATAGACATAGCAAATAATTATAACTTAACGATATGTATCGTTAAGTTATAATATACTAAAACCCACAAGGGAAAAAACTTGCATCAACAACATCCTAAGCAACATAAAAAATGCATCAGCTACTGTATTACCGCTTGGCCTCTCAGATCATGATACCGCCCAAATGTTAAGCTTTAAGGTTAAAACAAAAGAAACGACTATTAAACAATATTTTAAATTCAAGAGAGACTACAGTGATGACAACGTTAGGAAATTTCAAGAATGTCTAAGTAGCCTGTCGTTTTCAGATATATATTTGGAAAATGATTTTGATGCTGCCTTTAAGCATTTTCACGGCATAATATCACTTTTCTATAAGCTCTGTTTTCCCTTAATTCGTACAAAAATAACAAATTCTAATTATATAACTCCGAAGTGGATGACAAAGGGGGTGAAAATTAGCTGCAAAGGAAAAAGGCGACTTCGGTTTTAATACTATAGGGACAAAAAAACGGAACAAAAAAAGAATGACTATTATAAATATTCAAGACTTCTAAAGAAATGCATTGATAAAGCACAGAGAATTAACAATAGTAGATATCTCATTAATAGTAAAAATAAATGTAGATCGTCATGGCAAATAATAAAAAAAGAAACTGAAGATTTCAAATTACCAGAGTATATTGATGAAATAAAAATAAACAATTAAGTGATAAGCGACCCGATTGACATAGCGAACAATTTCTATAGTTACTATGTAGAACTAACGAATTCGCCTAAACACCCTGAGAGAACGCAACCTCTCATGCGCAGACAAGCGTATCAGGGCAGCATCTTCCTTAAACCGATTTCCGAAAATGAAATTAATAGGGTTATTATGTCATTAAATGATACAAATGCCATTGGGTGCGATGAAATCAGTACAGTTGTTGTCAAAAAATGTAAAGTGCAGCTTATACCTATACTTACTTATTTAGCTAACTGGTCGCTTGAATGTGGATGTTTCCCAGAAATTTTAAAGTCTTCTATAATTAAACCTTTATTAAAAAAGGGTAACAAAATGCACATGGAAAACTATCGACCAATCACTTTAGTTCCCATATTTTCAAAAATATTTGAAAAGTGTATGTGTAGTCGTCTAACTGAATACTTTGACAAATATAACGTTATTAAATTGGAACAAAACGGATTCCAGAACAACAAGTCTACCACATTAGCCGGCTTTAATCTGGTGCATCATGTAGTTAAAAGTTTAGATGAAAGAAAGCGTACTGCAGCTCTTTTTCTTGATATGTGTAAGGCGTTTGACTTCGTTAGTCATTCCGTGGTCTTAACAAAGTTAGACAACTATGGAATCAGAGGTCCTGCATTATCATGGCTAAAAACTTACTTAGAAAAAAGAACGCAATGTGTCCAAATAACTACATTAAATGAGCTCAATGAGGAAACCATATACAAATCCAGTTATAAACGATGAATATGGAGTTCCCCAAGGTAGTGTGTTAGGTCCTCTTCTATTCAACATTTATTTAAATGAAGTTACCTGACATTATCCCATGTAAATCTACTTTATTTGCAGATGACATATCAATATTAGTTACAACAGATAAGCATGACAATAATAATGAACATGAAAATAAAATAAATGGAATACTAGAGGTAGTAATTAAATGGTTACAGCAGCATAATTTAAGAATAAATATAAATAAAACTAATTTTGTGCAATTTGGCATGAAACAAGGAATTAATGACATGATGAATATACATTACAATCACGAACACGTTAATGAAATGGATAGTGTTACATTTTTAGGATTTAAAATAAATAAATATTTAAATTGGAATAGTCAAATTGATAAGGTATGCTGCAAGGTCAATAGGTTTGTTGACGTGCTGAGTAGGTTGAGTCGCACTGCTACTTTGGAAGCGTCCTTGGCTGCCTACCATGGTTACGTGGGTTCACAGTTAAGATACGGTCTTGTATTGTGGGGCAACTGTACCAGCTTTAGCAGGGCGTTTATTGCTCAAAAAAAGTGCATAAGGGCGATATATGGTCTAGCGCCATATAAATCTTGTAAGTCTATATTTAAGAAGTTACGTATATTACCTTTACCATCTATATATATAAAATTCAAAGTCCTGACTGACTGACTGAATGATATATCAGCGCACAGCCCAAACCGCTGGACCTAGAGACTTGAAATTTTGCACATAGATACCTTATATAGTGTAGGCATCCACTAAGAAAGGATTTTTGGAAATTCCACCCCTAAGGGGGTAAATTAGGGGATGAAAGTTTGTATGAAAGTCCGTCAGTTTTGAAGTTAGGATTTTGAAATTTTGTTGTTAGGCTTACGTAAAAAAATGAATTTATACGGGTCTCAGTGTTTTTGATAATTCCACCCCTGAAGGGGTGAAAAGGGGGATAAAGTTGTGTATGGAAAGGCCTACATTTTCACAGCAAAAATCACTACATTTATTATTTAGGCCTATAACGAAACGAGTATATCGGGTGTTAATGGGATTACAACCCTTAAGGGGGAAAAGGGGGATGAAATTTTTTATTTGAGTTGTTCTTCACAATTTTTTTGTATTGAAGTAAAAATAACGTACGTGACAACGTGTTATTACTAAGCCTCTATTGCCACCCGTCTATCCGTCTGTCTGTCTGTCTGCCACGCGCAAACATGTCCTGACTGATTTGCGATCATCGTCCAACCGAAACTATTGAATCAAGAAAGCTGAAATTTGGAATATAGGTTTATTTTACAACGTAGGCTGATTTTTTACCTTTAGGGGGAAAACGGGGGTGGGGGTTGAACTTCGTATGAAAGTCTTTGTTGATTGAAGTTATAAACATGCAAAATTGAATTAGAACTACTGATTATAAATAGATTATAAGTATTATAACGTGTTTCAGGATTTTTGCATTTTTACATTTAAAGGGGGAGAAGTGGGGGTGAAAGTTTGTAAGGACGTATTGATTTTTTTCAAATAGGAGCTTGTAATTTTGACATACAACTACTTATCATAAATAAATAATGACGTGTCACAGGGTTTTTGGATTTTCAAATTTGTAGGGAGGAAACGGAGAGTAAAAGTTTGTATGGAGGTATCGGGTTTTTAATAGGAACTTGAAATTTTGAATTAGATAGATAGATAGATCGATTAGATAGATACTTATCATAAATAATAATTAACTGTGTTTCAGGGTTTTACGACTATCGAATTTTAGGGGTGGGAAACGGGTGAAAGTTTGTATGGAGGGATGGTATCGGTTTATTAAAAAATAGGACGTTCAAAATGTTTGTTTATTTTGGGGTATTTAGATTTTTACATTGGAAGGGGGTAAAACGGGCGGTGAAAATGAGAGTGAGTGAGAGCACTTATAAGTTTTTTGATTCTAAAAAAGGTCATTTCTTTTTTTAGGCCACGCGGGCGAAGCCGCGGGCAGAAGCTAGTGTTTGTATATATTAGAAGCTTGTACTTTTGTTAAAAAACATATGTACTTATTTAAAACAGCAAAGAGTGTCTATCCCCGAAATACTTGAAATCCTGGGAGGTTGGTCCATGATGGTGCCCCAAGGACATCGTTTTACTCAAAACACTGTTACACGATGTGCATGAAACTGTATAATAAGCTGCCGGCAGACATGCAACAGCTGCTATTCAATTTGTTCCGAAGTAGCCTTATAAAATTGTTACACCAAAATCAATATTACGAGGTAAAAACGTTTTTATTGGATAAGTTTTAATGTTTGCATGCTAGTATTTATTGATTTAATACTTATAGCAGAATAATATGACCATAATGTAATTTAATATCTTTTTGACTGTATTATTCTATGCAAATAAAGAAGTTTGAAGTTTGTTTGATTCGTTTTATCAAGTGGTGGTGTAGTAGGAACATCATCTTCCAGCAAAGTTGAGCTTGCGACTGAGTCACTATTTGCATTTTCCTGCTTTTTTAACTTTGAATCTAAGTCACTGTTGAGGTTGTTTAAGTGATCAACTCCATCCATTACTATTGGTATTTTGAAACGCTTTCGATCTGCTTCGGCAAAATGTAAAAATCGCTGCAGTGCTTGGGAATATAATGTCCATTTTTCACGATCATCCATTTTACTTTTCAATATTTTTTTCATCTCTCCATCCAGACGAGACGATGAGTTCTCTGATAGCTCATTATTTTTAAGTTTTTCAATAAAATCTTGTTCTACCAAAAGCATTTTTTTTTGTGTTTTCCATTTTGGTTATAAAGAGTTTATTAAAGCACTTAAAACTGCACCTAAAATAACAGGTAGAAATGCGCCACCCTTTTGAATGATGATAGTTTTTTTTAGTTTTTGTTTTCCCTTTGAAACTAGCTTGCGTAATATGTTCTTGTATTTATTTAATGTACATTTTTCTTTTTTTTCTAGTGGAATTTTTCCTTTTAGCACGTTATAAATACACTCGCAAATAATATTGATTTCATCATCATCACATGCTTTGAGTAAAGCCGTGCGATATTTTGGTTTAAGTACTTGCAACGCTTCAAGTAAGTGTTTATATGTGCTCACACTCGAGTGCATCATTTAGAACTGACTAAAACTTGTTGATTCCTGTTATATTTAAATCCTATTTTAGGAATATAAACTGTGCAATATTTATCGACCGGAAATATTTTAGTTTTGAAACGACATAAGTCATCTGTATTTTGTTTCAGATCAATCATGAGATATCCATGGGCATCTTTAGTAGCATCTTTATAGGCTTCATCCACGAATTTTGGATTTTCAGGATAAACTTGTCGCGACAAGTATCGTATTTGAGTTTTATCTCTAGGATTTTTAAAATATACAATATAACTTGTGTTTAGCGAGATGTCACGTTGACCTCGTCCCTGATGAAATATATTTTGTGTAATATAAAACACGCTTAAGTTTCTGTGGTGACTACCCTTCGTGAAAATGTCAACGATCCGTCCATCTGACTCCCTCATCAAATCATCGATAATAAGAAGTGTAGGTTGCTTCCCAACAAGCATGTTAATATCAGGTATTCCTTGACTATAATTAACATTTTCCAGATTGTACAAAGGTTGCATTTCATCATAACACCAAATAACTTCCGAAAAATTTACATCGCATAGTACTTTGCAATCATTTAAAAAGTTTGTGACAAATTTTGATTTTCCACACCCACTGGGACCAGCAACAATGGCCGTAAAAGGGTGACAAAAGTGAATCATTATATAGATCTGTTATACGTGTTGAATCTAAAAGTACTAAAACACTAATGATTTTTTTTAAGTCCAAACAAGGTTATATAGTTTTGTCACACCTGAATAATTTTTAAATAAAAACACATGAAATTTATCTAAACACTTTATTTAATTAAAAAAAAAGAGTAAATTACATCTTTCTGTAATCTTATTACTAATCCATGCATAATACTACAAAGAAAAAACTTAAATTTATAAAAAATGTCTAAAAACATTCTGAAATTTTAAAATTATACATAAATTACAACTTTCTCTTATCTTATTACCAGTCCATACTCAGTAATTACAAAAAAAATGTTACGAATTTAGGAAAAATCGCAAGTACAGAAAAGTAATATTAACACTGAATGTCCTTTATTTTGTAGTGGCCCCAAGCAAGCGTGTCAGTGGAATTTTCTAATAAATATCGTTTTGTATCACTGTGTGATAAAGATATTTTGTTTATTTTTTGTGTAAATATAACATGTGTTATAGACCTGAACCGCATCATTTCACACAACAAATTATCTTTTTTTAACAAACATGTTTTGTAATTGTCAATGTTAATTTTTTTAGTAATACATTTATTAACTCCTTTTGCTTTTGCTATAAATTCGTTTTGTACATCCATTGTATACATCTTTGATCGAAGGCCAATAAACTTTTTTAAAATTTTACCATTATTTTCATCTTTAAGAAAACCCAATTGCTTTTTATTTACTAATGGCAAACCGTATTGATTGTCAGGAGGATAATCAGAAGTATCAAAGTAAGATTCTAGATCTATTAGTATATTAGCGTAAAAGTTATCCGTAAATATTTGATATACCAAACTGTCCGTGTCCGTGTAAAGCAATTTCAGTTTATCTGGATATTTGGTTTTCATGAAGTCATAGTGAAATTCATACATTAAAGTTTTTGACAAATCTAATATACAAAATCCTAAATAAATAGGTTTGTTGTACAAGACTTTTGTTTTTTTCAACTTTACTGCAACCAAATTCTCCGAAAATGTAGAAAGGCTGTGAAATTCAGGTCTTGCTATTAAAGATTGAACTCCTTGAGTTTTTCCGTGGTTTTGCCAGTGGTTAAGTAATTTAACATTCACTCTTTTATTTATATTTTCCATAGTTTTACCGAAAACAAAATTGTTCATGAGTTTGAAGAAGTCTTTTTCAAATTCTGATCTGGCCAATGAACGTGATAGAATGGTAAATACGGAGGGCTCAATAAGTGGTATTTTCTTTCGTTGTTGGTATAAGAATGACACTACTTATTGGTTTTAGAACAAGAAACGAGGTAAGTGTTTTATTGTTAAGGGTTAAAAGGTAGTTTTGTGTTTCAAGAGGGTAGTATGTCCTATGTTAATATCAATATAATAACTTCAACGAAAGACTAACAACGGACTAGTTTTTTAACTTAATTAATTATTTTAATTATTAGATATTAAAAGGAAAAGTAGGAATAGCGACAGTTACTCCAAGTTATGAAAGAGGGCCTAAGGTCAACTAGAGAAAATAAACTCAATAAATACTAATTTCAATTGCTTTTATTCCAGGTCATATTTTGTGATGTGAATTTACAAGCGATTCAAAAGAATCTTTGTTTGGAGGTTTCATCCTTCCCAAATCAAGGACACTAATACTTCTCTTACATAAAAATAGTCCATAAAGGAGACGCTGTGTTAAAGTTCTGTATATACGAGTATTTTTTCAAATTCGGGTACATCGTAACTTTCACAGATTTAAGGACTTAAAATGCTCATTCATTAGATAAACCCGATATCAAGGACACAGAATCAGTAACACAGTGTTTATGGATTATCATCACACACATAAAGATGGTTTGTACAATAGTAAAGTGATATAGTATTTTGACTTACCCTTGCTGGTTCTCGATCACGATAAGATTGATTTGATTTTGCAACTACATGGGTTTTTATACCCAGTTCATAGAAGAAGGGTAGTGTGAATGCTTAGTCCTTATAACCAATCACAATCGAGAACCAATCAGGGATTATCATTACAGTGTTTTAATTATCCAAACACTTATGTAAGGGTCGTAACAAAGATCATATTATAATTATTTAAATTAAGTAAGGCTACATATAACCATAAATACTTAATTTTCAAACTACTGCCATATTCCTTTAAAGAGGAACTTCATTCTATTGGACTGGATTCTTGTAACGGTTTAAACCAATCACGTACAGACAATTTAGCAATTGTTTTCAAATGACATTGATAATTTCCCAACTTATACGAACAAAATATCTTACTGTTTAATAATTAGAACTTAGCTGTAGAGAAACAATTGGCATCTTATACAATTACATATTTTGGCTAACGGAAACTAAACAAGATAGTATAATGTTGCCAGTCCAAAATAATATTAGTGACAGGGGTAAATTAGTATAACCCTGTAATATTTTAATCTATCAACCGCACCTCAGCGCTGGGGCTAAAGGTGGCGGTGTCGAAGACGGACGCCATCGTCTTCGCCAAACGAGGGGGAGAATGGCGAGTCCCCGCCGGGGCCGCTATCGAAATCGGGGGGGAGATGGTCCAGCTGAAGCCCCATATAAAATACTTGGGGCTCATACTAGACCAAAAGTGGAATTTCGGGGAACATTTCGCCCAACTTGCTCCCCGAATAGTCGGCGCCGCCTCAGCGCTGGGTCAGCTACTGCCGAATGTGGGTGGTCCCTCGGTAAGGTGCCGAAAACTTTTCGCCGGGGTCCTCCGCAGCATGGCCCTTTATGGTGCCCCAATCTGGGCGGACAAACTGTCCACCAGAAACAGGGCCATGTTGCGGAGGCCACAGAGGGTTGTGGCTCTGCGTATCTGCAGAGCCTACATGACTGTGTCATTCATGGCGGCGTGCGTTCTCGCTGGCACGCCGCCATGGGAACTGGACGCAGAAGTCCAGGCAGACACTTTCAAGCGGCGAAAGGAGGCGCGGACCAGAGGAGAGCGCCCGGCCCCCGAAGAGGTCACCCACGCCAGGCGAATGGCCGAGAGGCGCATGCGGGATAGATGGAAGAATGACCTGGAGGACTCCCCCTATGGAACCCGCACCATAGGGGCACTCCTCCCGTCATTCGACCTCTGGGTGGAGAAGGAGCACGGGGTGCTAACGTACCGGTTAACGCAGGTAATGTCCGGACACGGGTGCTTCGGACATTACCTGCAGAGAATAGGGCGGGAACCGTCGTCGCGCTGTCACGAGTGCGGCGACGGCGACGACACGGCCCAGCACACGCTGGAGGAGTGTGTGCGATGGGACGCCGAACGTCGTGACATGACGTCGGCGATCGGACGGACGGACCTCTCGCTGCACAGCGTAGTGGCGGCTATGCTGGGCAGCGACAGGTCCTGGGATGTGGTGGCTTCCTTCTGTGAGACGGTGGTCTCACAAAAGGAAGCGGCGGAGAGGGAGCGCGAAGACTCTGTCGATGCGCTCCCGCTCCGGCGTAGACGACGGGGAGTTAGGAGAGCAAATTACGCTCGCCTGGCTCCCCGGTGAGCGGGTAACGTCGAGGAGGTTTTTAGTTCGGGTATGCCCCCCTATCTGGGGGGAGAGTCCCACATAAGCCTTGGTCGCCCCAGGCCAGGGGTAGCGATAAAGCTTTTCCTTCTCGTTAAAAAAAAAGGTTAGTTTTTTTTTTCTGTAGACTCTGGGTCCGCACCATTTATTATGTTTCTTGTATATATTTAGTTCCTATTATCCGTTCATTCCAGTTCTCTCATTTATGACGTCTACTTCCATGCTGCATACTTTTCTTTCTTTCATTCATCGTCATTCATTCTATTGCGGGCAGGATCCCGTCTTATTTCTTCCCTATCTACCTTTGACTTTCTGAGCTTTTTGGGGTAAAAGACTGGAGACAGTGGTTTATTTGTTTTTACAATCGACAAATCATGATCATATACATTTCAGGATTCTTATTTTATAACATTATTTTGATTACATATTGGCTTGCATATTATACTTTGGTATAATATGCGTTGCTTATAATAAATATTTATTTACATTTATAATTGTTATTATTATTTTCTTATTTACATAATTTATATAATTCCTGTGCGATTTCTATAATTATTTGGGATACTTACAAACTATTCTATATATTTTTTTTACATTAATGTTTACAGGGTTCGAGTGCAGGGCATGGGTGGTTTGGTATTTCGATTTTGGGGATTATTCTGTGTCCATGCCGATCAGAAAACCCAGGTCCCGACCGTGGGTCCCATGGATTATCACGCTATGTCGTCTGGACAGCTCCACCACTCCCCGGTAATCCTCCTCCTCGCCCGACTCGTAGCCGACCACCAAGGCGTCCACCCCTATGACTATCGGCTGTCCGGGCTCAGCGCGCGCAATGGCGGAAAGCACCTCATCCGCGATAGCGAAGGGTCTGGGTAGGGGTCCAATCTCGAAGACGGCCACTTGTTTATTTTGGGCTCGCACTATTCTGCAGTGGTATCCACAGACTTTTACTGTGGCCGCTTCTTCGTAGATTTTTCGCCTTATTACTATCTTTGAAGTGCTTCCCTTTACCAGACGCGCCAGAACCGGGGAGACTGTGACTCCCCCCCGCGCCTCCGCGCAGCAGAACGCCACCCCGACCCTCTCGTCATCGCCGAGGAGGAAAGTTCCGGCGCTCCTCATACGCAGTCCTGGGGTCCCCAGTTCGCCTCTGTCAAGCAGAGGGAACTCGATCGGTTCTCGTCTCGCCTCGAGGCCGGGATCTCGACGTTGCAGCGGGGCCGTGGCCGCAGCGGAGTCCGGACTGGCGGTGGTCTCGGCGTCTGGATGTACCTCTGTCAGTGTGCTGTTCCTTTCATATGCCGTACTAATGACACGCTCCATGAAATTTATGAGGTGTCTCCTTCGCCTCTTATCCGTTAGGATTACTGACAGCGAGTCCTTAGTGAGCGTTTCCTCTATTTTGGTCTCTAGGTCGTGACGGTCTAGACCGAATTGCGGGCATTCGAGGATCAGGTGCCAGACGGATTCCACCACTTCCGGATCGCATTCGCATCCTGGGTGGCTCTTCAAGTGGAAGCGATGGAGGTACTCCGCTATTCCCCCGTGTCCCGTCAGGATCTGCGTCAACAGGTGGGTCGGCTTCGACTCCCTGACGAAACCGTACGCTTTTTTGACGTCTGGGAGGAAGAATCTCGTCACCGACCCGGTACTTGATGAGTCGTACCGATCCTGCCACTTGCGGACAGACTCGTCCCGCACCGCCTTTTTGACGAAGGACAGCGGGACGCCCTCGTAGTCGCATGCAGTCCCCTCACCCAATGCGCCTCCTTCGCCAGCGCATCGGCCCTTTCGTTTCCCTCCGTGTCGACGTGGGCTCTCACCCAGAACAGGTGGACTCTGCCCCCTCGTTCCTCAATGTTGTCCAGGTCCTCCTTAATTATTCTGCACAGTGGATGGCTCGGTCTGGGGGAGCATAGGAGATTCAAGGAGGATCTCGAGTCCCTGAAGATGCTGACTGCTTCCTCCTGGCTATCCCTCACCAGACGAATTGCCCTGTGCAGAGCGTAGAGTTCAGCTTGGAACACTGTGCAGCAAGGGTGGAGGGCAAACCTCATTTGTTTCCTCTAGTAGCCATTTTCTCGCCATGTGAGAGCGGAGCCAACCCTCCCCCCAATTTTGCTGCCATCCGTATATATATGCGGCTCAGCAGAGTGCTGGAGCTCAGATAGCCGTGAGTCGGCAGCGCCCAGCCGCTCATATTCCATGTGACGGAGTCGGGACGGGTGCGGAAGGCTCAGGAAGTCCACTCTTCCCTCCAAGCTCATGCCCGGGGGGACGAAGGCCGTCGAGTGTCCCTTTTTGGTCAAATACAGCGTCGCCGCTTCGCGTATCCTCAGGTCCAGTGGCAGGAGACCAGACAGTGCCAGGGCCGACGTGAATAACACTGTGCGATATGCTCTGCATATTTTTTGAGCAAAGCCCCGCTGCAGTGCACTCAATCGGTCCCGGACCATCTGTAGTTCCGTTGCCTGGTACCATGCGCTGGCTGCGTACGTTGCTGTCGGCTCGACGACTGCCGTGTATATGGTCCTTGTGACCTCCCCGTTTAGGCCCCACGTCACCTTTGCTGCGCGAGCTAGTTGTTTATATAGGTCGGCAGACCTCCTGCAAATTGCTTCGACGTGTGGCCTAAACGTGAGGCCTCTATCTATAATGAGGCCTAGCAGCTTTATTTTGGTCTCGTACCCTAGTACGCTCCCTGACATTTGGAGAATCGGGGGGGTCGTACCTCAGCCTTTTTGTAATCAGCATCGCCTTGGTCTTTTGGGCTGCGAAGGTGAGTTTGTTCCGGCGACCCCAGTCGACTACCCTCTCCAGTGCCGGCCTCGCCGCGCTCTCGATCTCGGTGGCTGTGTAGCCCGAAAATACCAGGACCGCGTCGTCGGCGAAAGCTTGGCAGAAGAGGCCCTCCTCGGTCAGCTCACGCAGCAGGGGGTCCAGGATCAGGTTCCAGAACATGGGCCCTGCAACCGAACCCTGGACACATCCCTTACTGGTCGCCTTTGTGCTGACCGCTCTGGCGTAATTCACCCTCACTTCGCGATCCTGTAGGTAGGACTCTACCAGGCGGTACATATTTTTGGGGCAGGCCATGCCAGCAAGCTGTCGCCTGATGGAAGGCCACCATGCGTTGTCGAAGGCGCCCTCTATGTGAGACCAGGACGACTATCTTTTTGTCTGACACCTCTGTTCTGAAGTGTCTCATCAGGTCATAGAGGGCGTCCTCGGTGCCCCGTTGAGGAATAAAGCCGTATTGCTTTGAGCTGATCTGCGGGAGGGTGTGCCACTGAATGCGGCGCACCATCATTTTTTCCACTATCTTACCCAGAACCGACAGAAGTCCGATTGGACGATACGATTTGGGGAGACTGTAGTCGTCCCTGGCCGGCTTCTTTAGAATTATTACGTGTGCGACCTTCCACTGGCTAGGGAAGTGGGCCAGCGATAGGCACTTGTTGGCTATCGCCAAGAACACCTCCCTAGCACATCCTATCGCACAGGCACATACGTCAGCCGTGAAGCCGTTGGGGCCCGGCGCCTTCCTCGGGTTCTGGGTCGACAGCACCGACATCAACTCCGACTCCGTGAAAGGCGGGTCATCGCCCGAGAGCTGGAGATTCACGGTATCCTCGCTTGAGGTCAGTTTGCGGGTTTGGGTGTGGAACGGTTGGTCTGCTGATAGGGTGTCGTCAGGGTAAAACGTTTCCACCAGGAGGCTGGCTGACTCCTCGGGACTTAGCGTCTGTCCCGTCGGCCCGTTAAGTAGCATGTCGTCCTGCCTCCTAACCGTCCTCCTGATGACCCTATAAATGCCGTCCCACAGACTGTCCCCCTCTTGCGTCGAGCAGAACTCCTTCCAGCTCGTGGTCTTGGCCTTGCTAGCCTCTTTTTTATAAGACTCTTGCGCTGCTCTATATTCCTCGTAGAGTAATCCCTTCCTGTGAGGAGCGGCGTTTCTTATTCTTCTTTTCCTGCGGAGGACGTCCTTTTTTAGGTCTTCAAGGGAATCCGTCCACCACGGTTGTCTGGGGGCTCCCTTCCACGGCCCGATCCTCGGGATCGCTTTTTCACAGGAGTCCCGGACGATTGCCGTGTAGGTTTCCACCGTACTTTCCAGGCTCTCCCGCGAGGTCAGCCCCTCCACGCTCTCCGGGGTCAAGTTCGCCTCCGCTATAGAGTCTCTGAAGTGAGAACCGAAAATGGACCACTTTGCCTTCTTTGTGTTGTACTTGCGCGTGGAGATGGGCTCGAGGTTTTCGAGGCGTCTCTCCACTCGCAAGGAGAACGTAATAGTGTTGTGGTCCGATGTGATTAGGTTTCGGTTCACCTTCCAACTCTCCACTTTCCCCAGTAGAGTCGTGCTGCACGCCGTTATATCAACGATGCTAGTGTGCATGGTTGATCGCCGGAAGGCCTCGAAAGTAGGGGTGTTTCCCTCGTTAAGAATTGCCAGGCTTTCCTGGTCGAGGAATGAGCAGACTTCGGCTCCCCTGCTATTTTCCTCCCTGCTTCCCCACCAGTGGCTCCATGCATTTACGTCCCCCCCGAAGATCGTCCCGGAGACGCGGAGCCCCCGGCAGAACGCCGAGCATTGGCCGCTATGCCCGCTATACACAACTATGGCCGCTTTTACCGGCCTCGAGCAGGTGCGGGTGCACTGGATAACTTTGGCTCCAGGGTAATCTTTTAGAGTGCCTTGGCTTCCCACATAGGGTTCCTGCCCAAGAGCGACAGAGATTCCCTTTTCGCCAGCCACCTGTATGAGCTCCTGTGTAGCCAGCCTTGAGCGCTGCAGGTTTGCCTGAATTACATGTAGGACCCCCTCGTCCGCCCCCGGGCGGAACGGTCCAACCGTAGGGGTGCCCTTAGCAAGAGTAGTTTACTCGTGACCTCGCTATGGCGTCCCACCTTTGTCTTTCCGGGCAGTCACTGCTGAAGGCATTATGCTCGCTGTAGGCGGTTTCCTGGTCAGCCTCCCGGCAGTTCAGGCAGAGGGGCGGGGCCCCCTCCTGTCTTCGTGTACATTTCTGCCAGGAGTGTCCTTCTCCGCAGTGACTGCAGAGATCTTGGCTCTCCCAGCAGACCGCCCTTGTATGGCCAAAACTCAGGCATCTGATGCATTGTACCAGAGGGGATTGGTCCACCACAGTGCTGCGACCGAGGCCAACATAAACCCTACCCTCCTTGGTAAGACGTTTGTGGATTTCGGGAGACACCTCCAGCACACAGTGGTACTGGTGCGGGTTTCTTGCCCTCTTTCTGTACCCGGCTCGGATGACAATGTCACCCGGCGCCAGGTCCTGCAACAGGTTCTTGTTTTGGGTTTTCAGCTGCTCCACTATCTCGGAGTCCGAGTGGAAGGACATAATGTTCTTGATTTTTATTAGTGGGTTGTTTGCACGGGCGGGCGCAGATTTTAACCTTGTGCTCTTTTTGATTGTGTCTTCCACAAGTCGCAGGTCCTCCCGCGTGCCGCATGTCACCACCACCTTCTGGTTACGGGCCCTCCTGACCCTTTCCACCCTTGCTCCCGTTCTTTTGACGTCCAGAGTTTCTCTGATTTCCTCTATCATCTTTTCCCCGGTTGCCTGGGGGTCGCTGGCACTTATGATCAGGGAGTGGTTTGGCCTCAGTGTGGGCGGTCTTTTTGCGGCCTCCGCGTAAGATTTCCGACGCAGCGTTGATACGCTTACTTGCGTTGGGCGGTCCGTCATTTCATCCATTCCCAAACCGGTGGGATCCGCCAGCGCCCTTTGGTCGCGTAGGGCCTTGACTTCCGATGACAGGCCCCCAAGGCTCTCCCTTATTGGCTCCAGCTTGCTGCCAAGGTCCTCTCTGTAGCTGGTCATTGCCTGTATCTCGAGTGTGGCTTCTTTTACCTCCACCATATCTCTGCGCAGATCCTTCAGAGTGCTGGCCGCACGCATGGAGAGGAGTTCGTCTTTCATCTCGTTTAGGGGCTCCCTCACCTCCTTCTGTAAGATGCGCGCTATTTCCTCCATCATTTCGGAAGGGGGGGCGTCACCCATGATTGGAGCCGTTTGACGCTCTCTTTCCTGCTCGATTATTGCGGCCAGCATGGCCTTTATCTCCACCAGCTCTCTCTCCATCTTCAGGGCGCGAGATCGCGTCCCGTCTGCACCGGGGACGCGGGCGGAGACAAGGTCGGTGGGGGCTCCTTTGCCCTAGAGATCAGCTCATCGACTGTGCGCCTCATGACGTCCAGCTGGTTGGAGACTCTCGTCATTTTTGAATCCAGGGCGGTTATATCCATGCGGAGCGGCTCCCAGTCGCTCGGAACAGCGGCATCGTGTTTCTTTCGCCCTTCCATAACTCGCCCGAGGGATTCAACTAGCGTCGAGAGCTCCTTGTGTATCCTTTTTATGCCAGCAAAAGGCTCCTTTGTCTCATACCCCAGCCAGTTCCTGACAGCCCTTGCCTCCTCCAGGGTGCTCGCGATGTCCGTCCCGGCCAAGCCAAGCTCGGCAACCAGCTTTTCCTTCATTTCTGTTAGTTCACGATGATGAGCCCTCTCGACTCGCACCAACTCTTGTGCGTGGCGGGAGCGCTCCTTCTCCAGATTATATTTGTGCCGGGAGCGCGAGTCCGACAGAGACAGGCAGGTCTTGTATAGGTGCAGAGGCTTTCATAGGCTATATTTTTACACTCCTTCTTCATGTTTCCTGCCTGCTCCAGCGCCTCCTTGCCTTGCTGCAGACTCTCGTTCGCAAGCTGGGTGGCCATATCCATGACCACTCCCGCCCGCTTCCCGGATGTAAAGAGCATGCTTTGACGACCCGTGACCGACGCCGACGCTTCTGAACCAATGGACGATTCCAGGTCGTCCTCAATGTCCGATATCGGACGCGGTAGCTCCACCTGGTCCATCAGTTAGTTCACCTCGTCGAATTTCTGTGACCGAGTCGCCTCCGCTTCCGCCTCCGCCTCACCGGGAAGCCAAACTTTCCTCTGCTCTTTTACCAGGACTTGCTCCCTGAGCGATTTGGCGGATCTGGTAGAGCGCGGCGCCATTTCCGCGGGCCCGATTTGGGCAGGTCTCGCCGTTGTTGTCGGCTTCGCGGCCCTGCCGCTGGTCGATGACTTGCTGCCGCCAGATGTTTTGGAGGACTTGGACGACATTTCGGTAACAGTGAGAGTTAGGTTAGGTTAGGTTGGACACGGAGGGCTTAGTGGGTATACTGGTTCCGGCGCAGGGTAATTCGCCCCCTATCGTGACCCGAGAAAGCGGTCCTGGGTTTGTCGCGGTGAAGTGGGGTGAAGTAATACTCATCGGGGTATACTTCTCCCCTAACAAACCCTTGGCTGCTTTTGAGCAATTTCTGCGGCGGCTCGAGCCTGTGGTGCGGGGTGCGGCACCAGCCCAGGTTATCCTGATGGGGGATCTCAACGCAAAATGCGATGCGTGGGGTTCCCCTATCACAGACCCTAGAGGGGCGGAGCTGCGGGACTGGGCGGCTGCGGTCGGCCTGGTGCTGTGCGATCGGAGCAATGCCAATACCTGCGTGCGGCGGCAAGGGGGGGTCTACAGTAGACGTGACGTTTGCTTCCCCTGCCATCGCTGCACGAATACAGGATTGGCGCGTCCTCGAGGACGTGAAAACCCTGTCTGACCACAGGTACATCAGGTGCAGGGTTTCCGGAGCGTCTTTGGTGCCTAGACACCGGGCTAGAAGAGGGATGAGTGAGTTTCCCAGGTGGACTTTCTCCTGTCTCGACTGAGAAATGGCGGAAGAGGCTGCCATCGTCGAGGCTTGGTGTGCCGACCCCCCGACCAGCTTGGGGTCGAAGAGCGGGCAGCGCAGTTCCGGCACGCACTCACCAACGTGTGCGACGGAGCCATGCCCCGGACGAAGAGCTTCCCCACCAAGAAGAAGGTCTACTGGTGGCCGTCCGAGATCGCGAACCTCCGTGAAGAAAGCAACCGCGCCTGTCGAAACTACACCCGGTGTCGGCGAAGAAGGTCGCACACACCGACTGAGGAGGCACATTACTACGAGGCACTCCGGGTTGCGAAGAAAGCCTTCTAGGTAGCCATCGCCAAGGCCAAGGACTCCGTTCATGAGGAGTTCTTGGCCACCCTGGACAGGGACCCATGGGGCCGTCCCTAACGCATTGTGTGAAATAAAATGCGGAGCGCCCCCCCCCCCCCCCCATGGGATCCCTGGAACCGGAGCTACTGACCCGGGTGGTCGCTGGGCTCTTTCCCCAACCACCAGCATTCACCCCCCTGTCATGGTTCTCCCCATAGAGGAGCCGGAGGAGCCGGAGGAAGTCCCCCCCGTCACCGAAAACGAGCTAGTGGCAGCGTACGACCGCCTCTGGAAATGCAAGAAAGCGCCGGGGCCGGACGGGGTCCCGGCAAAGGTGCTTGCAATCGCGTTCAAACACCTAGGGGGCCGCCTTAAGTAGTTGCTAGACGACTGCCTGGAGGAGGGGCGGTTCCCTAGGACGTGGAAAGAGCCGGTTATGTCTGCTGATGAAGGATGGCCGTCCGGCAGACTCTCCGTCTGCCTACAGACCATTGGTTCTGCTGGACGGGGTGGCCAAAGTCTTCGAGCGCATCCTGGCCAACCGCATCAGCAGTCACTTGGAGCAAGTAGGGCCGAACGTATCGGAGCACCAGTACGGCTTCAGGGTGGGCAGATCGACCCTGGACGCACTGGGTGCTCTCAAAGCGTTCACAGAGAACGCAGCGGAAAGAAGGGAGGGGGTCATAGCGGTGTCGTTAGACATCGCTAACGCATTTGGCACCCTCCCTTTTGGCGTGATAGGGGAGGCACTCAGGTACCACCGGATGCCCCTCTATCTCTGCCGTATGATGGGGCACTACCTCGAGGACAGGGTAGTGCTCTATCATGAGAGAGATGGTAGCAGAAAGGCCAGAAGCATGGCTTGCGGCGTTCCGCAGGGGTCAGTGCGTGTCAAAAGTCGTCTATATGTGCATGCGCAAACATGCCTGAAGCACTGCAGAACCGGGGCAGCCCCAACAACATGCTAAAGGCATTATTGTACTGAATACGCAGCGCACTAAGGGCCCGCTGCGTGTGGTCGGTCCACAGGCTGCACGTGTAGAACACTTGACAGTATGCTCTAAACAGAGTAAGTTTTACCGGAATACTACAACGTGCGAACCTGCGAACCACCATGTTACAGCGAACCGCCAGCGCCCTGCGTTCCCTATCAATGTCCACCTCGTCCTTAAGGTCGTCCGTTACAAAGTGTCCGAGATATTTAAACTGATTGACGCGCTTCAGTTCTGCACCGCAGAGCGTAATGTTGGGTACAGAAAACGGACACCTACCACCGACAGCCTTAAACACCAGATACTCGCTCTTCTTAACATTGTATATGAGGCCGTGAGCGTGTGCATAGCGCTCACAAATCCGCAAAAGATACCTAAGCGCCCTAACCGTTGGACTCAGCAGCACCATGTCGTCCGCGTAGCTGATATTGTTGACGCTGACGTCATCTACACGACAACCGACTCCCATGCTGCTGAGTTCAACGATCAGGTCGTTAATATAGAGATTAAAGAGTCTTGGCGAGGACAATCCCCCCTGCCGGACCCCGCACTCCAATCTGAACGAGGCCGAGAGCTCCTCACCCCACCTCACGCAGTTCACTTGGTTATGATACCAAAATTGGAAGATGCGCACCAGTTCCGCCGGCACATTCCTGTCCCGGAGCTTATCCCACAGCACATCATAAGATACAAGATCGAAAGCACGGGAGAGATCTAGAAAACACGCATACACTGGCGTTCGTCGTTCAGTGTAATACCGAACCGTGTGTTTCAGTGCCAGTACCGCAGTCTCCGTTGAGAGTTTAGGTTGAAAACCGAACTGTGCATCGTGCAGATGTAAATAACCCCCGAGACGGTCGTCCAGCAGACTGTCGAGCACCTTCGCTATAATCGTGGCCAATGAGATGGGTCGATAGTTGCCCCTGTCAGTTACATCACATATGCGGGCAGAATAGCCACAGTTGCAACGGAGATGGTGGTGGACCGTATAACGGCGCTGGGGCTAAAAGTGGCCCTTACCAAGACTGAAGCCATTGTCTTTGGGGGGCCGGGATGGCGGCCATCAGCCGGAGCCACAATCTCCGTAGGCGGGGAGAGTGTCCAGGTCAAGGCCCACGTCAAATACTTGGGTCTCGTCCTGGACAGAAGATGGACATTTGAGGAGCATTTCCGTCGACTCGCTCCTCGGATAGTGGGGGTCGCCTCGACGCTTGGCCGACTGCTTCCAAATGTGGGAGGTCCTGGTGCCCCGTGCCGGCGCCTATTCGCCGGTGTCACCAAAAGTATGGCGCTCTACGGGGCACCCATTTAGGCCCAGCCCACGTAGGCCCCAAAAAATCGTAGCCAACCGAATGTGCAGGGCCTACGCAACAGTGGCCTGGCCTTTGCGGCAGCCTGTGTACTGGCTGGAACACCCTCGTGGGAGCTAGAGGCGGGGGTGTTGGCGGAAATGTACCGCAGGGGGAAGGAGAGCCAGGCCAGAGACGAGCGCCTGGCCCCGGAAGAGGTCGCGCATGCTCGACGCCTGGCCGCGACGAGGATGCGCGACAGGTGGAAAGCGGGGCTATTGGATGTCGCCTTTGGAGTGCCCAGTGCAGCAGCGAGACGGACCGTAGTCTGCTTTGTTACCGCTGTAGCAAACCGGGCCACAACGCGAAGGATTGCGCGACGCGACCCCACTCTGCGCACTTTGCGCGGCAGCGGGAAAGCCCGCGGACCACAGGGTGGGGAGCAAAATATGTGACTCACCCAAAAATAAGAAGGCACCCGTTGGCGGCCCCAAGCCCGCCACCAAACCCAGCCGCCCACCAAAACGTACTATTGGGCACGAGAAGGAGCCGATGAACACTGAATAGATGGCAACCACTCGTTTCCTGCAAGCCAACATCAACCACTGCGCCAGTGCTCAAGACCTTTTGGCTCAGAGCATGGCGGAGTGGTTGATCCATGTCGCAGTGGTGGCCGAGCCCTACTCAATCCCCGCAAGAGACATCTGGGTGGGCGATAGGGACGGCGTGGTGGCAATCGTGGTGCAGCCCTCCGTTGGAGCTCCGCCGCACCAGAGAGTGGTGAAAGGCTGCGGATACGTAGCCACATACCTTGGCCAGATGAAGGTGATTGGGGTGTACTTCTCGCCGAACAGAAGCCTCTCCGATTTCGAGTCGTTTCTCGACGAGGTGGTCTCTCTGACCGGCGGAAGCCCCCTTGGTCCAGTGCTCGTCGCCGGGGACTTCAACGCCAAATCCACGGCGTGGGGGTCCCCCGCGACGGACGCTCGGGGTGAAGCCCTGCAGGAGTGGGCCGTCGAAGCGGGATTGCAGATCCTCAACAGGGGATCGGCAGACACGTGCGTGCGACAGCGGGGCGGGTCGATTGTGGACATCACGCTGGCAAGCCCCGCTCTTGCGCGCCGTGTCTCGGACTGGGAGGTGAGGACGGACGTGGAGACTCTTTCGGATCACCGATATATCAGATTCCACGTCTCTGCGTTCCAGACTCCCCCAAGGAGTGCCAACCGATCCCCTGCCGGGGAAGGGCCAAGATGGCGACTGGGCAAATTGGACAGGGAGCTTGTCCAGGAAGCCGCCATCCTTGAGGCGTGGAAGGCCGGCTCCGGTCCCGTGGCCGAAGACGTGGATGTCGAGGCGGAACGGCAGGTCACCTCCCTGCAGCTGATCTGCGACACCGCAATGCCCAGGGCTGGGCCGATTCCGCCCCGACGTCGGGTCTATTGGTGGCACGATGAGTTACGCGGTGTGCGTAGCACCTGCACGGCCGCGCGCAGCCAATACATCGGAAGCAGACGAAGGTGGGTCCACGACAGTACGCAGGAGGATGCGCTATATACCGCGTACAGGGAAACTTGTAAGGAGCTGTACAAAGCTATAGCGCAGGCCAAGGAGGCGGCGTGGGAGGAGTGGCTGGGGCTGCTTGACCGGGACCCGTGGGGACGCCCTTATAAGTCAGTTAGAGCAAAGCTCCGGCCTTGGGCTCCCCCGCTTACCACCAGCCTAGACCTGCAGCTCCTCGAGCGCGTGATAACGGGCCTCTTCCCGAACAGGGCAGCCTGGTTACCGCCGCCCATGGGGGATAACACCATCGCACTGAAGAACGAAGAGGAAGAGGTGCCTCAAATCACGGCGACGGAATTGAATGCGGCGGTTGAGCGACTGCGTGGAAAGCACGGCGCCCCTGGACCGGACGGCGTGCCTGGTCGTTTAGTGAGCTGGAGGAGCGGGTGGGGGCCCTGTTCTGCGCCTGCGTCGCACGTGGTCGGTTCCCGCGGAGTTGGAAGTCGGGCAAGCTCGTCCTTCTGCAGAAGGAGGGGCGCACGGCTGAGTCGCCATCGGCCTACCGCCCCATTGTCCTGCTTGACGAGATGGGCAAGCTTTTCGAGCGGGTGCTCGCTGCCCGCCTCGTCAAGCATCTCGAGGAGGTAAGCCCCAACCTGCACGATGGCCAGTACGGCTTCCGGCGGGAGCGGTCGACCATTGACGCAATTGCGCGGCTGAAGGCCCTCGCCGAGGAGGCAGTCTCACAGGGCGAGGTGGTGTTGGCAGTGTCGTTAGACATAGCGAATGCCTTTAACACCTTGCCCTGGGAGACTGTCAAAGCGGCGCTCAGGTACCACGGCGAGCCCCGGTACCTCAGAAGAGTGGTGGCGAACTCGCCACCCTTTCAATAACGGCCACGCTGTCCCTTATCTGCTGGTGCCGTCAAGTCCATGCTCGGGCGGAGGGGGGTTGTCTTCCTTGAACCCCGCTCGAGTCTGAATCGTCATCCTCTGGACGTCTCTTTCCGCCTCGAGGCGGATATCCTCCCTCAAGGCGCGATTGTAGGCTTCTTTTGCCTTCGCCAAGCCTACATACTTCCCGGATGTGGGAGGACGACCTCGGCGTCTGGATTTGAGAGAGGACGCGGACGCAGAGGACTTATCCTCGCTGGATCCTGAGAGCGCCGGGGAAAGCCGGGCTCTTTTCCTGCTGTCCTGACAGAGCCTGCCGACAGTAGGTTGGGCATCGGCGAAAGGCGAGACAGGGCTCCAGTCCATACCCGTAATTTCAGGATTTTTTTCCGGAGCCTCGTCTCCGGCAGGAGGGATTTGTGATTCCTCTGCGTCCGATCGTGGCATTGGGGAGTCCGCGGATGTCTGCTGGGACCCAGTGGGTTCTCCAAATTTATATGGCGTCGGCATCCGCAGACGCGCTCGCTATTTGGTTTTTATTTTCCCCCCTTTCATTGAGGGGTGTGTTGCCCTCTCCTCCTCGCTGGACTGTTGTCTTCTTCTCCAGCACCTGCTCGAGGAGGCAACCGACGAGGAGAAAGACTTGACGGTATACATACTCCCATCGTCGGTATCCTGGGCGAAGTCGTAGCGTGTCAGGAGTCCATCCTCCAACCGAGTCAGGAGAACCTGAGCTACCTTCTCGAAGCGGCCTTCCCGGCCCCCCTCCATTTCCGACACCATAGTGGCGTCTGCCGTCGGGGTTTTCCCCTTCTCCGGCTGTGCGGCCACAAGCGGGCGAAACTGCGGAGGCTCCTTCTAGTTTTTTGCGACAGCATCCGAGTCATGTGCATCGGTGTCCATTTTCCTAGCCTGAGGTCGTTGTTTATTATTATTACGCGGGCTTGTGAGGCCCGCGGAGCGAATTTTGCCCCCCCCCCAGAATACGAGGGGCAGCCCGTGTCCGCAGACATGGGGAGGGACTCTCCACGTTTCGTGGTACCCTCCTAGGGTAGATTCTTTTTAAATTCACTCGCCATTTTTCTTTTCCATTTTGCTTTGGTTTTCGGGGTTGCTCCCCTGCTCCTTGTTTTCGAGCGAGCGGCTCTGATCTTTGAGGGCTTTTGGACCCCCCTCCTCAGTCCGCATCCCTGTCTGCCCTGCTGACCAGGGCGGTACGGGAGCGGACCCACCGCCTCTGCCCCCCGGAGTCCCCTACTAAAGGGGGAGATGGGAGGCAGGTTTGCGGCGCGCCCGATGACATGGGGCGCGCCCGCCCCACCTGGCAGGCCCAGTATGGGCCCCGCCGGGGCTGTGTCGCTCTTGGTCGGCTCGCGCCTCAAGCCCCCCCACCACGACAAGGTGGCGACACGTCGGGGGGGAACCTAGCCTTTTTTTTACCTAGGAAAATGCGTTAGACATACCACCGGCTCGGGGGGGTACCGGTGGGTATGTGGGACTCCCGGCCCTTGAAGAGGACCGGTATACCCACTAAAAACCTAGGAGGCGCCCTCGTGCTCCGCCTGGGAAGGGGGGGACCGGGGGAACGAAATGTCGCATTCCCTGGCCCCCTTCTGGCGGCTTGCCCTTTCGGGCTCGGCAGCGTACAGCTTTTACCGCTCCGGCTTTGTGTAGGCGCTCCGGTGTTGTTGAGTGCCTACCGTCTCGGGGACTCTCTCATTGGGCAGCCAATCCCCCGATCAGCTGCCCAAGATCCCAGTTAGGGGGGCAGTCTGCGGTAGTGTGCGAGGTGCCTGCGCCTGGTTCTCCGTCGGCGGATTGGTGGCGCCGAGGGGTCATCCTCGCGCTCCCGTTTCGCCGCCTCCTTTTGCGTCATGACGGTGGAGCAAAAAGCAACCACCACCTCCCACGCTTCGCTGCTCCGGGTCATGGTGGTGACCAGGTTCCCCAGCGAGAGGTCCGGGCCAATGACTGAGGTTAGGGTCAGTCGTGGTCCGTCCCATGCCAAGCACACAGCACGGGTGCTCCCCTCTCTTCGTGCCACCTGGCACAGGTACTTACCAAAAGAACCATGTCCGGTAAGCACCTGTGTCAGATGGAACGTTATCTTGCCAGGCTGCTTGATCCAGTCCCTTAGGACAGGACGCACTGCCGCCACCAGTTCTCGGCTCGCCCTCGGAGCCTCCAGCCTCCCTTCCCACTGCTGGAGGAGATCCTCACAGGCATCCTCCCTCCAGTGGTTGATCTCCTCCAGATGCGGTCGGTTACCCTCCGCCCTTGCTGAGGCCACGCGCTGTTAGACCGCCGCGAGAACATTTGCTTCGAGGTCCCACGGCGGGCTGCCGGCCAGCATGGTTGCCGCCTCGAAGGATACGGTCCGGTAGGCCCGCACCGCTCTGTTAGCGATGATTCTCTGCGGGCGTCTGAGAAGCGCCACGTTTTCCCTGTTAAGGGCCTCCGCCCATATTGGAGCCCCATAAAGCGCCATGGAGCGCAATATCCCCTGGTACAGGCGGCGGCATGCGCTGCCTGGCCCCCCGATGTTTGGGAGCAAGCCTCCCAGAGCTCCCGCCGCAGCAACCAGCTTTGGCAATTTGCGCTCGAAGTGTTCTTTGAACCTCCAGCGGCCGTCGAGGACAATGCCTAGGTACCGCATCGTCGACTCAACTGCGATGGAGGTTCCACCCACCACAATTTGAGCGCCTGGAGGCGGGGCCCTTCGAGGCCCGTGAAAGAAAATAGCCTCCGATTTGTGGAGAGCCACCTCCAGCCCCAGCGCCCTGATCCGCTGCACCACACGTGCGACTCCGGCAGTCGCCAACACCGTCGCCTCCCTGTGGGTGCTTCCGCGTGCAGTGACGAGGGTGTCATCAGCGTAACATATTACGCCGACACCCTGCAGGTACGCACCGCGTAGCACCCAGTCGTAACTGATGTTCCACAGGAGCGGTCCAAGGACCGACTCGTCCCGGGTTGGGTAGACAATGACCCGGTCGACGAAGTAGTTCGCCACCACTCTTCTGAGGTACCGGGGCTCGCCGTGGTACCTGAGCGCCGCTTTGACAGTCTCCCAGGGCAAGGTGTTAAAGGCATTCGCTATGTCTAACGACACTGCCAACACCACCTCGCCCTGTGAGACTGCCTCCTCGGCGAGGGCCTTCAGCCGCGCAATTGCGTCAATGGTCGACCGCTCCCGCCGGAAGCCGTACTGGCCATCGTGCAGGTTGGGGCTTACCTCCTCGAGATGCTTGACGAGGCGGGCAGCGAGCACCCGCTCGAAAAGCTTGCCCATCTCGTCAAGCAGGACAATGGGGCGGTAGGCCGATGGCGACTCAGCCGTGCGCCCCTCCTTCTGCAGAAGGACGAGCTTGCCCGACTTCCAACTCCGCGGGAACCGACCACGTGCGACGCAGGCGCAGAACAGGGCGCACGGCTGAGTCGCCATCGGCCTACCGCCCCATTGTCCTGCTTGACGAGATGGGCAAGCTTTTCGAGCGGGTGCTCGCTGCCCGCCTCGTCAAGCATCTCGAGGAGGTAAGCCCCAACCTGCACGATGGCCAGTACGGCTTCCGGCGGGAGCGGTCGACCATTGACGCAATTGCGCGGCTGAAGGCCCTCGCCGAGGAGGCAGTCTCACAGGGCGAGGTGGTGTTGGCAGTGTCGTTAGACATAGCGAATGCCTTTAACACCTTGCCCTGGGAGACTGTCAAAGCGGCGCTCAGGTACCACGGCGAGCCCCAGTACCTCAGAAGAGTGGTGGCGAACTACTTCGTCGACCGGGTCATTGTCTACCCAACCCGGGACGAGTCGGTCCTTGGACCGCTCCTGTGGAACATCAGTTACGACTGGGTGCTACGCGGTGCGTACCTGCAGGGTGTCGGCGTAATATGTTACGCTGATGACACCCTCGTCACTGCACGCGGAAGCACCCACAGGGAGGCGACGGTGTTGGCGACTGCCGGAGTCGCACGTGTGGTGCAGCGGATCAGGGCGCTGGGGCTGGAGGTGGCTCTCCACAAATCGGAGGCTATTTTCTTTCACGGGCCTCGAAGGGCCCCGCCTCCAGGCGCTCAAATTGTGGTGGGTGGAACCTCCATCGCAGTTGAGTCGACGATGCGGTACCTAGGCATTGTCCTCGACGGCCGCTGGAGGTTCAAAGAACACTTCGAGCGCAAATTGCCAAAGCTGGTTGCTGCGGCGGGAGCTCTGGGAGGCTTGCTCCCAAACATCGGGGGGCCAGGCAGCGCATGCCGCCGCCTGTACCAGGGGATATTGCGCTCCATGGCGCTTTATGGGGCTCCAATATGGGCGGAGGCCCTTAACAGGGAAAACGTGGCGCTTCTCAGACGCCCGCAGAGAATCATCGCTAACAGAGCGGTGCGGGCCTACCGGACCGTATCCTTCGAGGCGGCAACCATGCTGGCCGGCAGCCCGCCGTGGGACCTCGAAGCAAATGTTCTCGCGGCGGTCTATCAGCGCGTGGCCTCAGCAAGGGCGGAGGGTAACCGACCGCATCTGGAGGAGATCAACCACTGGAGGGAGGATGCCTGTGAGGATCTCCTCCAGCAGTGGGAAGGGAGGCTGGAGGCTCCGAGGGCGAGCCGAGAACTGGTGGCGGCAGTGCGTCCTGTCCTAAGGGACTGGATCAAGCAGCCTGGCAAGATAACGTTCCATCTGACACAGGTGCTTACCGGACATGGTTCTTTTGGTAAGTACCTGTGCCAGGTGGCACGAAGAGAGGGGAGCACCCGTGCTGTGTGCTTGGCATGGGACGGACCACGACTGACCCTAACCTCAGTCATTGGCCCGGACCTCTCGCTGGGGAACCTGGTCACCACCATGACCCGGAGCAGCGAAGCGTGGGAGGTGGTGGTTGCTTTTTGCTCCACCGTCATGACGCAAAAGGAGGCGGCGAAACGGGAGCGCGAGGATGACCCCTCGGCGCCACCAATCCGCCGACGGAGAACCAGGCGCAGGCACCTCGCACACTACCGCAGACTGCCCCCCTAACTGGGATCTTGGGCAGCTGATCGGGGGATTGGCTGCCCAATGAGAGAGTCCCCGAGACGGTAGGCACTCAACAACACCGGAGCGCCTACACAAAGCCGGAGCGGTAAAAGCTGTACGCTGCCGAGCCCGAAAGGGCAAGCCGCCAGAAAGGGGCCAGGGAATGCGACATTTCGTTCCCCCGGTCCCCCCCTTCCCAGGCGGAGCACGAGGGCGCCTCCTAGGTTTTTAGTGGGTATACCGGTCCTCTTCAAGGGCCGGGAGTCCCACATACCCACCGGTACCCCCCCGAGCCGGTGGTATGTCTAACGCATTTTCCTAGGTAAAAAAAAGGCTAGGTTCCCCCCCGACGTGTCGCCACCTTGTCGTGGTGGGGGGGCTTGAGGCGCGAGCCGACCAAGAGCGACACAGCCCCGGCGGGGCCCATACTGGGCCTGCCAGGTGGGGCGGGCGCGCCCCATGTCATCGGGCGCGCCGCAAACCTGCCTCCCATCTCCCCCTTTAGTAGGGGACTCCGGGGGGCAGAGGCGGTGGGTCCGCTCCCGTACCGCCCTGGTCAGCAGGGCAGACAGGGATGCGGACTGAGGAGGGGGGTCCAAAAGCCCTCAAAGATCAGAGCCGCTCGCTCGAAAACAAGGAGCAGGGGAGCAACCCCGAAAACCAAAGCAAAATGGAAAAGAAAAATGGCGAGTGAATTTAAAAAGAATCTACCCTAGGAGGGTACCACGAAACGTGGAGAGTCCCTCCCCATGTCTGCGGACACGGGCTGCCCCTCGTATTCTGGGGGGGGGGCAAAATTCGCTCCGCGGGCCTCACAAGCCCGCGTAATAATAATAAACAACGACCTCAGGCTAGGAAAATGGACACCGATGCACATGACTCGGATGCTGTCGCAAAAAACTAGAAGGAGCCTCCGCAGTTTCGCCCGCTTGTGGCCGCACAACCGGAGAAGGGGAAAACCCCGACGGCAGACGCCACTATGGTGTCGGAAATGGAGGGGGGCCGGGAAGGCCGCTTCGAGAAGGTAGCTCAGGTTCTCCTGACTCGGTTGGAGGATGGACTCCTGACACGCTACGACTTCGCCCAGGATACCGACGATGGGAGTATGTATACCGTCAAGTCTTTCTCCTCGTCGGTTGCCTCCTCGAGCAGGTGCTGGAGAAGAAGACAACAGTCCAGCGAGGAGGAGAGGGCAACACACCCCTCAATGAAAGGGGGGAAAATAAAAACCAAATAGCGAGCGCGTCTGCGGATGCCGACGCCATATAAATTTGGAGAACCCACTGGGTCCCAGCAGACATCCGCGGACTCCCCAATGCCACGATCGGACGCAGAGGAATCACAAATCCCTCCTGCCGGAGACGAGGCTCCGGAAAAAAATCCTGAAATTACGGGTATGGACTGGAGCCCTGTCTCGCCTTTCGCCGATGCCCAACCTACTGTCGGCAGGCTCTGTCAGGACAGCAGGAAAAGAGCCCGGCTTTCCCCGGCGCTCTCAGGATCCAGCGAGGATAAGTCCTCTGCGTCCGCGTCCTCTCTCAAATCCAGACGCCGAGGTCGTCCTCCCACATCCGGGAAGTATGTAGGCTTGGCGAAGGCAAAAGAAGCCTACAATCGCGCCTTGAGGGAGGATATCCGCCTCGAGGCGGAAAGAGACGTCCAGAGGATGACGATTCAGACTCGAGCGGGGTTCAAGGAAGACAACCCCCCTCCGCCCGAGCATGGACTTGACGGCACCAGCAGATAAGGGACAGCGTGGCCGTTATTGAAAGGGTGGCGACGACCTCCAAGAACCTTAAAGGCCCTTTTGTGAAGGGGCTAAAAGACGCGGCGAGGGCCATCGCGGATGCGTTTACTCAGCTGAGCAAGCGCACCGCCACTGAAGAAACAGCCCGGCTGCAGGCGGATAATGCCCGCCTGCAGGCCGAAATGGCCAGCCTACGAAAAGAGCTGACCGAAGTCAAAATGATAATGGAGGAAATGCGGAAGTAGGGCAGTCCGGCACCCCCTCCACCCGAACACGACCCCGAGGTGCAGCCCCCTGCGCTGTTGCCTCAAAAGAGAAAGACTGCAGAGCGCGTCGAGCCCATGCCGACCATCTCTCTGACGGAGGAAATAAGCCGTGCGGTCCTCGCCCAGGTGGGGAAATACATGGACGCACGCCTGGCGGGGATACAAGACCGTCTTCTGCCAGGAAAGCGTATAAGGCCTTCTCTGTGCTCCGACCGTTCTAGACGAGTGACCGAAACGGTCATAGACACTGACGCGTGCTCTCCGGCGGTCTCTGCCAAAGGGCAAAAATGGCCGGAATCGGCGACAGGAGGGCCCACTTCTTCTTCGGCTGCTGGCCCAAAAAAGGCGAAAAGGAAGAGGAAAGCCAGACGCGGATCAGACACAGCGGGAGTTCAACCAAGCGCGCCAGGCCCCTTCCCACCTGCTCCCGAGATAACAAGCGAGGCGTGGACCACGGTGGTTAAAAAGGGGACAACGAGGAAGGAGAAGAAGAAGGCACAAAAGGCTGCAGGGCCTCAAGCGCCCAAAGCGAAGACCAATTGACTCCGTCCTCCACGCTCGTCAGCGGTGGTGGTGACGTTGCTTGAGCCCCAAGCCGAAGGGGAAGGGGCCGATTTTGGGTCGGTGCTCGCGGAGGCCAAACAGCGCATTTCTCTGGACTCGCTGGCGATCTCTGGTGTCCGGGTCCGAAGGACCGTCACGAACGCCAGGATATTTGAGATCCCCGGCGAAGACAGTGGCGAAAAGGCCGACGCTCTTGCTGCAAAACTGAGGGAGGTACTCGACCCCACTGTGGTCCGGGTCTCCAGACCGTGCAAGACTGCAGAACTGCGAATATCCGGTCTGAATGACTCCGTCCTCTTCCCGGAGGTGGTATCTGCAGTCGCGAGAAAGGGGGGCTGTCCTGCTGACACCATCAAATGTCGAAAGGTGTCCTTCGGCCGCACGGGAATGGGCTCAGCGTGGCTGCGGTGTCCTGTCGCGGCGGCCAAAAAACTGGCTCAGGCGGGGAGGTTGCGGGTGGGCTGGGTGTCGGCGCAAGTCAAATTGCTTGATGCCCGCCCCATGCGTTGCTTCCGCTGTATGGAGACCGGCCACGTCAGGGCCAAGTGCAAGAGTGAGATCGACTGCAGTCTCCTCTGCTACCGTTGCAGCGCCCCTGACCATGTTGCAAGGGACTGCAACGCCGCACCAAAATGCGCGCTATGCGCCGAGGCGGGCTTACCCGCGGGCCACAGGATGGGCAGCACTGGCGTCTGCAACCCACCCAAACCAAAAAAGCCGGCTCCCGTTGGCCAGGCGGCCTCTCAACCGGCCAGTCGCCCACAAGAAGCTGCCCCTGCCCTGGGAGACTGTGCTTCAGGCGCTTCGGTACCACGGCGTGCCCTGGTACCTAAGGAGAGTGGTGGCGGATTACCTCTCCAACCGGGTCATCACCTACCCGACCCGGGACGAGTGGGCTACGAGGAGCATGTCGTGCGGTGTCCCACAGGGGTCGGTCCTCGGTCCGCTCCTGTGGAACATACGGTACGACTGGGTGCTCCGTGGCGCCAACCTAACGGGGGTCGACGTCCTGTGTTACGCCGACGACACCCTCGTCACCGCGCGCGGAAGCACCCACAGGGATGCGGCGCTACTAGCAACGGCCGGAGTCGCTCACGTGGTGAGCCGAATCACGGCGCTCGCACGCACCCATCTGGGCAGACGCCCTTAACCGGACAAACCAGGCCATGCTGCGACGGCCGCAAAGGGTCATCGCGAACAGAGCGGTCCGCGCATACCGGACCGTCTCTTTCGAGGCGGCCACGCTACTGGCTGGTATCCGCCGTGGGACCTCGAAGCCGGGGTTCTTGCGGCAGTATACAAGAGAGTGGCGACTGCGAGGGAGGAGGGAAACCGGCCACATCTGGAGGAGATCAAGCGGTGGAGAGAAGAAGCCCGCGAAGGTCTCCTCCAGCAGTGGGAAGGGAGGCTTGAGACCCCGAGCGCGAGTCGAGAGCTAGTGTCGGCCGTGCGCCCCGTCCTTCGGGAGTGGGTTGCGCTTAATTTCGGCACTGTAACGTTCCACCTGACACAGGTCCTTACCGGGCATGGCTGCTTTGGTAAATACCTGTGCCAGGTGGCCCGCAGAGAAGCGCCCCCAGTGTGCCCACACTGCGTTCTAGGCGTAGATGACACGGCGCATCACACCCGCGCCGTGTGCCCCGCATGGGAAGAACCGCGATCGGTCTTAATCGCGGCCATAGGGGCGGACACCTCGCTGCCGGCTCTCTGCAGAGCAATGGTGAGGGACGAGGCATCGTGGCAGGCGGTCGTCGCTTTCTGCGAGACCGTCATGCCACAAAAAGAGGCGGCGGAGCGAGCGCGCGAGGAAGATCCCGCAGCGCCCCCGATTCGCTGACACCGAGTCGGGCGCAGGCGTGTCGCCTACGAGCGACGCCTTCCGCCCTAACCGGGACCTCGGGTAGCGGATCAGGGGACCCGCTTTCCGACGAGATAGTCCCGCGACGGTTGGCGCTCCATAAGTTGGACCGCCTACATGACAGCCGGAGCGGCAAAGCCGCAACCTGCCGAGCCCGAACAGGGCAAGCCGCCGGGAAGGACTAGGGTAGGCGAAATTCGTTCCCCCGGCCCCTTCTCTCCGGCGAAACATGGGCGCATCCTGGGTTTTTAGTGGGTAAACCGGTCCTCTTCAAGGGCCGGGAGTTCCACATACCCAATGCCTAACGCAATTTCCCAGGAAAAAAAAAGGTTAGGTACCCCCCCGACGTGTCGCCACCTTGTCGTGGTTGGGAGGCTTGAGGCGCGAGCCGACCAAGAGCGACACAGCCCCGGCGGGGCCCATACTGGGCCTGCCAGGTGGGGCAGGCGCGCCCCACGTCATCGGGCGCGCCGCAAACCTGCCTCCTTTTCCCCCGTACCGGGGGACTGTGGGGGACAGAGTCGGTGGGTCCGCTCCCGTACTGCCCTGATCAGCAGGGCAGACAGGGATGCGGACGTGAGGAGGGGGCGCTTCTCGCGCGTTAGGAATAAGTTAATTAAGGTTAGATTCGTTTAGTTTAGTTTAGGTGATGGGTAGGCTATGTTAGGTTACTTTAGTTTTTAATTTGGGGAACTCAGCCTACAAAAAAGAGGGGAGCCGCTCACTCGGTAAAGGGAGCAGGGGAGCCACCCCCTACAACAAAGCAAAATGGGTGATCGCAAGAAAATACTACCCCTGGAGGGCACCGCCCCAACGGGCGGAGAGTCCCTCCCCGTTTCTCCGGACACGGGCTGCCCCTCGTATTCTGGGGGGGGGCAACGATCGCTCCGTGGGCTCCCAGAGCCCACGTATCAACATCAGTGCAGCAGCCATTCAAATATCGGCTAAGAGCAGTAGCGCCACACTGCGCGAGTGTAAAGTCCGCCTCACGCGGCCACCAAATAAAGGAGCGGAAACCTTCATTCCCTCCTTTGCGAAGAAGGACCAGGCAAAGAAAAAGAGCCCCGAGGCAGAGCTGGCACCTCCTAGTGTTGAGAAAGAGCCTCCCGCCTCAAAAGTGCCATCCCCGGAAGGTGCCTTGAAGGGAAAGGGAAAGGGGAAGAAGACCAGGCAGAAGCGATTCCGCCCGAACTTTTCCCAATACACCTCCAGCGAGAACTCGACGGCAGCCGAAAGCTCAGCCTCCGCGGCGAAGGGAAGAGGCCGCCCGCCAACAACGGGCAAATACGTTGGCCTAGCCAAGGCCAAGGCGGAATATAACTGAGCTCTCTGGGATGAGATCCGGCTTCAGGCAGAGAAGGAGGTGCAAGACATGCACATCCGTACCCGTCAGGGGTACCAGATGTGCAGCCCTTCTCTGTCGGAGTCGGATCCAAAGAACGAGGATCTGAGCCAGCAGGTTGCGGACAGCGTGGCTGTCATCAACAGTGTGTGGCCACAAAGTCCCAAAACCTAAAGGGGCCTTTCATCCGGCGGCTCAAGGACGCAGCGAAAGCCATCGCGGACGCGTTTGCCACACTGAGCAAGCGCACCGCATCGGAGGAAACGCTGCGTCTACAGGCAGAGAACGCTCGGCTCAAAGCCGACATGGCCACTCTCCGTAAGGAGATGGCCGAACTGAAGGAGACCATGGAGGGGATGCGGAAGCAAGGCAGTCCTGCACCCTCTCCACCCGGATATGACATGGAGGTGCAGCCCCCTGCGCTGCCCTCCCCACCCGGTCGAGAATTAAGAGAGCGGGCCGCAAACGCCCCGACAGCTCCCTCCGCAGAGGAGATCAGCCGGGCGGTCATGACCCAGGTCGGGAAGCTCCTGGATGCCCGCCTGGCTGGCATCCAGGACAAGCTTTTACCAGAAAAGCGCATCCGTCCTCCGCTAGCCGCAGACCGGAGAACGAAGGAGGCAGCAGCAGCTCCCACCTAAGGAACCTAACACCTAAGGAAAGGGCTCCTTCCAGCAACGCCCCTCAGGGTAAGAAGAAAAAAGGGAGGAAAAAGAAAGGAGGCGCGGCCCAGGCAGCTGATGCCCCGGAAACCCCCCGCCCTTTGCTGCCGGCGCCAATCACTATGGAAACTCCATGGACGACGGTGGTGAAGAGGGGCAAAAAGAAGGAAAACGCGGAGAAAGCCCCAGGAAAACTGAAGAAACCGGCTAAGAAGACTCAACAACTGCGCACTCCCCAGTCCACAGCCGTGGTCATCACGATGCTGCAGCCCGCAGCAGACGCCAAAGGGGCCAATTTTGGCACCGTGATGGCCGAGGCGAAACAAAAGCTGGACATATCCAAAGATCTGGATATTGCGGGGGTACGCATCAGGAGAACCGCCACAGATGCCCGCATTTTTGAAGTGCCAGGGGCATCGAGCAGCGTAAAGGCGGACGCTTTGGCCAAAAAACTGGATGAGATCCTGCACCCTTCCATAGTCCGGGTGTCCAGACCAACCAAGTGCGCAGAGCTGCGCATCTCCGGTCTTGATGACTCCGTATTATTCACGGAGGCGGTCGCCCGAGAGGGCGGCTGCTCTCAGGGAGACATCAAGTCTGGAGAGGTTGTTTTCAGCCCGTCTGGAATGGGTACAGTGTGGTTGCGATGCCCCATACAGGCGGCGAAAAAACTGGTCCAGGTGGGACGCTTGCGAGTGGGATGGGTTATGGCCCAAGTCAAGTTGCTGGACACCCGCCCACTGCGATGTTTCCGTTGTCTCGAGGCCGGGCACGTGCGTGCCAAATGCAAAAGTGACTCGGACAGAAGCCTACTGTGTTACCGTTGCGGTAAGCCGGGCCATAACGCAAAAGACTGCAGCGCGGCTCCGTTCTGCATGCTTAGCGCAGCGGCAAACAAGTCAGCGGACTACAGGTTGGGAAGCAGATTATGCAACCCGCCCAAACCCAAACCCAAGAGGGTCACTCCCAGCTGCCCCAAGGCTCCTGAGCAACCAAGTCGCCCTCCGAATCTTCAGGCAGGGAACGAGGTGCAACCAATGTCGGACAACTAATGGCCGCCCGATTCCTACAAGCCAACATTAACCACTGCGCCAGCGCTCAGGACTTTTTGGCTCAGAGCATGGCGGAGTGGTCAATCCAAGTAGCAGTAAGATAAGATAAGATAAGATAAGATAAGATAATTTATTCATAAAAACTTTAAATTACATGAAAACATAATTAATACAGAAACTTACTTACAATCTATGTAACACGTTTGCCTGAACTAGGAGATCCTGTGTTTCAGGCTAGAAAAGCTAACAAAAACATACAAAATCTTATAAATACACATTCCATACTGGTGGCGCATCAGTAAACATTTTGGTTTTTTAAATTTAAATAACTAAAATTAACAATGTATAAAAACTTATAATAAAATACAACTATTAATTACTTTAACACAACAAGCAAATTTTCTGTATCTTCAGAGGTCATTGTTTGAAAATCTTGTTGAAGAGTTTTCTTACAATTACTATAGTTTAGAGGATAGATATTTGCCATTGCATTTAGCTTATTGTATAAAAATGGTCCTAATATTACATAAAATTTTGATGTGAAAACGAATTTAGCGACTATGTTTCGAGGGCAAACTAAATCTTTCCGTCTTTTTTTAGTATAATCGGCGCTGTAAGGAAGGGCTGCGTGCTGTTTTAGTACTATGTTCATTACGAATAACTGTCGAACTGTTAATACTTGACATGATTTATAGAGAAGGTTTGTGGGAAAAAGAAAAGGGCGGAAAGTAGACACCTTAAGAACAGCTCTCTGCGCTCTCTCAATGGTTAGTAGCAAGGTTTTACCCGCTCCACCCCATGTGGTAATACAATAAGTTAGGATTGATTGGCATAGAGCAAAGTAAACTTGTCGGATTATTTTCGAGTCTGCAATATAGCGTAGCTTTTTGAAGACAAATATCAACTTACGAGTTCTATTACACAAAGCTTCGATATGATGTTTGAATGAAAGAGTTTCATCTAATATAATACCCAGGTATTTTATTTTATTTGCCATTGTAATGGGGGAACATACACATTGGTTATCAGTGGGTATTCTACAATAATGAGCATACAGTGTGGAGTTACTTTGACTTGAAGTTGATTTGCGCATTGAAAACTTAATATAATTTGTCTTGTCTGCATTAAGCGTTAGTAAATTGTGCTGAAGCCATTTATTAACCACATTGAATCCGTGCTGTGCATGCATGTAGAGTTCGTTTTCTGAGTCTGCCGAAAAAAGAAGAGCAGTGTCGTCAGCGTAAGATATGATAATGACATGGTCCAGTTTTAGGCTACAAAGATCATTTATGTAAATCAGAAACAGGGTAGGACCTAAAATACTTCCTTGGGGAACTCCAAAGGAAGTATAGTCCTGATCATCGCTGAGAACATTTCCTATTGTAACGTTGTGTATTTTTGGTACGTTTTCTCCAGTGACTTGAACAGCTTGAGTTTCGATTATTGTGGTAACATCGGTAGGTTTTTTCAATACTGGCAACTTAATTAGCTGTGTTTACGTACGCGGCTACATATGATTGGTAGATCATATGATAATAAAATTAGGACTGTCAGCCGCAGATTTTCCCCCTAAATATGGGGATATAAAATGAACATTGCGTTTTCATACATACCATTTATTTCAGATATTTCAGGAAGTACTTATTCTAACAAGGTTTTGCACACATTCAGGTACAGGAAAGCAGAGCAGAGATCTTCTTTGATAGTTGTCTTCGGTCATGGTTATAGTTTGGATCCAAGAGTAGAGCATAGGGAGTCAATTTTCGGAATAAATTTCAGGGGATCAATTTGGGGGAAATTTCTTCATCTGAGGGTGCTCCAGGGTGCTTCTGTCGCAACTTCCTCCAGCCATTTTGGGAATCATTCCGATATAACCAGGGCTCTATGATGGTGCGCAAGAGAAGCTTTATTAATCGGGTGCAAGAAGGAGGTCCGCGCCTGGATGCACAGCTTGAGTGGCTCATGTGGCGTCGGAGCAGCCTATTTAAAATATATTTTGAAGGAGTTAGGAAAATCGTGAGTAGAAATTCCCCTGGTAAATTCATGTGGCTCCTTGTTGAATAGTTTCTAACCTCGTGGTTTATTTGCAGCTCTTGAAGGATTCTTCTTGACGGGAAGGAGGGAGAGCCGGCGTCTGAGATAGTCCATATAAATTACTGGATGGTCTCCGGTAAGAATCCTTTCCTAATGTCTGTTTCGCTATCGCTTAAATTTTGCAATGTGCACTATCTAATCGAAGCAATGTGTTCTTTCCAGCTGGATGGGTTTTCATTAAATTAATTAAATTTGGTTAGGCTTCACTTAAGCTCTATTTAATCTTCAGTTTAGTAATCTCTTTATGCCTTAGGCCTTCTGATCTTTTGCATTGTGAATTTAGTTTTGTAGGGTTAAGTCAGGGGTTGCTTATTTCGAGTATTTCGTAATTGCGGGCTTGGTCATTTCCCCAGCCGCCATTTTGTAAAGCCAACCCTTGATTTTCCATATGCCTTCTGCACCAAGCTTCTACCACGTTTCGTAATTTGGGGATTGCACTGCTTGCGCCGCCTGAATATAATCTTCGCGTCTTCCTGTGTGGCTTGAGAGCTGAGCTTGCATAGAGTCGACCCCCGAGCTTCGTGTTCGACTCACACTGCCCTGTTCCAGTCTGCAGCCGGACAGCTTGCCGGGAAGGTTTACTTCAGCGCCAGGTCTGTGAAACAATCATACATTAATAAAGTAGGGAATTAGGATTTAAAGTCATTTAGACATGAATTGGAATTGATGGCATTTCGATTTACGTAGGGACTAACATCTTTAGACATAGTTAATTGTGAACCTATCATAAGAACCGCCTTCAGCAAAACACCCGCTTGCGGCTGAGCTAAATCAAATATTTACTTTAATTGTCTGGTATTTAGACGCTAAGGTTCCACAATTACATTACTGTATATATGTGAATTTTATAGGAAATAAAGATTGTGCTTAATACTAACATTTTTCCTTTACCTCCATTTAGTTAAGCCCTAAACATTCAAAGCACGCCTCCAGACAATATTTCGATTTTGTGATAGCTCCGGCTATCTTTTCAGTATTTTGATATTTCGTTTGAAACTGGTGTTCCTCCCTCCGGGCAGGGGAACGCCCGTGACAATGGCGCCCAACCGTTTTGATTAATTTTGAGTGCTTTGAGTGATTATTTGGCTAATTTTTTGTGTAAAAATCAAATGCCACCAAGTTCCAAATTTTTAAGACATATTTTGCCAAGTTGAAGCCGAATCTTACCTTTGTTCTTGACGATATAGCAGGTTTACACATTTCACTGTCTATTTCCACTGGTTTCAGATCCAAATTAGATATTTTTGCTATTTTCCATTGTATTTTGAGTTGTTGAAACAAAGTTAACCTTAAAGTTGAGTAAAACTTTCTTTTAGGTACTTTCTTTGCAAAAGTGACAGTTGTGGAAACGTGGCAGGTCATTAGTACTTTGACATTTAGAAAACCTAGCTATAGGTACATTTTGTGAGCTTTATTTGTCCTTGTCTTTGAAAGGAAACCGTTATACAATTGAACAATTACTATTTCAAAATTATGTGACATCTTATGAAACTTATGAGACTGATATTTACAAAAAACTGGCTAATTTAAAATAAAGTATTACAGGTGTTAATTAATTAAGTTTTGTGACCTTTGTTATGAATCTATAAAACATTTTTATATGGGTTCATGCTTGGGTGTCTTATGATATAAATTTCAATAATTCTGCCTTTTAAGCAGAATATTAAGTAATAAAGCAACTCTAATTTAGTCAAGCATTTTGCTATTAGTGTCTGTACACACTAAAGATAGTGTAAATTTAAAATAATATTGGTATTTAAAGTAAAAACACTAGTTTTCAGTTGAGTGATTGGTTTTTTCATTTTTATTATGAACTTATACTTACACAGTGTATATTTATATAAAATTGATTTCTAAAAAGTAAAACAACAGTTCTCAGTTGCTAATTGTTATTAATTCTTTAATATTAACATAATAACACAAATAAATAAACATTAATTAAGTTTAAGCATAAGTAAATTCAAATTTTGTAAGCCATTAATTTCAATTCAGTATACATTTCAACAATTTAGTTCAGTATGGAAAGATCTATACAGTTTCATTCACTTTTAAAGGATGAGTTAACTTATGAAGTTCAGATTAGGTCAGAAACACCATTGAGTACAGTTGATGGATTAAGAAAACAACTTAGAAAGTTAAGTTTAGAATGTCCTTCCGAAGCTATTTTAGACACAGATCTGCCGGCCAGTTCAGAATTAAAAACCATTTCAGATAAGTTGGTTGATTTAGGTACAACTGTCGACAGGTACTTGAAAACACAGGATAGGTATTCATTAAATAGGTCTAAAGCACTGGGGTATCACCTATATCATCGGTTATTGAGAGTTCAACCTCTGCTGGATCCGGTCAAGCTTCAGACTAAGTCTGACCTTTTGTCACAGCTGGAGTCACTTTTAGCTATTGTTGAAGTATCAGCACCATCTTCTGAGGTAGTTCAGGATGATCAGATCGCCTCTCCACTTGTTCAGTTAGTAGACAGTGACCATCAAGTTGAGTGTTCCGGGGATAAAAATGTTTCAAAGTGGGGTGTAAAATTCAATGGTACCACAGATGTCAGATCTTTCTTAGAGCGTATTGATGAACTCAAATTGGCGTTTGGCGTTTCAGATTGTAAGTTGTTCAATTCAGCGGCACAGTTGTTTACAGACAAGGCATTATTTTGGTTTCGAGGTATAAAACAGGAGGTTTCAACTTGGAATGATTTGAAAACAACATTATTGAGGGAGTTTGATCCCGTTGATTATGACTACAGGTTGTTAGGTGAAATTCAGTCACGAACACAAGGTGCAGATGAACCAGTTCACATATATTTTGCAGTTATGTCTTGTATGTTTGCGCGTCGCAAGGTACCGCTGTCTGAGGAAGCGAAATTGGAGATTTTGCAGCATAACATCCGGCCCAATTTATCACAGCAGTTAGCGTTAGTCAATATCACCTCAGTCGCGGACTTGAAAGAAAATTGTAGGAAAGTTGAGGCAGCGCGACAGCGGACAGAGATGTTTTCGGAACCGCCGTCAAAGTCGTCATCAAATATCCTTGGCAGTGAGTTTTTATACAAAGGCAAGGCAAAGCCAGTCAACTCAGTTTCAGTTCCTACTGCCAGGAGTTCCGAAGGCAACTCGTCATGTTTTGCTTGTGCGCAGCGCGCAGGTTCATATGTTCCGATTCCGAAGCAACGCGAGAGTGCATTTAGCGTTCCGAAGCAAGCGCAAGTTCCATCCACACAGGTGCGGGAACCCGTTTGTTACAAGTTAAAAGCCTTCGATGTCACCGATCACAGTGTGCTCTGTATTAAATTGCGGCATTATGCCATTGATGGCAGAGCACACGCATTAATTATCGACATGTTGCACGAGAGAACACAGGTGGTGGTGAGTGACGGAGGGAGAGTAAGCTGAGTACCGATGTCCACAGCAATGGGTGTTGCATAAGGGTCTTCGGTATCAAACATCCTCTTCTCGCTACTCCACAATGACCTTCCTGAGGCGACACCGGCGGGAGAGGTGTTTATGTACGCAGATGATGTTACTGCTGTGGTATGCGCGCCAGACACTGATAAACTGAAACAGCGTCTCAATCAAACGGTGACCCAACTATCACGATTCTTCCGGACCAACGGACTGGAACTAAATCTCAGTAAAACTCATTTTCTTCACTTTCACCTAGGAAGTAGGGTCCCAAAAAGCCTTACGGTTCTTGTAGAGGGGACCAAAATAGAGCAGATCCATACCACCACCTTCCTGGGCTTCGAACTAGACCAAGGCCTTAAATGGGAATCCCAAATAAGCAAGGTGTGTAAGAACTGTAGTGTGCGCGTGTTATTTTGCAACCGTTTATTCGATTATACAATACGGTGCAAAGCTGTGGGGGCGCGGCGCTGACTGCGAGCGCGTCATCCACATGCAGAAGAAGGCTGTCCGTGCGGTAGTACAGATGAGCCAGAGTACCTCTGTAAGACCGCATTTTAAGTCCCTCCAGATACTTACGCTACCATCTGTGGTGATATACCAGGTGGCGTTCTAAGCTGGACGAGTACTAAAGAAGGGGTGACATTCGTAAGCGCAGCCTGCGGACTCTTTAAGTAAGACTTTAAAAACGGATTTCGATTACATTGACGAGTACTATAAAATATTTAAAATTTCATTAAAGACTTTACAAAAATGTAATTTATCTTTAACTGAATCATTCCACACATTTGACGAAGCAAGAATTGTTCTAAGCTGGTGTTCTTCTGAGACAGTCAAAACGAAATTAGAAAATGTAATAGCTAGAAACCCCGATCTCTATGTGGTAAGGGATATTTGTGAAAACATAGGAAAAGGATTGGATATTGAAAATCCCAAAAAGTTCTTTCTACAGAATTATTTGATTATTAGAAGAAAAAACCGGAGTATAATTCAATTCTTTTACTGTAAATAAATAACCTGGGCGTCCAAACTTTGCTCGTTGTTTGCAAAGACGGAAGAAGAGCGTTTTCCCGGAAATTAAATCTAGCTAGATCGATTTTTCGCTCTCAAAAACTCCTAAAAAATAAATGGCATTGTATGCGTTAGACCCGTTTTCGAGATCTCAGAACATAAATATGTATTTACATACGTAAATACATACAAATATTGCTCATTTAATAGTATAAGATTTATTTATCATAATATATTTTATTTATTTATTTATAAAAACCAATCCTAGCACCTTTACGGTATTTATTTTAATACATTTAAACGATGTCCCAAAACCGGGACAAATTGTCCCAAAAAAAATGTAGTTCTAAGGAAGTCTCCACTTTTCGTCTCTGTTCCACGAACTTTAGGTGAATTAGCTCTACCTATTCCGATCACTGGTGATAAATAATAAGGAGTGGGTAAATACAAGAATGTTTTGAATTGTGAATATAAAATGTGATAAACTTAAAATGCTTTAAACACAGATGCTTTTCAAGTTGACATTCTTATAACATAACGTACGCACATTACTGTTAAAATACTATTAATTTTATTATTGTTATGAATTAAAATTATTACAATAATGATATTATAAACATAACTATTATCATCATGATAGTTATAGGAAATTAAGATTTATTTGTATTTTTTTTGGAGTGAGCGTTGAATCAACGCACTTGTTAATTCAACCGTTTTGTTATCGTCAACACGTCAATAGTTTTTCGATAAACTAGTTAAACGTAAACTACAGTTAGCGTTTTTAAAGCAGTAGAAGAAACTGTTTGCATTCGTCTCGCCGAACGAATCAATCAACATAAGTACATTTATTAAACCCAGTTAAAAACGTCAACTGATTTAACAACTGCGTTAACGGAAAAAGCTTCAACGACCCCCTGCTAGTACTTTTATTTATTTATTGTTGTTGGACATTTATTATGTTGTGACATGGACATTTAGTTAAATTTCTACTTGCATGCCCGTTGCTGGCAAATAGTGGTCCACTTATTATTGATTTATGGCTCGTGTACCATGCTTCGGGAAAACAACACTACCTACTTATTTGATTTTATTGGCATACCTCCCCTCCATTCCCTTTTTTTTCATAATGAATATATTTGAAGAAATTTGTACCGTTAGTCATTTACAGTCGTAAAAATTGTTTATTTGACTCACGTTCTTCATCCTCGTCGCCAATGTGATGTTTACGCTATCGGGGCAACCAGGGAAGCACAATGAAACAACACAATTTGGTATTGTACTCTCGCGGTACGTCCGTTCACCCTGACGTCAGTCGTCATAGTGCGGGGAGCGGGCGGGCCGGAGGGCACCTTTATTGTCTATACACCACATGCGATAAAAAAATTGGAAAAATAGACGTTAAAATTTGAAAAAAAAAACCGTTACAATTTGAACAACAACACTGATTTTCGGCAAAAACGCCGTTCATTCGCCTTTTACGAATACCAGGCCGGTTTTGCGGTATTCTTGGCCTGCCACAAAACGGGTGGACAAGTGAATTTAGAATTACTGCGGTATCCAAGACAAGGAGAAAAATTTTAGAAAAATAACCAACACCAACAACTTTAGCGTAGCTAGCTGACTCAAGCAAGAACTATAGCACAAGAAAACCCGTTGGCGCCACTGTTACCCCGGTCAGGTACAGAAGTTCGCCCTAGGGGATTTTCGAGTGAAACAAGAATTATAACAATAGGTTTTGTTTTTATTAAAAAAAAACTCCCTAGGACGAATAGACACTCTAGGTCGTAAGTTCGTAATTCTTGTGCCTAATTCCTAACTTGAGTCAATTAACGTGATCGCTCGCACTCCCCTGGCCGTGACCCGACGTGGAGCAGCGTAGGCTTGAGGTTCGGCAGGTCTCCGTAGGTTGCGAGGGCGTAGAAGGCTCGGCAAGGGTACGGTTGTCCAAGTAACCGGCTGGTAGCAGCTCGGTCAGGGTACAGTGTCCAAGTAACCGGAAATAGGTGCCCTGCAGTTGGCTCGAGGATATGCGAAGCTTGGGGTTCGTTAGACCGTAGGTAGTTTGGTGAACGTGAGCCCGTAGGTAGTTAAGTAGTCCGAAGGTAATTGGGTAGCCCGTAGGTAGTTGGGTAGCCCGTAGGTAATTGGGTAGCCCGTAGGTAGTTGCCCTGTAAAGATTTAGTGCTTTACAGGCTGGCCACTAGCAGGAACTGATGCCATACTGAAGCTCGAGGAGACGAGAGTCCAACCAGGGGGCTAGAGCTCGCCAAGTAGTGGTGTGGCATCAGTTCAAAGGTTTACAGGTGGCAAGGTAAGGAAGAAAAGCTACGTTACATTTAGAAAGAAAGAAATAGTGAAGTTAAAGCTCAGTGACGGTTACGGTTTGAAATTTCAATGTGCGACCGTTGAACAAGTAGGTTGAGTTTAATATTATAATAAAGACTTAGAAATTACAGTAAGAAGTTAAAGAAACGGTCGCAGGATTTAAGTTAGTACAAATTAGGATAGAAATAAATTAAATACAATCTGAAAGAAACACATACACGAAAAATACAATTTTATAAGAACAATTTAGAACAGTTATTTGCAGAGAGAGAGCTTAACAGTTGGGCAGAGGTTTCACCGTTTAGAGGTGGTTGTAGTGAAGTATAAAATATGAGCTCTCTGAGAGCTGCAGGGGCTTTTATTAACCAAAACCTAGGCAGCCCTTCCAAAGGAAAGGGGTTGTAACTAATTCAAACAAACCCCGCCCCTAACGATTCTAAATGTTGCCAGCGTTTATTTATACCGATTGGTAAAATAAACGCTGCCTTTAGTAGCGCCCTCTAGTGTGGCTCGTAGTAATGTAGCACAGCGTAACAAAGTCTTACGGTTACAGCTCGTTAATAAGTACCCGGTTAAAGCGGCGCGCACGCGCGTCGTATGCTTTGAAGCATAGCACAATGAAGACGGTTCATTATTCTATGCTTTGAAGTCACCGATTCTCTTATTTACATACGTTAAAAAATGGAGTAAATTTATTTCTAACATTATAGTATACTTCATTTAAAATGATTTAAATAATTAGAATGATTTTAAATGATTATTTTTATGATAAATAAATAATGATCAATACAAAAAAATGATTAACATTTTAATTTTCCTTGACATTTCAATCAATTGCTGATTACACTAATTTATATATATATGAATTGAATTGATGGAAGCAGTTACTTCAATTATATTTTTCATTTTGGGAAACTAAACCAGCTTACATCTATTTATAAGTTCGAAAATATTATACAGTATCAAATTACGACATTTATGTTATCCCTAAAAATTGTACTTTCTATTATTCCATACATTAGTGTATTAACGTTACAGCGTTTTCGCAGAGTAAAAATAAAATGTCAAATGCTGTAACCCACAAAAACATCTCTGCAGACAACTTTAGATAATATTCTTCACAAGAGAAAACAAAAATACACCTTTTCCCAAAGATTGGTACTTTAACGCCAAAAGGGCCAAAAGTTATGATTTTTTTAGTAATTTTTAAAATTTTTTTTTGGCTCTGGTATAAAGTTTTCAATTTGTAGTGTAAGAATGCGCGTGAGTTCGGGCTTGTCGAGGGACGAGGGGCGCGGGCCGCGCTCTGGCGCGGCGTTTGATCAAGACGCGCCCCGCAGTTAGCTACGGTCGCCAGGAGCAGGAGCACGTCGCTTCGCGCCGCTATCATACCTATGTCTCGCCAGTGATATTCGTATATGTATTGCATTACCTTTCCCACTACTAATTATAACGTACGAGCATTATTTGATGGACTTTAATTTTCCTACGCTCTTACATGTCAGAATTGGGATACGCCCGACTCATACCCACTATCTTAGTGTTTAAATACGTATTTAGTGTTTACACCTATTTTGTTAGTAATACAAATGATATGTTTTCAATTTAACGACGCAAAATGTATTTACAATACATATTTTTCGCGAGTGTGTCGTGTGCAGTGTATTCTGTGTATTGTTTTTACGTATGAGACAATTGACGACGAACTTTGCCGCATACGCCGTGAACTTCTATTTAATTTAGAAGAGTAATAAAAGCGACGAGTGCGTGACCTTGAAACGGATGCGTACGAGCGGCGTGCCTGCTGCCATCAAAGAGCGCACGGAAGTGCGCCCTACGCCGCTATGCCTGGTGCTGCGTGTCAACGGGGCTCGTGAAGGTCACGAGCACTCGGACACCTGCCGCCACCGGTCATCAAGCGGTACCACATGTAGTACCATCGTCGGTGGAGCTGACGCCGGATGCGCCAGCCCCTCAGCTGGCTCAGGTTCTCCGGTATCACAGCACGTGACGCCAGGTGGTCTTGGCGGTCAGGGCGTCGCCGCCAACGGCGGGTGTGGCCTCATGGCCTGCCTGACGCGTGCGCAACTGCGCGCGCATAGGAGGGAGCCGCCGCCGCCGTTCGCTGCTACAGGGCGCCGCCGCCGCCGTCGACACAAGTGAGCGTGGCGTTTATAACGCCCATGGATACCGGGTATGTCGTTCCACCATCACTGAGGTGTGTAGGTCTTAGCGACCCGATACCAGAATTTGACCCGTAATAACCTTAACATCTAAACCGACGAAACGGCTATAGTCGTAATAATAATAGAATTACCTATTGTGCTTGGTAACGGTGACGTTGGCGACTATTTTCAATACCTACTTCGTCAAAATTAAGAAGTAATACTTGCTTGTAGTTTGATAACTTTAGTGACGTAAATATGACTTGGATAGACTTCAAGTCAAAGTTACCTAATGGTGGCTTTTCCGTCTCAAACGAGCAAATGCAATACTTAGTTTATGTTACTTGACTTATATTTATAACGGCGGTCTACTCGTGACCGCGGCCGAGACGTCGAGGTAAATTGTCAATATGTTTTTATTGCGTCTAGATCCTGATAACGTTATAACTATGTGTGAAAATCGTAAAAGTCTAAAACAATTTCTGTGACCTAATTCATATTGCGAGAAAACCGAGTAATTACGTCATATGCGATTTATGTTATAATGTTAAAACTTTTCGCCACCGTGCCACCGTTCACCGCCGAGTATAATACTTAAGGACGATCGGAAGCGAAGTACCTAGTCGAAGTCCGTACGGTCTTTTGTAATGACAGTAGTGTATTATTGGGGTTTTCAGAACAGTTTCTGTTCTGAAAACCCCAATAGGGTTTCTGTTCTGAAAACCCCAATAGGGTTTTGTTGTTTCACACACAAACTGTTCTGAAAGCCCCATAACAGTTTCGCTGTTTCGTTTCTCGATTCTGAAAGCCCCGTAACAGTTTCGCTGTTTCGCTTGTCGATTTTCAGAACACAAACTGTTCTGAAAGCCCCATAGCACTTTGTCCAAATCCGTTTTGGACTAGGGTTTTAAAACACGTCTTTTAGAACTCTTATTAATTTTCATCGGTTTTGCTCATTATGATATTCTGTTTACTAAGAAAATTACCAGACGCTGGTCGCAAAGTTTAAGTTACGATTTGAAACAGCAAAAGCTTGAACACAACACACATTCTAAGGCGGCCAACTCTCAGATTGCATGCAAGGGTCCCAGGAAGCGAATTCCTGGCATAAACCCTCATAGCGCACCACTTGGGTTAACTATGGTGTTTACAGCACAACACGTCAGGCAAATTGATCAAGTTTGCACTGGCGTGATCGCAACCCCCAGGAAGCAGATTCCTGGCAGAAGGCTGCGGTTTTACGTGCTTGGGGTATGGGTATCTATACGCTATCGACCGCGTAGGTATAGTACCCCCAGATTCGCAATTCACAGTCAACACTACACGCAGTCCTCGGGTGGCCAATCCGTGGTGCATGATTTACGTGTTGGGGTCGTCCGGTCGTCAACTTCCCAGCAAACTATAGAACAGTACTTTTATTTATACTAACCATTTGAAAAACTTCATTACCGCGATGTAGACCTGGCACTCTGATTGGCTAATTCATGTGACGTCGATGTGACGCGCTATATAATTACGATTTCACTTTGAAAGCTTAAAATGTACGAGTTAACATAACTCATAAAAGTTGTGCAATTTCATTTTAATCTTAAGTTGATCGTATTTAAGTTCAAAGTAAGAGCCGTGTACATATTACTTAAAACTTAAAGGATTGCACCTGAGACTCACTAAGATGAAACATGAAACCCAACATTGCAAGTTTTATTGCTTTATTTGCACGCGTGCCATTTAGAGTTCCGTATGCGTTTTATATAAAACTCTAGTTGACTAATTATTATTTGGTTCTCGTATCAAACTAACTTATTGGTATATTAAATAAAATAAATGAATGATTATTTTTATTTACGGTTTATTTTTACGCCAGGTATTTTATACATAATAATGTATTATTTCTAAATGTTTAAGAAACCTACTAATTAACATTGCTTAAGATTTTTACAATTTATTATAAAAAAATTATGTTATTCTATATTTACTGGTATATAGTATATTTTATGTTACATAATATTAATAATACAACATATTTAAAGTTAAACTAATCTAATAATTAACATTACTTAATCTTTTTACAATTTTATCAACTAGTCCTTCCGTGGCATTTAAGATTTCATCATAATCATCTTCTACAATGTATTGCACAGCAACCTCTTGAGACTCGTTGTCCAGTTCAAGATTTGATATACTTATTTTAATTATTCGCCGGCCTTTCTTCATTTTTTTAATGATGTAGGAATTCAATCCGCTGTCGATGTTTTTATTGCATGCCTTCTTCGAGGTTTCTTTTGATCGTTTCGGAATCTTTGGTATGGAAACATCTGGAACTCGATTTAAATATTCAGTTTGGTACTTCAAGTATGCGTCTATATCTTGAGAGCAGCGTAGCGTATCATCAAATGTAGCTTGAGAATAAAAGGTGTGCAGTGTCGGCTCATCAGCATCTTTAGAAATGATAATCGGTTGTGAACTGGAGTTACTCTGTAAAGAAACATTTAAAATTATTTATTGATAAAACTTATAAAAAGTAAATAAATAGCAAATCGATGATTTCCAATAATGATTTCAATTTAGGAAGGGACTTACCATTTTTACTGAAGAATGGATGCAAACACTGGCGGTCACAAACTACGTGTGTTCGTCTAAAGGTTTCCAGTACGAATGATTATCTACAAATCTATCTACTTGTTAGGTATGTAACCCGATAAATCAGCACGTGGATGCAATCAACACAAGTTATAACATGATTTTATGTCTATGACATCATAAATTAACTTCATGTATAGGTATGCTTCCGTTGCAGGTTAAGTAAGTTATGCTTAAAATAAAATAAAAAGAAAATATTACTTCTTTACAAATCATCGCATTCAGTATGGTCAATCTTAATAGTATTCCATTGACAAGGTTATTCCGTACTCGTTTAATACATTCGACAACACGTTTTTCTACCGCTCGCTCAAGTGTAATTCAATATGTTTGAATGAGACGGATGATAGTATTTGATTTGTGATCATGCATTTGGCGGGTGCAGAATCACCACGTTCTTTCATAACAGTCGATTATAGCGGCGGTTTCTTTGATATCGGCGCATGCCTTTTGTGACAACGATCTGTTTAACACGATACTTTTGTTTGTTACACATTTGCTTATTTTGCAAATCGGAAACTGAGGTGTTAAACCTTTTAAAAACCTCCTTTTTTTCGATATTTGTTGCTGTACTGTTATTAGAAAATACATGTAATACATTTTTAAAGGTTGAGAACTACTGTAAGTGATGTTTACGCAGAAACAGCTTTTTATGGTTTAACGTTTATTACATTCCCTTATTTCAACAAGGAAGCACCACTGCATTTAAATCATGTTCGTAAGTTTTTATAAATTTAAATAAATTATTATTCAATGTTACTTAGTATTACTTTGTGTTACTTAGTGTTACTAAAAGAAACTGTAATTTTAATATCCTCGTTCTTTTTACAGGCCTGATACGGTGTATTTCGTTGATGAAAAAAATTTCAAAAAACCTAACTCAAATTCGGAGCTTGAGAAACCAGCTCCAAGTTCAGGGTAAGTAGTTATTTAATGTCTAAGTTTTACTTAGGCAATAATTTAACTTTTATACACTTATTCGCTCTACATATTCATCAAAATAAATAACAGATAATCATACCTTTTTCTTTTTAATGTTACAGGTCTAAAAAAGTCAAGAATTTAAAAAATAAAATCGCACTCTCGGAATCCGGTGACGAGGTTCCTGTAGTATGGTAAGTAGTATATTTGTTGTATTTTTAAACAGTTTGAAATTCGTATCCTAAAAATGTACTTTACTAAATATAGCAATTCTTTGTTATAGGCCTAAGAAGCAAAAGGTATCTAAAAAGAGAATCCCGTTCTCTGAATCTGACGACGAAGTGCCTGTACCGAGGTAAGTAGTATATATTTTAATTTCTAACGAGTTTCAAATTCATGTCCTTTAAATGTGCTTTACTAAATATAGCAATTCTTTGTTATAGGCCTAAGAAGCAAAAGGTATCTAAAAAGAGAATCCCATTCTCTGAATCTGACGACGAAGTGCCTGTACCGAGGTAAGTAGTATATATTTTAATTTCTAACGAGTTTCAAATTCATGTCCTTTAAATGTGCTTTACTAAATGTAACATGTCTTTCTTATAGGTCTAAGAAGCAGAAGGTGTCTAAAAAGAGAGTTCCACTTTCTGAATCCGATGACGCAACTCCTGTACCACGGTAAAAAAAAAAAATATTTTTTTAAGTTTTTTAAATAATTAGATGACCTTTCCGATATAAGTATGTATTATTTTTTTCTTTATAGCTCTAAAATCGAAGTCTAAAATCTAGCTCTGATAAATCTGAAGACGAACTATCTTATTGAGCCAATACTGTATTTTATTTTATATTTTATAATCATACTTATATGTTTGTGGTTTGCAGGTCAAAAAATATATCGCAGGCGCGTCAACAAGTCCGAAGCGACGACTCTTCCGGCTGGCTTATTGGCAGCGATAGCGAGGATGAAAGCTTCCATGCCGAGCGCAATAAGGTGGAGCTTCAGTCTGCGCTGATGCGACAAGTTCCTGGAGGGAAGGTGCGTCGAACTAGCCAACTGTCCGGTGATCTTTTCGTCGAGTTGAAATTATATAATGTTGCTGACATAAAATCCATTGCACCGAAAGATAGATGGGAGAAAGCTCTTGTTAATTTAAAAATTCAGGTAGACTCAAATTCGCCAGAGGTTTCGAATATAAATAAAGCCTTAAAATTATGTAGGGAGCATTTTATCGAAGACGGAGTATTTTATCGTGATTTCAAATAATCATAATTCTTACTTAGTATACCTTTATTTGTAATATTTGACCTTAGTCTAAATTAATTATTTAATAATGAGTAGTAGATCAATATTTTGTTCAGTTTGCGAAACATCTGTTCCTAGTCGTGCATTTTCTGCGCATTTACGAAGTACCACGCACAAGAATAATAACTCTATCGATAACGGCGATGGTATTCAAAAAATTGCAAGCGCTTTTCGAAGTAGAATAGCGTCATACCGCGTGCGCGGGCACAATGACAACCTTGATCATGCAAGTCCTCCTGCCGAGTTTATGCGCAGCCTTCGCACTCGCGTTTATCAAATTTTGGAAGCAAGACAATCCGTTTTCGGTAGTATCAAAGTTAATTTTGAATTATTCGCAGAATTTTCTTTACTAAAAAACGATACATGTGAAACAAAGTCATTTGCAACGCAAAATATAGTTATACATCAGAATTATGATTTCAATGATATATTTTCAAACCTTTTACATACGATTTCTCGGAAAATTGATGAATTTCAAGAGAGAGATAGTGGTTGGGCTTTTATGCGAAATTTATACCTAGAGGTAAACATCAGTAAATATAACCCACTGAAAGCGTCAGGATTCATAGATTTACCTAAAAATATAAAACTAAAACGAGCGTGTATTAATATACAAAATAATGATTCGTTTTGCTTTTTATGGTGCGTGATGGCTTCTTTATTTCCCGCTAAAAATAATGTTCATAGGGTATCTTCGTACCCTCACTACGAGAACGTTCTCAATATTGAAAACATGACTTTTCCTGTGGGATTAAATGACATCAAAATATTTGAAAAAAACAACCTACATATAAGTGTTAATGTGTATGCACTAAAAAATAAAACTGAAATCGTTGGTCCGCTGTATAAAACCGCATGCCGCAAGCAATATCATGTTAATTTATTAATGTTAGAAAACGGTCTACCAACTCATTATTGTCTTATTAAAAACTTAAGCAGCCTGCTTAAAAACCAATTAACAAAACACAAGGGATCATTTTTTCTATGTGAAGAATGTATGATATTTTTTAATAGTGAAAAAAAAATTGATGCTCACGTATGTGGAGGTGTAAAGACAATTTTACCCAGTCAGAATGAACAAATAGAATTTAAAAATTTTGAACGTCTGCAAGACATGCCTTTTGTAATATATGCTGACTTTGAATCTTTATTGGTACCAAATACGAATGAAAAAAAGAGTTCACAATGTACTATTAAATTACAGGAACATGTGCCAGCTGCATTTGCGTACTATGTTGTGAGTTCATACGACAGTTCTCTCAACAAATTCGTATCATATCGTGGAAAAGACTGTGTAGGTAAATTCCTTGAATATCTGCAGAAGGATATATGTACAATAAGCAATATTTATTCGAGCCCAAAGCCAATGGCTATTACTGAAAAGCAAGAGAATGATTTTTTGAATACTCGATATTGTTTTCTTTGCAGCAAGTTGTTGCTCGGTGACTCAGTAAGAGATCATTGTCATTTAACAGGACGTTATAGGGGGGCAGCTCATTCTTATTGCAATATCCGCTATCGTTTACCTGTATTTGTGCCCGTATTTTTTCATAACCTTTCAGGATACGACAGTCATTTATTTATACGTCAGTTGGGGGAAATGCCAGGACAAATTAAAGTTATAGCGAAAAATAAAGAAAATTATATTTCGTTTACAAAATACTTCATCAATAATCGAAATGAATTTATGCCTGTTCGCTTTGTGGATTCATTCAAATTTTTAAGGGCTAGTTTGGAAGAACTTGTAAGCACTTTAAACAAAGAAGACTTTGTTCATCTTTCGCATTTTTATTCGTTAACAGAGCATTTCGACCTACTGAAACGTAAGGGTGTCTATCCATACGAGTATATGAATAGTTGGACTCGGTACGAAGAGCAATGCTTACCACAGCAACATTATTTTTACAACTCGTTAACCAATGACATCATATCAAAATATGATTACGAGCACGCTAAACTTGTCTGGAAATCATTCAAACTTAAGAATTTAGGGGAATACACTGATCTTTACCTTAAGTCTGATGTACTGTTATTGGCTGACATATTCGAAAAGTTTCGACAAACTTGTAAAGTTAACTATAGACTAGATCCTGCTTTTTATCTGACTGCTCCAAGTTTAAGCTTCGATGCTATGTTACTTATAACAAATGTAAAATTACAGCTTATTAATGACCTTGAAATAATTAGAATGATTCAGAAGGGTATTCGTGGGGGTATATGTTTATGTTCTAATCGATATGCGATTGCAAATAATAAATACATGCCTAATTATGATCCGAGTATTCCAAACAATTTTTTATTATATATAGACTGTAATAATTTATACGGTTATGCCATGTGTGGCAGATTACCTTATGCTGATTTCAAATTGTTACAACAGGATGAAATTGAACATCTTGATATCCGTTTAGTACCAGATAATTCAGATTATGGTTATATTTTAGAAGTGGATTTAGAATATCCTGAATATTTGCACGACTTGCATAATGACATTCCATTCTGCCCGCAGAAATTCATACCTCCTGGTTCGAAGCAACCTAAACTTATCCCTAATTTATATGATAAATATGAGTACGTAATTCATTACATACATTTAAAAACATGTTTAAATCATGGTTTGATCCTTAAAAAAATTCATAGAGTAATAAAATTTAAGCAAAGTCAATTTTTAAAACAATATATAGATCTAAACACGCAATTGAGACAAAAAGCTACATCTGCATTTGAGCAAAATTTATGTAAACTATTTAACAATGCTATTTTTGGTAAGACGTTGGAAGACCCCGAGAAAAGATTAAATGTTATGTTAGTTAATGTATGGCATGATGATAAAAATAAAACGAAAAAGAAGTACGGAGCCGAGTGTCTAATAGGCAGACCTAATTATCATAGTTCAACCATTTTTACTGAAAATTTCGTAGCCATACAAATGAAACCAGAATCCATAAAACTTGATCGACCGATTTATATCGGATTTACTGTTTTGGAAATATCCAAATCTCATATGTATGATTTTCATTATTCTTATATGAAACCTTTTTACGGGTCTAATTTAAGTTTGTGCTATACTGATACAGACTCTTTTTTGTATTCCATAAACACTGAAGATTTATATGCAGATATTAAATTAAATTTTCAGCCTTATTTTGATACCAGCAATTATTCTGTAAGTAACACCTATGGCATAACACGTCAAAATAAAAAAGTACCAGGCTTGTTTAAAGACGAACTCGGTGGCGAAATAATAAGTGAGTTTGTAGGTCTCAGGTCTAAATTGTATTGTATCAAAACAGAAAAGAAACAATTGAAAAAAGCTAAAGGGACAAAAAAACATGTTTTGCGAGATTTGGATTTTGAAAAGTATAAAAGTGTATTATTAAATAATGAAAGATTAAGAAAGACAAATATTGTATTTAAATCATTGAAACATATTATTTTTACGCAATCTGTGCAAAAAGTAGCATTATCATCAAATGATGATAAACGCATTATACTAAAAAACCAAATCTCCACGTTATCTTGGGGTCATAAATCTATGTTTTAATAATAGCCTTAAGACAGTTAAATGTTTAAGTTAGATGTAAGGTGTTTGTTATGAATAAAAGGTGTACATGTCTTGTTTTAATTTCTGTAATAAAAAATTTTTCCTTCAATATATGTTTTATAAGACAGTTAAATGTTTAAGTTAGATGTAAGGTGTTTGTTATGAATAAAAGGTGTACATGTCTTGTTTTAATTTCTGTAATAAAAAAATTTTCCTTCAATATATGTTTTATTTAATTTTTCAGACCCGCCCTGAATCAATAAATTCTAAAATATTGCTTTTGTGTTAAGGTGGACGAACTTTATAAATAAAATAAAAATGCATTGCTTAACAATACTATAATTTATTTTAACTTTAATATTATTTGTCACATTTCCTATACCAATTTCTAATACAAATTACATTTTTCAAAGCACATTTTTTTAAATGTTTAATACAGTAAAAGTTCGTGTTACCGTCATCAGCTACCATTTTATACAATTCTTCAAAATTTGGACATCCCATTTCTCCTATTTCGGTAACATCACAATCAGAACATAATTCTTGTACCCATCTTACTTTTTCTAAGCCTTTCACTAAAATGGTCTTATTTTTTAAGAATGGTTGTACGTATCTTATAAATTCTCTATAATCAATAATTCCTTCACTCCATGTTATACCATACGTTTTTTCTATCCACCGAACTTGACGTCGTTCTTTATCAGTTAACTTAGAATAAGGGAACGGCGGTTTTATTAAATAAACTTGTGTAAAATTTTCGGTAGCCACTGCTAACTCCTTCATGATAAAATTATTATCCTTGTCTTTGAAGCCTTGCACATCGATTATATAAATATTTGAATTCATGATATTTTCTTTACAATTGAGGTTAGCGGCTTATATTCTATTACGCACTCGTTCAGTATAAGACAGTAAGCGGACGTATTGTCAGGAATTTCCGAATCGCACTCAATTTCCATTCTAACGTCAATAGGTCCTGTCTTTAATCTTTCGTTCTGTCGAGAACAGTCAATTAAAAACAAAGGACAACTTTTAAAATCATGTATGGTTAACAACGGTTCAGCACGACGACCGTGATATAACTGTTGAAATCTAGCATATTGTTCATATAATAAAGCATAATTGTTAGATTCAAAGTTTATGTTCAGGCCTTCATATGGAAAATAAATAGAATTTAAAAACACTTTAACTTCTCTCAAACGACAGTGATCAAAACGAGAATAGTCGGCATTTGATAAGTTTTTCCTATTCGTAGACAGAGATAGAATAACGAAACGTGGTTTTTCTATTTGGGTTGATGTCTTTACTGACCATGTGTGTTTTGTGGTTTTAGGCAAATATGGGTATTCATAAAGATCCCAGTTTCTAAATGCTAACCTTAATGTGCGATCTTTTTCCAACAACTTGAGCATGTTAATTCTTTGACGGTCGGAAACTTTAATATGAGGCATTCGCCAAACAATTTTATGGATTTCAATCTCATTCAAGACCTCATTAGTACTAAGTGTTACTGCATTTTAGTTGGTATTGCTACGAAGCAGAATTAATTCATGTTTACAGTTAATAATTACTTTGCTGAAGTCTTCAGCAAATCCTAAGATTTTTTTTAAAGGAATAGAAACTGCGAAACGTCCTTCTTCTATATTTTTTGTGCCATTTAAATCCCAGCCCCAAGCTTTCGACATTCTTGCTTCATTTTCATTCATAGACAATAAGGATTTAATAGTCGTAGACACACCTGCATTTTTCACTCTGTCTATTTCAACCCCATTTAATTCATATCGAATATCTTGAAATAGAAAAAGAAATGGGTTATTCGTAAATTGCACACTTTTTACTTTTTCTTTTGTTTCACGGTTCTGAACATTTACGATCCCTTCCAAATACAATGTGCTCTCAGAGGGTAACACATACAAGTCTTGCTGATTAATAGGTATTCTGATTTCATCGTTTCTGTTGAACGTAGTAACATATGGCTTATATGAATGAATTTCGAAGCCTTCGATACTATTGTCTTCAACAAAGCTATCTGTCACGTTTAAATATTCACTCATTTTAGTAATCCAATCAATTTAAGAAACTTGATATTCTCCTTAGTCAATTTAATTTTGGTAGATGTTCTTCTTTTGAAGATGTTAGCTGGACTAATTGGTGCAGGTTGGTGTGTACAGCTTTTATTAAAATTTATCATTATTTTTACTTCTTTTTATATGTAAGTATAACTGAAGTTCTTCACCGCGTAAATTTACAAGTTGATTATTTGCATCAAGTATACGTATATTAATTGAGCTAATATTACTTTGGTTAATTGGAAAGTAAATAACGTTTTTAGGGACCTCAATTATACGATATCCTGGCGGAACGTTAGGAACAAATTCGTGTATTATATGACTGGGTTTTCCGTTTACAAAAGAACCACTTATAAAATCACATTCGATCCTGATGACTGTTGTGGATAGAATGTTAATAGGATCGCGAGAATGGTGCATTATATTAGCTTTTAATGTTTTATTTTCAAAACCCAACATTTTGCCAATAGAATTGCTTTTTTCAAAGTGAATATCCTTTGAACATAAAATATTTGTTCGCAATGTATTATTATTACAAGATAATTTAATCGTACAATCCTTTATATTATCTTGTAAGTAATCGCTAATATCTTCAAGTTCATATGAACCTTCAGGTATTTCAAGCACTTCTTTCTCGCCATAAGAAAATTGATTGTTTCTGAAGTCAATATTAGGTATAGAATTAAAAGTTGAAAAATATAATAGCCCGCATTCATACTCTTCATCTAGTTGTAATGGTGGAGAGTAATTAGTTGTAAGCGTAGCAGAAAACCCCGTAATGGATAGGGTGAAAGACATCTTTGAAATGATACCATAAAAGGAATGTGTTATAATTTATTGTGTTTTTTCCAAAACTTTCTAAGATATTTTAAGCACAAATGACCGCAATTTACGGTGTTAAATTTTTGATAATTTTCATAGTTATAAAATACATCATAATCTTTTAAATATTCTAACAACTCTTGAGGAGGTTTCAAGTCTCCGTAACTATCAAAATATTCACAATACGTATTACATTTTACATAGGCTACCCAGTGTGTTCCTGCATTGTCAGTACTATCTAAGTTTACAATTGCACATTCTAAAAGATTAGGTTTCTTCGGTAAGTTGTCGCGCATAAAAACTCCCCTAAAATGAGGTATGTCGGAACTGTAATTTAAGATGTCTATATTAGTCAGAGCTCTCCTCGGTAGCCTTCTATTTAGTTTTTTGTATTTAAATATAAACCGCTTCCTTTTTTATAAGGTTTTACGTATAATCCATTTCCCAAAGCAATGGATTCCATCATTTTATTATGACGTTCTGATTCTTGAAGATTTTTCTGAGCAGATTTATAATCATTTACTGCCTTAGCAATACCTGCCGCTCCCCCTGCTAAAGATCCGAGAGCAGACAGCCCGGCAAAAATTGGAATCAGTGGCAAAATACCACCGGTTTTTGGTATCGGTATTACGCGCGGCAAACGTATTTGTCCATTTTGTGCTAATAACTTCTTTGCCGCTTTATATGCACACATTATTGTTGAATCACGGTTTTTCGGTTTATGTTTTTTAATACGCGATCGGATTTTGGAAACTATTGTTTTAAATGATTTTATTCCAGCACCAGCTTTTATTTTGCTGTTCATAACTTTGCTAACAAGCCATGATGAAATTTTTTCTCCTTTGCTGGAATCTTTAGATTTGATTCTGCGTTTTGCCATTTGAAGTAACTTTAAATCTGCTTGATGTCGTCGTTTTAAATCTGGATAGTTAGTATAAGCTATGTCGTGTTCCATACAAGCGTCATCAAGTTTGTTGATACCTCGATCACCTCGTTGTATTCTTTTTGATAGCTTTGTTCCAGGCCCGCAATAATTATAACCAGGTAAGTGTAGCTCAAAAGGCAAGTTATTAATCAAATTATTAAGGAGTCCACTTCCTTGCATTGCTTTGCGATAAATGAAGAGAAGACAGAATATACATAAGTTATAAGTCAAATAACATCCTCTTTACTTATCCAGCTATTTTCTTTTTCACTGAGACCTAACCATTTAAGAAACAGCTTTTTTCCTTTCTTTTTTATGACTTTTTCAACTAAATATATATTTGGAAACTGAGTTTTTTGAAGCTCCGGTTCATAAAATGAACCTAGTATTTTGTTATGATGCGAATCTTCTATTTGGTATGTAACTGGATTTGTGTTTTTAATGTTTGTTATCGTAAATAGCTCTGTGGACCAGTTTGGTGTATACCCTTTTCTAAAAGTGCTTTTGAACTTGCTTATTCGAACTATGTCTCCAATTTTAAACTTTTTTCTTTTAGAAACTGAGCGATAATGCGTTTTCTCTATATTGCTTCGTATAATGTGCTCATTAGAAAGATTTACATTGGATGGAGCACATTTAATAGTTCGATGAGAGACTGAGCTATTGTATGCTCTAACAACGTCGTCTAATGGTTTACCAATCCATTTATAATTGCCGATGAAACTAAAGTATTTGTAGAGTTTGTTCTTTAAAGTCCTGATTAATCTTTCCACGATCGATGCTTTCTTTGTAGAATATGTAGAGTAATGATTAATACGATTTGTTTTTAATAATTTTTCAAATTCATCATTGTAAAATTCTTTGCCTAAATCTGTTTGCAAATTGTCCGGAACTCGTCCTAAATCGAGTATTTTTTTAAACGCTTGCGTAATTTCATGCTTTGATTTTGTTTTCACTGAAACAGTCCATGCGTATTTTGATAAGCAGTCTATTACTACCAATATGTACTTATATCCCTTATTTACTTGTTTATATTTTTGAATGTCAATCAAATCAGCTTGCCACAAATCATCAATGCTTTTAAGTTTCACCGGACATCGTAAAAAATTTTTTCGGGCGCCCCTGTGAATCTCGTTTACGATATCTTGCTTACTCATTTAAATGCTTTACCTAGGAAGGTTGCTTTACAATTTTTATAATGTCGTCTTTTGTGCAATATTTTTCATCGAATTCTTTTAGAATAGAATCTATATGTCGCAGCTTAAGTAAAATGTTTCCAATATTAGTTTGAATAACTTTATTGATATGGTCAACATACTCTTTATTGACAGCTTCGTCGTTTAAAAGCGGAAGTTTTAAACCTTTTAACCGTGATAATCGTAAATCGAAGTCACCGTTTTCTGTTTTTTGCAATATTTCGTTACGATTTATAAAGTTTTCAGCAAAACGAAGTCGTTTATGAACGTGATGTCCGAATTTGTCTATATTCATAACCGGTCCGTCTTTGATTAAGACTTACGTTGAACTGTTATGCTGGTAAGAATTCTTTTTTATTTATTAGATTATATTGCTTTCGCGCAACTCTTCTATTATGGATACAATTTCGTTGTCTAGTCCGGTGTTACCAGCTTCTCGAGAAGCAATCAACAACTTCAAACGATCAACTAGCTCGTTTGGATCATCCCAATAAACATAATCAACGGAAGGTTTCACTTTTTTCAAAATCGCTAATCCATGACCGTGGGCAAGATTGTCCGAACTATTATAGTTTCTATTCAATTTAAATAAAGGTTTAATTATTTGCAAGTATTTAGACCCTCTATTACTTTTAATAGGTTTCTCGGGATTAAAGTCCCTTCGGTGAGCATTAGTTTGATTTAGTATTAGTTTATAATTTTCTTTATCTTCTGCAGTAATTAAATTCAGTTGGGGTGCTTTCTTAAATATCAATTCTACCATTCCTGGTGTTTTTTTGTATGAAGTCGCGTTAATCGTTATCTTATTTTCTGAAACATAAACTCTCTGGCTTCCCATCATAAGTTTACCTCTTTCAAATCTTACTCCGTATGGAATAGCTTCAAATGTTTTTGGAGAAAATGAAAGTGGAGACAAATAGTTTTGATCCAAACTGGAGACAGACTCGAACGCATCGTCATCAGCTACATCACAATATTCTTCTTCACATTCGATTTCATTATTTTGATCAGAAGATGTATCAGAATTTTCGCTATCACTATCAATGTTTTCTTCATAATCATCGGTTTTTTCTTCTTTTTTATCAGGATTTAGTGCTAACACAGTATCGTTGGACGATAGAACACGTTTTATGTTGTTGTGGTCTAGCTTAATTTTTTTCGGTGTACTGTGATAATTTGGGCTTAAATAATCATTCTGATTTTGTAACTTAGTTTGATCAACCATCTGATTAAGAGAGTTAGAAATAGGTTTGAAAACTGTATCCAACATTTTTTCATTTTCACTTGTAATGTCACGTATCCTTTTTACTTTTCTTTTAACGGCTTCTGCAGCTGCAACAATTTGTTGCTTCATCGCTTTTTCTGTGTTCATTTTAAAGATGTGCTATTGATGATGTCAGTTTTTGCAATGAAGCCTAGTATAAACAAATACTCATTATATTTACTCGAAAACTACAAATGTGTCAAACTTTTTTCTGTAACACCCCTTATTTTTTTCGCAGTCTTTGTTAATTACTAAATAACTAAAAGGAGTTTGCCAAATATTTACACACATTTCTCTAAACTGTTTCCAAGACATATCTGTATTAACATGTTCGTCATACACGAGACGAAGATTGTGATCGTCTTGTTTAAATAGAATAATAAGGTTTGCATTATCTCTAATTAACTGCTTAAGGATCTTAGTATAGGTCTGATTGATGTAAAAACAATCTATTTTGCTATGTCGACCCATAGAAAAATAATCTTTGACGTTGTTTTGTTTTTCGCATGCGATGTCATCAAATATAATTATAGAGTTTGGTTTTGCTTCTGTAGGGCTTAAAACTAACTCATTTTCACTGTATTTTTCAAAATGGATTTCTGGTACTTCAGATAATACATTCTCTAAAAATACATATTTGGGCTGAAATAATGTTTTCGAGTAGATATAGACGTTTTGAAACACTAATCCCTTTTTATGAAGGAGAAGACCTATCACCAAATTCGTTTTGCCGCAATTCGATGGACCACAGATGAGGCATCTAATTGAATTCGGTAAAAGTTTACCATGTTTCGAGTAAATATTCTTACGATCTGAACAAATGTTTTCTAACTGTAATGTTTGTAGTTGTTTGACAAACTTCATTTTAATTATTAAAACTTTTAAGTGTGTCCCTCGTCTGCATAGGCCGACCCACTTTTACGTTATAAGGTTTGAAACAGGTAATTTTATTTATAATGTCATCTCCAAAATGATCTCCGTGATCTCCTGTTTTGTGTGAGTTCCAGAAGATGTGTTCAAAACACCAAAACGGATTTGAACAAAACTGATATGGGGCTTTCAGAACAGTTTGTGTTCCGAAAATCGCCAAAACGAAACAGCGAAACTGTTATGGGGCTTTCAGAACAGTTTGTGTTCTGAAAATCGATAACCAAAACAACAAAACCCTATTGGGGTTTTCAGAACAGAAACCCTATTGGGGTTTTCAGAACAGAAACTGTTCTGAAAACCCCAATAATACACTACTAATGACCATGTCCAATCACTAATGTACCTATCATCGCTGCGTAGGTACAGTCGAAGTAGTTCTATCATTGAAAGATAAAATTCATCTTTCAAGAAAGCGTGTTGTAATTGTTTGTAATAAAAAGCGCTGTCATACGGTGAGTAATAAGACAACGTTTTGCACCTTTTGTCGTAAATCGAGCCAAGGAGACCAAAAATGATAAACACATTGCCCTCCTTTGCGTCACGCAGTCGGATAAAAAATGCACGTACTGCGGTAGGTTGGGCCATAGGTATTCGGTATCACGGAGTGCCTAAAGCTTGAAGTCCGTAAGGCTCACGGCAATAATAATAATAAGATTTGAAATAAATATACAATAATAATAATTCGAATGCGAAGTTATCACGGGTGGTTCATACAACAAATCATTTATAAAATACAATACGCTTTATTGAATGCCACGTTAGCAATTTCACTGAATTGCAGATAAATCTTAAATAGGTGTCCAAGAGGCGGTCTTATCTCTTGGGAGCGATCTCTTCCAGACAACATTGAAATTTATCATGGAGTCCGAAATATTGTTTTAATGCAAAGGTCAACGACCGCCCTGTAGGAACTCCTATCAATTTTGGTAACTCGTACATTTACCATTACAAACTCCGTGTAACAAAAATTTCAACCTCGAGGTTCGGTATCAATCGAATATTGTTATAATTAGTTTTGATGGTTCGAAGATACACCGGTTGGTGAGTTGTGCGTTAAGGTGTGCGCCGACGAGGCCTTGAGCGGGGCCCGCACTCGCGCTTGTATCGTAGGTACCGGAGTCTGCGCAAGACATCGGCGCTATCATCGACAACCATACACTGATTATTAAACACCTTAGACCTTAATAATAATACTGTATAACGCTTATATAATTTTACTGAGTAAATATCCGATGTTTTTGAGGATGTCGAGCAGTTATAACATAATAGTCTATAGTGCTATCAACTACTATATGGACACGCGTATATATACGCGTCGACTATGGCGCGCTTTAAGAAAAAAAAGAAAAAGCGGCACCTTTTGAGTCTAATTACAGAGTAAATATAACAAGCGTCCTACTGTGTGCCTCACTGGTTGCCGTGTAAGTCGCATTCACTCGCACGCGCGGCGGCCTCAGTGCTGGGGTGTGCCGGTGTTCTTGTGGTTGCGCGGGGTTGGCCGCGCCTGGTCTGATACAGGTCTTGCTTCTGACCAACGGGACCGCCTGTTAAAAGCGGGCGTTTTTACATGTCCCTGGCATCTAATCGGCTTATTATTGTTACATTCAAATCAATGATGAACACTATACTGCGTTTATCGTATCGAACGGTCTTTATTCGAATATGTTTAACGTGAAAGTGTTCCAACGCGCTATAAACGGGATTCTTAGCCTTTTAAAGTTTAAATTTAGTTTAACTTATGTCCGGCAGTGGACGTCTTTCGACTGAAGTGATGATAACTTATGTAAATGACAGTTTGACTTATTTTGACTCGAAAATAAACGGGTCGGAACATCTTAACCTTTGCTAAGGGCAGTTTAGAGCCAACTTGTGGCGCTAACGTGACACTCAGTCTTAACAAATATTCATCTTTGTATCTCGTACACCATGAAGTGTGTAACGGCGAACTGAAGCCTGCCCATCGTAAATTAAATGATGCGATTTTAAACAACTCTAAGACATAGACCAAGTTAGGCAGTTTTTATGAGCCTGACAACTGTTTTTAAAAGTACATGCGTAATTTTGCCTTTTATGCATTTGCCTATCGTGCTGTTGACGGGTAAGGATTTGCCGTTGGTTTGAGCTAACAAAAAGCATTGGGAAATAAAATAAAAGTTAAAAGTCCTACGCGTGTCAACAACTGTTACCTTATATTAAAGACACATTAGTGAGTTGTCCAGTACTACTATTATTTCACCCGAAGATCGGTCTGTGGTGGTATTTTACTACAGAAACCGTCTTGTGTTTGCTTATGCTAATCGTTAGACGACCACCGCCTAACAACATTATTACAGTTTCGAACTACATGTAAATGTCAGTTATGTTATTGCAAAAGTTTTGAGTGTTTTGGCTGGTTTAAAATTACTATTGCTAATGATTGCAATGCTCTGCGGTGGACGTGGTCTAAGTGAACCTAAACAGACGTATTCCTTTGACGTGGAGTAACGCGCGTGAAAGTCCGTCGCTTGCGTAGACGCGTTGAGTCGTAGCTCTGTTGAGTCCGCTATGCGTTGCACAGATAGAGCTCTTATAGTAGAGAGCATGCAATAGGACTATGGAGCAGTTAAAGGGCCGTAGGTAACCTTCTACGGTCAACACGGGAGCATATGTCTTTAAATTAACGTGTTAAATGTGTAATTTGACATTCTATGCAATTTATAATGTGGTTTTATATTGACCGAATAAATAAACTAAACTAAACTAAAATAAAATAAAAACCAATGGGCAAAAATCCATTACATAGTGATACTGCGTCAGTCCTGTTGGTCGTTTATACAAACTTTTCACCATAATAACGGTCATGCCAACTGTTACCGTGGAAGACATTCCGAGCTATAGCTCGCTTGAACAGTTTGTTGAAAACTATTGCACAGCTGTGGAGCGTGCGGGCCCTAGCGCGGGCTCCGTTCCCCGCGGTGCCGCGCGACCGGCCGCCGCCGCGCGCGCCGAGTACGCTGCGCCGGCGCCGCGCCGTTTTAAGCAGACGACTTCGGTGGGCAATCACTCGTCTCCGTCTCCATCAACTCCACCTCCACCTTGTCAGTTCTGTCCAAAAAAGCATTTTATTGCTCACTGTATCGACTTTCGAAATTTAACTGTCGCGAATCGTTCGCAAGCTATTAGTGACAAGCAGCTCTGTTACAACTGTCTGCGCGCGGGTCATATTGTGTTAAACTGTCCTTCGAAAGCTGTTGTCGTTCATGTGGTCACAGACACCACTCTTTGCTGCACTTCAATCATGGTGCAAGTCCGAAGACTGAAAATACAACTCACTATCCTCCTGCCTCCACGTCGAACGCTCTCAGTATTTCGAACAAAACTGTCCTTTTGTCCACTGCCCGCGTGGACATTTTAGATAAATTAAAAAAAAAAACAAAATTATACTAAATAAAAATAAATGTAAATGGCGTGCCTTTCACGCTCTTCATGTGTTGCTCGACTCGAGGAGTCAAGCAAACTATATTACTCAGGGTCTGGTAAACCGCTTGGGTCTTTCTGTATCGAGTAATGCTCCGTCTGTCTTCGGCTTAGGTAACGCGTCGACGCCGGTATTGGATACCATCCAATGCACTGTTCGTCCTGAAGGTCATCAGAGCAGAGAGCTTTCTTTCGAGGCTATCGTAATAAATCGTATTTGTGACGATATGCCGTCTGTCACTGTACAAACCGACTTCGTCGAAAAGTTAGGTTTTATTAAGTTAGCGGAACCTGATTTTCAATGTCCAGGTCCAATTGAACTTTTACTCGGCTCTGAACTATGGAACGAGATCTTTATTCAGGGAATGATTCCTGGTGGGAATGATTCGCCAGTGGGATTGAACACTATCTTCGGCTGGATATTTCTAGGTCGCGGTCGCTGTCTAGATAGTGTTCCTGCGCTATATTGCAGTCTTTCTTCCGTTGAGACTCTGCACGCATCTAATCATAATTTAGATGAAGATTTAAAGCGTTTGAGGGCAATCGAGGACATACCCTCATCTGGAAAACCTCTTTCACCGGATGACGCCGCTTGTGAGGCTGCCTTTCTTTCTACCTACAAACGAGACGCGTCTGGTAAATTTATTGTGGAACTACCATTCAAAACTGCTGAACCTGTTTTCCGTAACATGCGATCTATCGCTGGACGACGTTTTTATAAATTAGAAAATCGTTTATCTTCCGATCCTTCTTTGCGTAAATCTTATAACGACTTTATGAAAGACTATCTAGACAGAGAACATATGACCGAAGGTTCATCTTCTGACACCAATGTAGCAGAGTCATACTATATTCCGCATCACTGTGTATTGTCACCCTCCAGCGCGACGACGAATCTTCGTGTCGTTTTTGATGCGTCGGCGCGGGATGGCGAGGGCTTATCTTTGAACAATACACAGCATACGGGACCGAAGCTGCAAAAGAACATTTCTTCTATCCTCATACGCTTTTGCCAGCACACCGTAGTGTTCACGGCAGATGTCCGTCAAATGTACCGTAATATTGTGTTAGCGGATAAACAGCGCGACTTTCAGCGCATTGTGTGGCGTTTTGACCCAACTGAACCACTTCGAGACGTTCGTCTTAACACCGTTACATACGGTGTCTCATCGTCACCGTACTTGGCTTTACGCGCTATGGAACAGTTAGCTGTAACTGAGGGTGATACTTTTCCTCTAGCGGCTGACGCTCTGTCTTCAGACACATATGTGGACGACATCCCAACAAGTGCAGCCTCCGTCGACGATGCCCTTGTTTTGCAAGGTCAGTTAATCTCGTTAATGTCACGGGGCGGCTTTGAGCTTCGTAAGTGGGCGAGCAACCGCTGCGAATTTTTTGAACCATCTGCCACCTGAGCACTGTCTGACTCAGGGAACCACATCTTTCGACACAGAGTCTCAGGCTGTCACAAAGGTTCTAGGCTTACATTGGGATTCCTCATCAGACCAGTTGAAGTACAATGTAAGTCTGTCGATCACGTGGATGAAAACCGTTTAAGTCAGAAACGTGGTGTATTCGTCGCAGAACTAGCTTGACGTGCCAATCGTCCCGCGGCTCGAACAAGAATGCCACCTCGCCCTACTTCCCCCTCCATCTTGCGCTACGGTTGGCAAGCCTGACACATCCGCCGCATCAGGTTAGCCAACATAGCAATTGCTAGTTCTGCGTCGACCGCACCCAAGCTTACTGCTTGACGTTTCCGAGAATCGCCAGTAGATGGCGTTTTAATTAATCAATCAAACGCTAACATTCAAACTTGATGGCGCTGCAAGCTTACAGAGGTTGATTCACTAATTCTTAAATCGACTACGTGTGACGTCACTGTAGGCGCTCAGCGACATGTTTAAATTACCAAAGCTTACCAATTTTATGGTCCTCAAGGATTTGTTCTCGCCGTGTGTCTGCTTGTAGGCTTTTTAAAGCAGACTGAAACGTTGCGCCTCGATCACTAACAAGTGCCACTGGTAAAAGACCAGTATTGCACACAGCAGCTATTATGTCCTTCATGATTTCTTTCAGTTGGACCCCAGATGTTGCCCCTTTACAGAAATAAAAGACCATTGGTTGCTGCCATTTGTGAATAGCCCCTCGTAACATGAAAACGAGGGCATGATCTGCAAACTCGTTTGTCCTTTCTGTTAGATCAACAAATCCGTTAATGTGATCTTTATGCTTATCATACGTTAAAGCTGCTTCCAAAGCCACCTCATCAAAAATTATGGTGCAATATTTTTTATTTTCTTTCCAAGTGGCGACTTGAAAGCAATGTGATTAACATTCTTATGATTATTTTTTTACTTCTATTTAGTCATTAGTGTAAAAAGTTTCACCACACTATTCAGAGTAGAAGCGCCCCACGGCTGAGAACAGGGAACTTGACATAGCGAATGATGATGATGGTAACCCTCGTAGACGCGTAGCGCTGGGTTCTGTGGTTTCAAAAATACTAAAGTTCGTTTTTTTTCGTATATAGTTTCTTGACCATTTACTTAACTTAACACATGATTTTGTGTCAATTTAGGGTTATGCATAAGTATTAATTGAGGTTTTTGTCTTTTCTAACAATATCGCATGAAAAGAAAATTAGAGATGAAAATTTTACTTTCATGGTAATGACGAAGTTATGACTGATGTACATGAGCTTTTTGTGTTATCTTTGTCGATGGGAATACAGTTATTTAACCACTACCTAAGATGTCAAAGTCAAAGTCAAAATGTTTTATTCAGATTAGGCTTACAGGTACAGGCTTAGGCTTAGGGTTACAGGCACTTATGAATGTCAAAAATTTACCACCGGTTCGGAAAAACCTCTGATGAGAAGATACCGGCAAGAAACTCAACGAGGTGTAATTTTTTAAATAAATCAAAATTACAATGTTATTTTACATCTCAAATATTCAAAATTTTTACAATTTAACACAGCAGGTGTATAATCTTTGGAGCAGGGATCATTTCCAAACATCCTTGTCCAAGATATAGTCATTGATTTTATAATACGCCCAAGAAATTAATGTCTTCTTGACAATAGATTTAAATTTTGTATCATTTAGTTCAGTTATTTTTTTGGATTTTTTTTGTAAAATCTTACGCAATTTCCCATGAACGACTTATTGGTTTTAGCCAGTGTGTAAGTTGGAACTTTAAGCTTTCCTGTATTTCTAGTAGCCTTTGGCTTATCGACGTTGGTAGGGAAATTGCATATATTTTTCCTAACGTACATGATTATTTCAAAAATATATAGCGACGGTAGGGTTAAGATGTCTATTCCCTTGAAAAATTCCCTTAATGACTCACGAGTATCCATATTATAAATTGCTCTGTCCTTTTTTGCTAAATGAAAACTGACTCAATATCTGCAGCAGATCCCCATAAAATAAGGCCGTACGAAATAATGCTATTAAAATGGGCAAAATAGACCAACCGTGCCGTCGCTACATTGGTTAGCTGCCGAATTTTTCTTACTGCAAAAGCAGCAGAACTCAACCTACTTGCTATCGCTGTGACGTGGAAACCTCACTGCAGTTTCGAATCGAGTGTTATTCCTAAAACACCTCACGGTTGATTTTATGAATTCAATCGTTTGACCATCTAATTTGATATTTGAGACTGAAACTATATTAGTTGAATTTAACAATGAAACTTTAATACATTTAGTTTTATTAGGATTTAATAATAAGTTATTGGCAGCAAACCATTCAGATACCTTGGACAGGGTGTCGTTGGGTTCAATGAATTCAGTATCTTTCCTATTAACCTTGAAGAGTAAAGAAGTGTCGTCAGCAAACATGACGATGCCTGATCTTCGGCTCACCATATATGTAAGGTCATTTACATAAACAAGGGACAGGAATGTCGCCTTAGTAGCTCTAAAAGAATATTACAATTGGTCAAATAAGAGTAAGATGTTTTAGGTCGATGGTATCTGTTGTACAAAGTATTCTGTGTCGAATCCATCCATGGTATTTCTAGCTTCCTATTTTTTTCTGTAAAACATCCTGTAAAAGTCACAAAAGGAAATTTAAGTTATTAGAGTTTAGGTCTGTAGTATTATTTTAGTGTAACGAAACACCATTCACAATTTGTGTCGTTTTTATTCATGGAATTTTATTTAATAGAAACAGTTGAAAGACAGAATCTTTTTAGCGCGACGGACAGAGCAAGCGTGCAAGCGCGGGGCGCGGTACACAATAGGATCTCACCTATCGCGCGCGGTGAGCGGGGCGCAGCGCGGCCGCATGGTTGTTGTTTGTTTACATTTGGTGTAAGTTGCTTGCGATAAGTGCGAAGTGCGTTTTTGTCGAGTTAGTAAATATGACGCGACGGCGATTTCGTGAAAAAAACTTATATAATCGTATGGCAGTGGCCGCACTATAATCGGTGTCTGTTGTATGAAACGTCGCCGTCGTGTCTCTGTCGCCGCAGCAGTCCAGCCGCGGCCGTACTTAAGACTAGTAAAATAATGTGAAACAGTTAAAATGTTTGTAATAACAAACTATTAAATCATAAGATTAACAAAAAATATATTATATTAATAGTGAAGGTCTTAAAATATCTTATTAGTAATTAGTAAGTTGATAACCAGTATAATTATTTTTTTTACTTACACATACAATTTTTATTACTATTAAGTTTGACTTTATATTGACTTCCATAAAATTTAAAATTCATAACGCATTTTGTATGTACATATAATGCAATATGAAATAATGTATGACATATCCAATAACAGCGTGCGCGCAGGAGAATATAGACGAGGGGGTTAAAATGAACAACCGTCTACATATTTAGTGACAGTCAAGTCACTCACATCGCTCAAAGTGGACTCGAGACTTGCATACAATGGAGTACAAGCACTAAACAAGTTTGGCAGACATAACAAAGTGAACCTGGTATGGATACCAGAGGTCACGAAGGCTTTACTGCAAATGAAAAAGCGGACGAGCTTACAAGGGAAGGATAACCAACAAATACATTGGACCCGAACCATATGTGGGACTCTCACAGAAAACCATAAAAGCGGCCATAAAAAACCACACCAAAAATCAACACCAGAAAGAGTTGAGAGCTTTGGTAGGTCTTAGGCACTCAAAGCGTTCCATAGAAAACGTCGATCCATGCTGGACGAAAAAACTATGGTCACTCAGCAGAAGACAACTCCGATATATAATCGGGGTGTTCACAGGTCACTTCGGAACTAAACACCTACTAATGAACAATAAAGATGGGACTTTACGACAACAAAGATTGTAGAATGTGCTGCGAAGAGGATGAAACAATGGAACACATTATGTGTGATTGTGATGCCCTCGCCAGAACAAGAATGAACCTCCTTGCAACGGCTACTCCAAACCAGGAGAAATCAAGGCACTACCACTGCAACACATCATCCAAAATCGAGGAAGTGGAAAAAGCGATGGAATAAGTGCGAAGGACGGGTAAATACAGAAAAAATCCTATTTGGTCGAAGTGTATCCGAAATAAAGTTGAACACACTGTATCTACATACCTATCGAGTGACGGATCACTAGAACCCGCTGGAAAGTCAACTATTTTTCGCTCTGAAGCACAAAAGGTAACTAAGGAATCTACCCTCACTTAAGAAAATAAGGATAAACTTGATCGATTTTCTTTATCTGTTCATTAATACATTCGAAACATTATAAAATGTCACAATACAAGTGTGTAGACAATTAAACGGCATGAAATATAAGTAGTACTAAAACATATATGTCCTAAAATATTACTGGCTCAAAATGCCTTTAAGTGTTATATTATGGGTTTCAATTTATGACTTTTAAAAAATTATAATATTCGGCATTATGGCTAAAAAACTTTCGAGGCATTAACCATGATGGCGTAAAATTTCTATGACTTCCGATTAGTATAAACATAAATAATATGGGCATCAAAGTCCGACTTTCAATAATCGGAAAAAAACTTAGGGGATTGAAAGGGATCCCATAAAACTTGCTATATTCATATTTACAAGCTTTTCACCAAGGAGATCAGGATCACCTTACAAATAGACTCTACTCAGCCCAACCTAAAGAGCCAGCGGGCTTCAGAGGCGGTTTTTCAACAATCGACCATAATATACACACTGCCAAGTTGTAGGAGTAGCTTTCGTCGATTTTGAAAAGACGTTCCATACAGTGGAGATTGGGTTGTAGTACACTTTTTGGAAAGGTGCCAGGTCGATTCAATATATCTTGAAGCCATCAAAGCAGTCTATCAGTCAGCTACCCTGCAAGTGAAACTACATGAAAAGGCCGATGTAGTTCCCATGAAGAGAGGTGTGAGGCAGGGCGGTACCATTTCCCTTAAATTATTTACCTCCTGTTTAGAGGATAAATTCAGGCTTCTCGTTTGGTCAGTGTTAGTTAGTAAGATGTGCGAGGCTGCGACCCGCACAAGGCAGTCGAATAAATGCATTTGCTGCAAACACACGTGTCGTTCTTTCCGGCCTCCCGCGTCCCTCGCCCCGCGCCAACAGTGGCGAACGAGTCTGAACCTTTATTAAGTGAGCGCGTGCAATAAAAGTGAAAATGTCTAAAATCTCGATCGGTTCGGTGTCTACTTTCAATCACGAAGCACAAGCCTGGTCTGTGTACAAAGAACGTTTAGATCAGTGGTTTCTTGCAAACGAAATAAGTGATTCAGAGGACAAAGCGAAATGCAAACGTCGAGCCATTTTATTAAGCAGTTTGACGGAAAACACTTACAAATTACTAAGGGACTTAGCGTTACCTAAGCAAGTTGGAACCTTAGATTACGACTTTTTAGTGAAACTATTTGATAATCACTTAAAATCAGCGAAGTGCAGGTTCGCGGAACGTAACAGGTTTTACTCTTCGACTCAAAAACCAACCGAAAGTCTGGCGGAGTGGGCAGCCCGTGTTCGAAGTCACGCGGTAGACTGTAGCTTTCCCACAGCGAACCTGGATGATACATTGCGCGACGGATTCGTGCTAGGCATGCTACCAAGCCCAGAACGGGAAAAACTGTTCACCATGGAAATGGACGAGCTTACTTTTAACAAAGCGTTTCAACAAGCGGAAAGAATTCGATGTGCTAGGCGCAGCGCAGGCGGTGCCGGTAACGTTCCCGCTGCCACGCGGCGAGCTGCCCGTGTATAAGATGGCGGCCTCTCACTTCGTGCCGCGGGGAAGGCGGTCTAGCGGCAGCGGCGCTGTGGGCGACGGCGGTCCTACAGTCTCCGACAGGAATAGACCACAGGTTGTCTGTGCTGCATGCGGTTGCGAAGGGCACCAGGCGGGCTCGTGCAAGTTTGCCCGATATAAATGCGGCAAATGCGGGTCAAAGGGTCATCTGCATCGAGTATGCCCCGGGAAGAAAGTGCAGCGGCAAAACTTTATCGAGTGTGATGCTGATGATGATGTTGGCGATGATGGTGAGCGTGTCATATTTAATATTCGTTCATGTCGTGGAGAGCCAATGCAGGTGTCGGTCCTTGTAGATGGGCATGAATTATTGTTTGAGTTGGATACCGGATCATCAGTCACGGTCATTCCGGATAAAATTTATAGCCTTTGCTTTCGCAATGTCCCACTGGTTCCGAGTCGTACTCTTTCACAAAGTTATAACGGCAGCAACATTATAACTTTGGGAGCTCTCAACCTGCCTTTTACATACGACACTAAAACAATTAATTTGCAAGTTTACGTAGTACGTGACCGCGGACCTCCTTTGTTAGGCAGAGACTTCATGTCGCAATTTAATCTAGAAATCGCGACAATGAAAAAGTTAAAGTTCATAACGACTACTTGTTCAAAGCAGAGCAAGATTGTCCCAAGATATTTTCTGGAAACTTGGGTTGTTGTAAAGACATTTCAATTGAGTTAAATTTAAAACCAGGTTCAAAACCGAAATATTTTAAAGCAAGACCGGTACCTTTTGCTTTGCGGGCTGGAGTGGAGCAAGAGATTGATCGTCTAGTCAATTAAGGTATATTAGTCCCTGTGTCGTACTTAGACTTTGCCAGCCCAGTAGTACCTGTATTGAAGCGTGAAGGTATCTCAATACGGCTATGCGCTGATTACTCAATCAGTCTTAATAAACAATTACTCATTGAAAAGTACCCGCTGCCGCGTATCGAAGAATTATTTTAGCAGATTACATGGAGGTCAACAATTTTCGAAACTCGACCTATCACAGGCGTACAATCAGCTGATCTTAAGTGACTCATCACAGATACTGACCACCGTGAACACAATCAAAGGTTTGTTTAAATTTACGAGACTCGTATTCGGACTTTCCAGTGCAGCGGCTATTTTTCAAAGAACCTTAGAAAAAATACTATCTGGTTTGGAGGGAGTTCTGGTGTTCCAGGATGACATCTTGGTACGTGGCCGTAATGAACCGGAGCACTTGGCAAGGTTAAACCAAGTTTTCAGTAGCTTGGAACGAGCAGGGCTGGTTCTTCAAAAAGAAAAGTGTCTGCTGTTCCAAGATTCTGCGTCTTACTTGGGGTTTAAAATTGACCGCCACGGCCTTCACAAATGTCAAGATAAGGTGGCGGCTATCTTGAACGCCAGAACTCCATCAAACATTGCAGAACTCAAATCGTTCCTTGGCATGGTGAACTATTATCGCATGTTTATTAAGAACGCGTCGACTATATTAAGTCCTTTACACGACTTACTTTAAAAAAAAGTACCTTGGCGTTGGGACAAACAGCACGATTTAGCAGTGTCAATAATCAAACAAGAATTGACTGCTGATAAAACATTAGCACATTTTAATTCAAACGCCAAATTGATTTTAACGGTTGACGCGTCGCCGCGCGGTCTCGGCGCGATTTTATCGTTAGTAGACAAAAACGGCGTGGAAAGACCAGTATCATATGCGTCGTGCTCCCTTACGTCCGCCGAAAGAAGCTAAAGTCAAATACAGAAGGAAGCGACGGCTATTACGGTATTACTATACGGTGTAAAAAAATACCATCAATACCTGTATGGCCGCTCGGTTCCTTTTACACTTATAACTGATCACAAACCGTTACTATCGATATTTAATCAAGAAAAGGGCATTCCAGAAGTCAAGGCTAATAGGTTACAATGGTACGCTATATATTTGATGTCGTATAATCACATAATTGAATACATCAGTAGTGCGCGCAACGCAGCCGACTACATCAGCCGCTCGGTCACTTGTAAACAACAGTGCAGCGGCGACGTACATATAGATAGGGCTACTTATATTCACTTTGTTTACAATTGCGAGCAAATAATTTCAATCGACGAAAAAAGAAGACAAACGTTGATGGATGCTGATTTATCTATCGTGTATCAGGACGTGATGCAGGGTTGGCCACAAAAATACAGAAATAGCTTCCTAAAGCCTTACACAACGTGTAGGAATGACTTAGCAGTTGAAAACGGATGTATAGTTAGAGGGCATAAGGTTGTAATTCCAACAAATTGTCGTCACAGAATTTTAACCGAGCTACACAAAGTCAAAGTCAAAGTCAAAATATTTTATTAAGATTAGGCTTACAGCACTTATGAATGTCAAAAATTTACCAACGGTTCGGAAAAACCTCTGATGAGAAGATACCGGCAAGAAACTCAACGAGGTGTAATTTTTTAAATAAATCAAAATTACAATTTTATTTTACATCTCAAATATTTAAAATGTTTACAATTTAACAATTGAACACAGCAGGTGTACAATCTTTGGAGCCAGGGATCGCCAATACAGATCGGGATCATTTCCAAACATCCTTGTCCAAGATATAGTCCAATGACTAACTTTATAATACGCCCGAGAAATTAATGTCTTCTTGACAATAGATTTAAATTTTGTATCATTTAGTTCAGTTATGTTTTTTGGAATTTTGTTGTAAAATCTTACACAATTTCCCATGAACGACTTATTGGTTTTAGCCAGTCTGTAAGTTGGAACTTTAAGCTTTCCTGTATTTCTAGTAGCCTTTGGCTTATCGACGTTGGTAGGGAAATTGCATATATTTTTCCTAACGTACATGATTATTTCAAAAATGTATAGCGACGGTAGGGTTAAGATGTCTATTTCCTTGAAAAATTCCCTTAATGACTCACGAGTATCCATATTATAAATTGCTCTAACTTTTTTTTGCTAAATGAAAACTGACTCAATATCTGCAGCAGATCCCCATAAAATAAGGCCGTACGAAATAATGCTATTAAAATAGGCAAAATAGACCAACCGTGCCGTCGCTACATTGGTTAGCTGCCGAATTTTTCTTACTGCAAAAGCAGCAGAACTCAACCTACTTGCTATCGCTGTGACGTGGGAACCCCACTGCAGTTTAGAATCGAGTGTTATTCCTAAAAACACAGTTGATTTTATGAATTCAATCGTTTGACCATCTAATTTGATATTTGAGATTGAAAATATATTAGTTGAATTTAACAATGAAAATTTAATACATTTAGTTTTGTTAGGATTTAATAATAAGTTATTGGCAGCAAACCATTCAGATACCTTGGACAGGGTGTCGTTGGGTTCAATGAATTCAGTATCTTTCCTGTTAACCTTGAAGAGTAAAGAAGTGTCGTCAGCAAACATGACGATGCCTGATCTTCGGCTCACCATATATGTAAGGTCATTTACATAAACAAGGTACAGGAATGGAGCAAGAATTGATCCTTGGGGCACTCCAATCTCGACCACAGATCCCGATGATATTGCTCCATTTATCGCTACCTTCTGATTTCTCTGCACTAGGTAAGACTTGACTAGATCTAAAGAGATGCCACGAATGCCATAGAAATTTAATTTACAAATTAAGGTGTCATGGTCTACACAATCAAATGCTTTGGAAAGGTCGCAAAAGACACCTATGGCGTCGTGCGACTCTTCCCAAGCTTGCAAAATAAATTTAATCAAACTGTGACCTGCATCTGCAGTAGATCTACCCTTAGTGAATCCAAATTGCTGCGAATGTAAAATTTTATTTATATTGAAATGAGAAATCATTTGCGTTAGCATTATTTTTTCGAATATTTTGCTAAACGCTGGTAGAATGGACACTGGGCGATAATCAGAAGGATTATTCTTATTACCTGATTTAAAGATTGGAACTGCTTTACTACATTTCATTAGATTGGGGAATACGCCTACGTCTATACAGTTATTAAAAATGGTAGCCAGAGTTGGCGCAATGACATCGGGCATTTAGGTTCTAGCAAAATGAAAACAGAGGCTCACAACAGGTTCTGGTGGCCCGGCATGTTCAGGGACATAGATGATTTCGTTGCAACGTGTGACAACGTGTGACTCCGTGGCCGTATCCGCCGCGAGCTTGGTACCGAGTACATATGGACTTTTTAGGACCACTAAACAGCAGAATGTACTTAGTTATAGTGGATGCTTATTCAAAATGGGTAGAATGTTTTGATGTAGCTTCTGGATACAGTTCCAAGGTTGTTATAGAAAGCGTTTGTAAAATGAAGTCTAGGTTTGGCTTATTTCACACCATATGTACAGATAATAGAATAAGAATAGAATAGAATAATTCATTTATTTCAAGTCATTTCGACTCATAAAGTTAAAAAATAGTCAATTACAATTTAAATTTACACAAAATAATAATACCCAATAAAATGTCAGACAAACACAATTCAATAAAATTTGACACAATTTGACGTCAAATTAATGTATAAGAACATAATAAAATAAAACAACATGAATTAAACAAAATTAAAATTACAAACACACAATTAAATATACACTCTCGCGACATGCCTATCGTTGCAGTGGCGGATGTACGGGCAGTCCACTCTATGGGCAATCATAGCTAGGACGGTGTTGGGGCTGGCGCGCACCCTGCGCACCAGCGAGGCGGCCCGCGCGCGCATGCTCGCGTAGAAGCACGAGACGCGCGCCTCCGCGAACATGCCCGACGCACTGCAGTAGCGAGGCAGCCCCATCACCGCCCGGAACGCATTGCTGAACTGAACACGGAGGGCGTTGTATGCTTTCTGAGTGTACTTTGTCCAAAGGCTGCACGTGTACAGGGACGTGCAGTAGGCTCTGAAAAGCGTTATTTTCACATCCCTCGAGCAACGCGCGAACCTACGTGCGATCATGTTTGCTCTCACACACAAAGCCCTCCGCTCCCGCTCGATATCAGCACCATCTCCGAGGTCAGACGTGACGACATGGCCTAGATATTTGAACTGATCAACCCTTTTCAGGGGTAATCCATTTAGATAGATGGGTGAAACGTCCAATATTCGCCCTGAACCCGCCTCAAAGACCACGTACTGACTTTTCGTCACGTTATATTGCAACCCATGGTCGCAAGCGTACTTTTGACAAGACCCTACGAAAGCCCTGAGCCCACACATTGACGCGCTCAGAAGGACCATATCGTCTGCATAGCTCAGATTATTGACGCAGACTCCGTCCACATGACAGCCAATATGTTGGCTGCTGAGCTCGACAATAAGTGCATTTATGTACAGGTTGAAAAGCGAGGGAGAGGTCAACCCGCCCTGCCTCACCCCACACTCCAACCTGTACTCGTCAGACAACTCTCCCGCCCATCTAACGCTGTTGACCTGGTGTCCATACCAGTGCTTGAAAATGTTGACTAGTTCTCGTGGCAGGTTTATACTCTCAAGCTTTTTCCATAACAACTCGTAGGACACCATGTCAAAAGCCCTGGACAAGTCTAAAAAACATGCGTAGACAGGAGTTTTGCGATCCGTGTAGTATCTGACGGCGTGCTTAAGTGACAGAATGGCACTCTCTGTGGATAATCGAGGCCGAAAACCGAATTGATTATCATGAAGAGACAGATATTTATCCAACTGTTTATTAAGCACGGCGTCAAACACTTTCGCGACGATGGTCGCGAGGGAGATAGGCCTGTAGTTATTTGTATCTGACATATCTCCAGTTTTGTTCTTCACAACAGGTACAACAATAGTTCTCATGAGGTCATGGGGAAGATATGAGTGACTCACGCACAGAGAAAAGAACATCGCAAGGACTCGTGATACATGTGGACCAGCATTTTGGAGGTGCTCGACACTGAGTCCATCGTGGCCAGGGGACTTACCCCTCGTTATTGATTTAATGCCAATAGCAACTTCCTTGGCAGTAAATCTTGTCAAGTTCACCTCCAACCCAGTCTCAACATCGAACACGCTCCTCTCCGATCTAACTTGTGGCTGAACATGAAAGTGATTTCTAAAAACTTCAGCAATTCTTTTCGGCTCTGTAACGCCCCCGACACTCACCGGTTGACCAGGACGAATATTTATTTTACTCGTACCCTGCCAGAAATCCTTAAAATTTCCTTTGGCGTGTTGCTGAGCAAGAGCATCCATCTTAATTTGCTCCTGATGATTTTGGCACCATTTTAGACGAGATTTGAATGCTTTTCTACTTTTACACATCTCGTTATACATGTAACCACACTTAGGCCTGCCACAAGACACCCATTCAACAAACCTCGACCTAGCCACCCGATGAGCATCGCCAACGTGCTTGTTCCATCCCATGATACGCGGACCCCCCCTACGCCCCCCACTAATCTCACATCCAACCGCAGCAGAATCGCATAACGCCCTTACAATGTCAGAATACATGCAATCAATAATACGTCGATGGCCTGTGTCGTTACAGTATCGGTCCGCGCAACCAATAAATTAATAATAATGGCAGCTCCTTTGTATGTGCGGAGTTTAAGCAATTTTGCGACAGGAATAATATTACGCATTTAACCTCTCCAGAATATAATCCCAGGAGTAACGAGCAGGCTGAGATTTATATTAAAATTGTAAAGAAAGCAATAAAATCAATTATTTTGTCCGGCGTAGACCAAAAGGCACTTAATTGTAAATTATATGAATTTCTTTTTCAATATAGAAATTCAGAGCATTCTACAACAAACCGGTCACCTGCTGAAATAATATTCGGTCATAAACTAAGATGCAGGCTCGACACTTTAACTACTCCTCGATCAACGTCATCTGATGCAACGCTTGACAGTGTAGTTATTCAAAACCAGTCCTCGCAGTGTTGTTATTACGGCGGATGTAGAGATGTGAGTTTCGAAGTGAATGAAATAGTTTTAGTCAAAATGTACAAACAACAAAAAACTTATTGGGCTAAAGGAGCCATAGTAGCAAAAGTAGGGAACAGTGTGTATACAGTGCGGTTGTTGGAATACAATAGTGTCTTCAAGAGACATGCTTACCAATTGTTAAAATGGAGAGGGGAGAGAGCACACGGACACGGACAACTCTTGCGTGACCCGAGTGGCTCGAGCACAGATCAACCGTCAACCGAGATGCCAGCGTTTGTCTTAGCACCAGAACTACAGAGCGTTGAAGGTAAAGACCTCCCGACGAAAGAGATGATGCAAAAAAGCGCGACAGCTGTGAATACCTCGGGGCAGTCGCGGGCCGTAGGCCTGAGCGTACATGCGAGTGATCAAGTGAAGGAGTCGCCCGACGTTGCCGGCGAGACGCTAGAGTCGTTGGAATCTCCTGCTACCTCGAACGCCACATCGGCCGTTGTTGAGACAACTCCTGCAAAGAAAAGGCCTCGCAACAAAGTTAACTATAGGCAATATTTCTAGACTAAGGGTGGAGGGATGTTAGTTAGTAAGATGTGCGAGGCTGCGACCCGCACAAGGCAGTCGAATAAATGCATTTGCTGCACACGCACGTGTCGTTCTCGGCCTCCCGCGTCCCTCGCCCCGCGCCAACAGTCAGTGAGGGGGATAAACAATCAAAGTCAAAGTCAAAATAACTGTATATCAGATTAGGCTTACAGGATGCACTTATGAATGTCATTAGCACTTAGTAATTACCAACGGTTCGGAATAAACCTCTGATGAGAAAATATCGGCAAGAAACTCAACGAGGTGTATTTTTTTAGATAAATCAAAACTACAATGTTATTTTTACATCTTAAATATTTAAAAATTTAACACAGTAGGTACAATATTTAGAGCCAGGGATCGCTAATACAAGTCGGGATCATTTCCAAACATCCCTGTCCAAATTCATAGGAATAGTCCATTTATAGTCGCACTTGCTTGTTTGCCTTCCTATTTTACAAAAAAAAAATAGAAAACGCCTGACTCATCTTCGATTTGCGGATGATGTCATACTCTTTGCTGAAAACTTGGAAGATTTGGAGGCGATAGTTGTGAAACTGCATGATGTTTCAGCAATTATGGGTCTGAAGATGAACATGTCTATAACAAAAAATATGTGGAAGGCGATTAATGCTAACCATATCGATACACGGGCACACATTGGAGAGAGTTGCCGACGTTGGTCATACAGTGACCCTCGGAAGAGACTGCAAGATAAAAAAGTCGAACGCCGCATTGGCTTGGGACGGGAGGGCCTTTGGTAGGCTGTCTGATGTGTTAAAGGGAGATATACCTTTTAACATGAAGCGTAGAGCCTGTGAACAATGTGTCCTGCCCGTGTTGGCGTATGGAGCCGAGACTTGGAAGTTCATACAGCAGAGCGTCCATAAGTTACAGGTGGTCATGGTGGTCTATGCTGGAGATTTCCCTCTGCGACAGAATAAGAAACACGGAAATCTGGAGGCGTAGTGGAGTTACCGACTTAGCCGTGACGCTAGCCAAGCAAAAATGGACTTGGGCGGGCCACATGCCGCACAAATAACAACAGATGGGAGAGCTGGTACTTGAATGAAGACCCAGAGCTGATCGTAGGAATGTTAGCAGACAGCTAATGCGGTGGACCGATGACCTTGTGAGGACCGGGGGAATGAACTCTAGATCGAAGTAGATGGCGCACATTGCAAGAAGCCTACACTCAGCATTGGGTGGCATCGGGCTGAAGAAGAAGAAAAAGAAGAAATATGAAAATCGATGTAGCTGTGTTTATAATATTTGATAAGTTCCCTCAAATGCTCTAGGATCCCATCATCAGATCCTGATTTCATATTCATATTCATTTGTTTATTGTTGTCTCATGGTACATAATAATATATTATACAGACAGGTGGTGTTATCAAATGTTGTAAGGCCACTTGACACCCTGTAAGGGTACTACAATATTACTTAACCTAAATTAATATATTTTACTTCTTTATAATTATGAAAAGACATGAAATTGAAATAATGACAGAGACTAATTAAAAACAACAATAGTATCAAATGAGTAATCTTATTGGTAACATGCTTATTAGCTAATAACAGACCATAAATCATTCCTTAAAATAAATAAATAGATTATACAATTTTCATTCAATTACATTCAATTTTAATTTCAGTCAAATATTCACCTATTACTATTTATGTCCAACTTTATTTGTGTAATTTTAGGTTATCGTCCGTCAGAAATTGATCAATAGTGTAATAGCATTTCTCTACCAGATTTTTTTTTTATTTATTTATGAAAAGATTGTCTTTTGGTTCCCGTTGTAAATATAATGGTATTTTATTGTAAATATTAATACATCTGCAATAGGGACCGTTTTTAAAAATCTTAAGTTTCGATTTTGGTAAAACCAGCTTTTGCTTTATTCTGGTGTTAAAGTTACATATATCTTGCTTCCGCATGAACAAGTTGATACGTTTTCGTACAAAGATTGCTACTTCAAGTATATAAAGTGATGGAAGCGTCAGGATATTGTGTCGCATAAAATGAGGCTTACAGCTCGTTCTGCTCCGAATATTCACAATGATGCGGATACACTTTTTTTGCATTACGAAGAGGTCTTGTGCATCTACGCTAGCACCCCACAACATGATTCCGTATCGGAGCCATGCATGTGCGTATGCATAATATGCAGTCAAAGCCGTATTAAAGTCCGTGTTAGCCTTAAGGACGCTTAAGGCGTAGATAAATCGGGATAATTTTGATTTTACTTCTTTTATATGGGTTTTCCAATTCACACCACTGTCTATTGTTATACCTAAAAGTTTAAAGTTTTCGACTTTATCTATTTGAATATTATTTATTACAACGTTTATGTCTAATATTTGTTTTTGCCAAGGTTCAAATTGAATTACTTTTGTCTTCTTTAAATTAATTTCTAGATTGTGTGCGGTTAGCCAGTCAAGGATAACGTTGAGATAGTGGGATAGGCTCGCATTGCATTCCTCGCTGTTCGCGCAGCTCATTAGCACAGATACATCGTCAGCAAACATCACACATGTTGTGTTTACTAACTTTGGTAGTTCGTTTATGTAGGCAATGAATAACACACACCCGATAACGCTTCCTTGAGGAATTGCTGAGTTTACACGACGTATCTGAGATTCTTTGAATTGGACTTCACCCGTGTGCTCATCATAAAAGTCTATTTGTACGTATTGCTCGCGGTTTCGTAAATATGATTTGCACCATTCGTGAGCATTACCTCTTACTCCCATTCCGTACAGCTTAGTGAGCAAAATGTCATGTGACACTTTGTCGTAAGCCTTGGTCATGTCAAGGAGTAGGCCAACACCATATTGTTTGTGGTCCATATGTCCATGATGTTGTAGTGCTTCTTGCATATATTTGTAGACCGCAAGGACAGTTGAATGTTGCTTCCGGAAGCCATGTTGGTTTCGGTCGAGTATTTCATATTCTTCAAAAAATTTGTAAACAAACTGGAACAAATTACCTTGCTACTCCGCGAAACCAGTGCCGGGCTCGTGCAAAATAGCTGCGTCTGTGCGACACATATATGTTCATGCAAAAACCCACCCTCCTCCGCTTCCACACGAAACAACATATATCACACAGACTCAACTACACACCACCACCATGTTACGCTGTGCTATATCACTTCGAGCCACACTAGAGGGCGCTGCTAAAGCCAGCGTTTACTTTACCAATCGGTATAAATAAGCGCTGGCAACATTTAGAATCGTTAGGGGCGGGGTTTGTTTGAATTAGTTACAACCCCTTTCCTTTGGAAGGGCTGCCTAGGTTTTGGGCCATAAAAGCCCCTGCAGCTCTCAGAGAGCTCATATTTTCTACATCACTACAACCACCTCTAAACGGTGAAACCTCTGCCCAACTGGTAAGCTCTCTCTCTGCTAATAACTGTTCTAAATTGTTCTTATAAAATTGTATTTTTCGTGTATGTGTTTCTTTCAGATTGTATTTAATTTATTTCTATCTTAATTGTACTAACTTAAATCCTGCGACCGTTTATTTAACTTCTTTCTGTAAATTTCTAAGTCTTTGTAATAATTATTAATTTAAATCTACTTGCTCAACGGTCGCACATTGTATTTTCAAACCGTAACCGTCACTGAGCTTTAACTTCACTATTTCTTTCTTTCTCAATGTAACTTAGCTTTTTCTTCCTTACCTTGCCACCTGTAAACCTTTGAACTGATGCCACACCACTACTTGGCGAGCTCTAGCTCCCTGGTCGGACTCTCGTCTCCTCGAGCTTCAGTATGGCATCAGTTCCCGCTAGTGGCCAGCCTGTAAAGCACTAAATCTTACAGGGCAACTTCCTACGGGTTACCAACTTCCTACGGGTTACCAACTTCCTACGGGCTACCAAACTTCCTACGGGCTACCCATCTACCTACGGGCTACCCAATTACCTTCGGACTACTTAACTATCTACGGGCTCACGTTCCCCAAGCTTTGCATATCCTCGAGCCACCTGCAGGGCACCTCTTGCCGGTTACTTGGACACTGTACCCTGACCGAGCTGCTACCAGCCGGTTACTTGGACAACCGTACCCTTGCCGAGCCTTCTACGCCCTGCAGCCTACGAAAACCTGCCGAACCTCAAGCCTACGCTGCTCCACGTCGGGTCACGGCCAGGGGAGTGCGAGCGATCACGTTAATTGACTCAAGTTAGGAATTAGGCACAAGAATTACGAACTTACGACCTAGAGTCTCTAGTCGTCCTAGGGAGCTTTTATTTAATCAATAAAAACCTATTGTTATAATTTTATTCTTGTTTCACTCGAAAATCCCCTAGGGCGAACTTCTGTACCTGACCGGGTAACAGTGGCGCCAACGGGTTTTCTTGTGCTATAGTTCTTGCTTGAGTCAGCTAGCTACGCTAAAGTTGTTGGTGTTGGCTATTTTTTTCTAAATTTTTTTTTTCTTCTCGTCTTGGATACCGCAGTAATTCTAAATTCACTTGTCCACCCGTTTTGTGGCGGGCCAAGAATACCGCAAAACCGGCCTGGTACTCGTAAAAGGCGAATGAACGGCGTTTTTGCCGAAAATCAGGGTTGTTGTTCATATTCTAACGGTTTTTTTTTCAAATTTTAACGTCTATTTTTCCAAATTTTTATCGCTAATACTCCAAATTTTTCTTAACTATTCTACATAAAACAATTTAATTTAACAACACAACGTACATACTTAATTTAAATTATTGCACCATAGCGATCAATTTAAATCCTAACGGCGTAACTGTTAATTTAAATTACTCAGTAACCGTCAACTACAATTAACCGCGGGTTCGAACTTAAAAAAAAACTCAACTGCCACTAAGCGCCTAAGAATCAGCTGTAGTTAACTAAATTAACTACAACGATTCTCTAACAGCTATCTCACTCTGTACAACTCACTTCGCTCTTCTAAAAAGACGACTTGCACAGAAGTGTACCTAACTATTTAATAATCCTTAAAAACCGACGGTATATATTTTTTTAATTAACACTACAATTTGCTTTAAAATTACTCTTCTATCTTGAAACAACAACCACTGAATATCGACATTTCATCAATATTAGTTGGATTTATTCGGCAAAACCACTAAATTTTATTAACATCTAGTAGCTTCACTTTTTTAATTATTTTAAAATTTAACTTCGTTAACGTAACTTCACTTTTATTTTATAACACTTCACTATTACTGCGATATCCAATCCAGTACATTGTAACTCTGTAATTATACTTCACTTTCTATATTGTACTCATACGGTCTAGCATCCAGTATTAGCAGAGAGCGTTCTACATACTAAGTTATCACCTTCCTAGTGAGCGCGTCTCACTAAACATTTTAACTGAACACATAGGTGTTCAACAACCACCTGCATTCCGGCCATAGGCACTCTTCTATTGTGCGAAGACCTTATCGCGCGCGCCTAAGGATCACTATACACTATCGGTAGTATTTCTTAAAGCGGGTAAATCTTAAAGTCGCGCCGATAACTGAGACTACTTAAATGTTTAACTTAACTACAGAGGGTAAAATTAACTACTGTTCGTCATGGAACTTAACAATATTAAATACTCGTTCTTATCCTTGCAAAAAATATTGTTCTATAAAATGCAAGTTAATAAATAAACGATCCCTGCCTACAGCAACTATAAACTCTCATAACTTAAAGGTAAAATGACTAACTTCAATACTTGGAAATATTCTCTTAAACTTAGAAAATACTTTATACTCGTGACTATTTTAATTAATCTACATTTCTTACCCTAACAACTAGCCCTCAATTTTTACGTTTAAAAAATAAATAAAACAACAACTAAACTCGCGTAACTAAATAGAAAAATTTATAATATGCTCTTTAACTTTTACAATACTTAAATACTCTTAACTAGTTTAATTAATCGTTTTTTTTTAACCTAACTAACTACTACCACTCAATTTGATTATTTAATAAATAATTAATGCACCAAAACTCCATTATGTTAAAAACTAAAGCCTTTTACTCCAGCGGTTCTGAAGACTGGTTAAATAAGCCTAAATTCACCTACCCTAACAGCATGCATACCTACTCCGAGCGGATAGTAACTCGTAAAAATAAGCCCTTACTACTTTGTAATGTTGTTAACTTATGTAGGGCGGATAGTAACCCTACGACATAATGAAGAACGGTCATGCAAATTGAGTACTTTTAATTAACGTAAAAACAATCCTAAATGATTTCAATTAAATACAAATCAAAATTCAAGTTTCTACGGCGAGGTTCTACAACCCTGTCGCATTAATTCTAGAGCGCTTGCATTCTTATTAATTACGTAACACGCTGGCCGTCTCCTGCGATGACCCAGTGACCTGGATAGTTCAGTCGGCCGACGCGTTCAAGCGAGTTGCACGCGCGCCATGTTAAGTTAATTCATTCATGCAGCAAATGCGCGCGCGCATTCTCCGCAATACGTAATTGTTGGTGTGATTAAGGTTGAGATTTGAATGGCTGTTTTTTGTGCGAAATAAATTAAAGAAAGACGTGTGATGCACTCGAGTTTCTTTTGCGACTGAATAACATTAAAAACAAATTCGAGTGGTATGCTCCCGACATGCAGTTATAGCTATATTTATACATCTAGAGTAAACATACCGCCCACCAAAGGACTACTAAGTCCTTTTTAAATTGTAGTTACATAGCAAACAAGAATTAAGTCAACATATTGTTGTAAAGATCAATTAATATCAACAGGTAAAGCACACAGTTTGGTTACAGGTCTCTTCACTATATTACTGCCAGATTTTACACTGTATACTCTAGTGTAACCGTCATCTCCAGGATGTTTCTCAACTATTCTTCCTAAGGACCATTTACCTGGTGGTAAATTGTCAGCCTTAATTAGTACAATATGTCCTATTTTAAATTCTTCTTCTTTCTTGAGCCATTTAGGACGTTGCTGTAGCCTAGATAAATACTCATCTTGCCATCTTCGCCAGAAATCTGATAATAATTTTTGTGTGTGCTGCCAGCGTGATAAGCTATATATCTTATTATCTTTATAATCTGGGGCTGGTACAACGATGGGTGCCTCTCCAATTAAAAAATGACCTGGTGTTAGAGGGTTTAGGTTTTCAGAATCAGTGTCATCCAGCGGGCACAAGGGCCGTGAGTTCAAACAGGCTTCGATTTGGCAGAGTACCGTTGTCATTTCTTCGAAAGTTAAATTGGTGGTCATTATTCTCTTAAGATGGTGCTTGATAGACTTCACGCCTGCCTCCCACAGTCCGCCAAAGTTCGGGCTGTATGCGGGTATGAAATGCCACTGTGTGCCTTCTGTTGCGAGCGTTTCAGCTATTGTTCCAGTTATCTTAAAGTTTGCTTCATTCCAGGAGTCGACAAGCTCTTTGTTGGCGCCTATAAAATTCCTTCCCTGGTCGCTCCAAATATGATTGCATTTTCCTCTTCTGGCAACAAAACGTCTGAATGCTCCTATAAATGCTTCCGAAGTAAGATCTCCGACCAATTCTATGTGAATGGCTTTTGTGGACATGCAAATAAATATAGCTATATAAGCCTTCACGCTTTTTGCACCTCTTCCTCTGGACGTTAGAACTTGAAAAGGGCCTGCAAAATCCACTCCACTGTGTAAAAATGCTCTTGACGGAGTAACTCTCACTTCTGGAAGGTCTCCCATAATTTGAGTTTTATTAGTAGCAGTTTGCCGTGCACAAATTAGGTATCTTTTTACGCATCTCTTTGTTACTGATTTAGCTCTTATTATCCAATACTTAGCGCGTAAATAACATAGCATGAGTTGTATTCCTCCATGAAGTGTTCTGACATGGGCATCGCTGACGATTAAAGGTGTTAAATGATTTTTGTGTCCCAAAATAATTGGATTTTTCTTGTCCTTATCGAGCTTTGAATGCCTGAGACGACCGCCCACCCTGATAACATTATGCTCATCTATATATGGGTTGAGTGATCGTAGTGTACTCTTTCCTTTAACTTGTTTGTTTGATTTTAATCTCTCTATTTCTTCTCTAAATTCGTGTTCTTGTACCTTTCTAATACAAATCTTTAATGAGTCTTCTAATTCCGTTGTTGTAAATTCTGTATCAATGTTTTCTGGTTTCTTTTTGCAGTTTAAAAATCTCCGGCAGCAGGTTATGGTTTTTATCAGTTCTTCTAAAGAGTTAAAATTTTCAAATTGTGTAGTTAATTTTGTGCTTAGTTCATTTTCTTCATCAGTGTTAAGGTAAGTATGAATTTTTGTCGATTTCATTTCTTCATTTGTTGTAGTTATTTCATATGCATTAATTTTGAATTCCTTTTCAGATAACCAGCACGGCCCGTTCCACCACAAGTCATGTTTCTTCAGCTCCGACAGCAGTATTCCTCGGGAGGCCACGTCAGCTGGGTTTTCATGTGACTGGACGTGGTGCCAGTGTTTATTATTTAGGTTTTCTACGATTTCTACAACTCGATTTGCCACGAAAGGCTTCCATCGGTTGGGTTCTCCACACAGCCAAGCGATAACGATGGATGAATCCGTCCACGCGTACATGTGTGATGGTGGTATTCTCTTCGCTCGTCCGACTTGCTTCATCAATTTTGAGAGCAGTAATGCACCGCAAAGCTCCAGGCGCGGCAAGGAAATAGTCTTCAGTGGCGCTACTCTGGTTCTGGCCGCGATGAGTTTAGTTATGACTTTATCTTCAGTTTCGACTCTGATGTAGACTACAGCCGAATAGGCACGCATCGACGCGTCACTAAATCCGTGTATTGTAATATTTTCTTTGTTCATAGTATCTGTCCCGATCCATCTGTCTATTTGTATATCCTTTACTTTGTCAAAATCATTTCTAATTTGTCTCCATTCGCTTTCCAGAGCAGGACCAACGCTTTCATCCCAGTTCACCCTTTCTAGCCACAGTTTCTGTATTAACATCTTTGCCATAATCGTGCTTGGCGCAATCCATCCAAGTGGATCAAATAGCTTCTGTACATCGGATAAGATGCCACGTTTAGTGATGTTCTTCGTAATAGGTGGTAAAGTCACGTTGTATTGGAACATATCTTGGCCCAAATTCCAAACTATTCCAAGAGCCTTGATAGTACCATCCAGATTCAATTGTATTTGCGCGTTGGCTGATCTTCTGGTCTCATCGATGCTTTTCATAAAATCTATATCATTCGATGACCATTTTGTCAGACGAAAACCGCCCTTGCTTAAAATGTTTGACACGTCATTGGCTATTAAAATGGCTTCTTCCGTAGTTTCTGCGCCAGAGAGCAAATCGTCCATATAAAAGTCCTCTTTTATTATCTTTACAGGTTCTGAGTGTTCATCTCCTTCGTCTTTAGCAACGCGCTGAAGTGTCTTGACAGCCAAGTATGGAGCCGATGCAGTTCCAAACGTTACTCTTAATAGTCGATATTCTTTCAAGTCTTCTGATTCATCGTGTCTCCAAAGTATACGTTGGTAATCTGCATCTTCTGGGGTGACCAAGATCTGACGATACATTTGTTCTATATCAGCCACGAAGCAAACACGTTTCATTCGCCATCTCATCAAAAGATCCCTCAAATCATCTTGTAGTTGAGGACCCACGAGTAGCTCATCATTCAACGATACGTTGTTAAATCCCTTGCAAGAGGCATCGAACACTACGCGGGTGCGAGTGGTTTCTTTGTCGTCGCGAACTACAGCATGATGGGGTAAGTAGACTGATTTATTTGCTTCGTTTTCTTCTGCAGGTACTACTTCTATATGTCCTTTATTTATGTAATCATTAATAACCTTTGTGTATTCTGATTTCAGGTCTGGCGATTTTTTAAACTTCTTTTCTAGCTGCAAGAATCTGTTAGTAGCTATCTCCTTGGTGTGGCCTTCGGGTGACTGTGGATTGTCAGTATTAAATGGCAGTTTGACAATATACCGTCCTTCGTTGTTTCTAGTAGTTGTCGTTTCATAAATGTCTTCACAAAGTCTTTCTTCCTTGGTTAAGTTTCTCTTAGTGTCTGTGTCAATTTCCCATATTGACTTTAACATGTCTTCTACGTCTACTTGATGATGCATTACGAGGTGAGTTTCCTCGTTGGTTCTTGACGAAACATCTCCGAAAAGAATCCAGCCCAGGTTGGTTTTCTGTGCGCATGGAGTACCTGGTGGACCTTTTATCATATCGTTTTGTAATATTTTAGCGTATTCTCTGACCCCTAGAAGTAAGTCGATAGGGCCTGACGTAAAACAAGTTGGATCAGCCAGGTCTAGTCCCTCTAGGTGCGGCCATGGTTGTGTTATAATTTCTTTGGGGGGTATCTTCGTGGTTAGTTGCTTAGGCATAACGTAAGCTTGAATTGGCAAGACGTATGATGAATCCCATTGTGACTTAAGTTGAAACTGAACCACGTGCTTAATACTTGTTCTGGTAGACCCCACCCCTATGACGCTTCCCTTAGTTGGTTGTCGATCAAGCTTGAGTAGTTGAGTCGCCTTTTCACTGATGAACGATGCTTGAGAACCTTGGTCTATTAGCGCGCGCAATGGAATGATGTGACCTAGCTTGCTTGTTGCTTCCACTACCGCAGTCGCTAGTAGTGCCACTCCAGGTCTAGTAGTGAGGTGTGACGCAATCATTGTATTAGCTACTAATTCTTCTTGCTCTTCTACAACATGTTGTGTCGAAGCCAGCGGTTGTGATGGACTCGTTGATGCCGCGGGCTCCACTTCCCTTGGTTGATGTAGGAGAGAATGATGACGTCTTTGACATATTCTACAGGACACCGGTATTCTACACTTTGACGCTGAATGCCCTGGTACTAGACAGTTAAAACATAAGTTTTTGTTCTTGACATACTCGTATCTTTTCGTAGGTTCCATCGTGGTAAACTCTTTGCAATGGCATAATGTATGGCTTTCCTTGCACATGATACATGTTTTAATAATGCTAGGCGTGGCAGCATGAAAGGATCGTTCTTTGACTTGCTTAATCTCGCGTACACTTGTACTCGTGGTAATTAATTCCAACGTACGGAACTTGGATTCTAAAAACTTCTTGAAATCAGTCCATGTAGGTAACGGCTCAGAATCCTTCTCGTATGATTTCTCTTCCCAGCTTTTATGTGTCTCTGGGTCTAATTTCTGGACGAGCAGAAATATAATAATTGGATCCCAAGAGCTCGTAGCAATATTCATGTTCTCTAGGTTATTTAGACACTCAGTACTAGTATCTAATAAACATTTAAGTTGAGCAGCTGATTGAGTAGTCATTTTGCGTTGATTAAGCAATCTCTTTAAATTATGGTTCAAAATAAGTCTTTTATTGCCATACCTCGCTTTCAAAATATCCCATGCTTGTAAATAATTGTCTGACGTAACTTGCACGTGCCTCAACAATTCGGCCTCCGCAGTAACACTTGTCTTTAAATAATGTAACTTCTGCACGTCACTGAGTGTTGTGTTGTTGTGCACCAATGAAAGAAATAAGTCCTGGAACGTCGGCCACTCCTCGTAGCGCCCGGCGAACGTGGGGAGCTGGATCCTCGGTAATCGTGCAAGGTTATGTTGGGCACTCGCGATTAGGCTTGAACTTGCAGATGTTTCCATGGATGTTTTTAATAAGTTCGTCAGCATATCTTTTAAATCTCCTTGTAACACATTATAGAAATCTTCGTAGGTAAAGAACTCTTCGTTTAGAAAGTATGGTAAAATACCCCTTTGATCTTTAGGTGTAATCTTTACCAATTGTAGGTGAGCCTCTTTAAAAGTAATCCAGTAATCATCGATAATTTTCATTCGTGATTCAATGTATCCCTTTGTTAATCGGGCCTTTGGACACTTTTTTAAATTACTCTGTGTTTTTCGGAACAAAGTAGCAGTTTCTTCAAGCACGGCGAGTATTTGTTCTTGTTGCGTAGCCATACTTCACGTATTCTTAAAATGTCTCATTCAATAATGTTAAATCAACCAAGTAATGATGTTGTTATAACACTCATAACTTTAAGCCATAAAACTTGTTTACTTCTTCGTAATAATCCCAAGTGAAATGCAATTCAATAGATGCGCCGGCGTCTATCGCTGTGGAATGCGAGTCCTTTTGTTCTCCGAGCTCGGCCGGCCCGTATCCGTAGCTTATGTTGTCCGGTTCGATTGTGACCATATGTTGGTGTGATTAAGGTTGAGATTTCAATGGCTGTTTTTTGTGCGAAATAAATTAAAGAAAGACGTGTGATGCACTCGAGTTTATTTTGCGACTGAATAACATTAAAAACAAATTGGAGTGGTATGCTCCCGACATGCAGTTATAGCTATATTTATACATCTAGAGTAAACAGTAATTATAAAATAATAAATTGCGTTAAACCGCCAGTTTAACCTATGCTGCACGTTAATATTGCAACACAACACATAAGTAAAACATAGTACCACAGATCGTTGCTCATATTAAAAATAGTCGCAAATAGTTAAAATTAAAAGCCTAAATACCAGTAGGGTCGCGCCTGCTCTTAAAAACGCCCTAATGTTAGCATCCAGGCATCGGGCGGTCTTGGAACCCGTTAAATAAAAGCCATATCCTATCTGGATGTTAACCTATCAAGGACGGATGGTAATCCTTGGACTTTCGCGACAAATTAAATATATTACGAGCACGCCCCGCGCCTTCTGCTACCAGACGCGAAGGTCAGACTAGCCCTATAGCCGGACCTACTCTGAAAGAATGATGTATATATGTGGATAGTAAGAAAGGCGATTGATGAATGCTGCGACGTCGTAAGACCTTTAGCGAAAATTAAAATGAGTTTTAATTTTCTTTACCGGGGAAAAGGGGAACTGTTACGCTGTGCTATATCACTTCGAGCCACACTAGAGGGCGCTGCTAAAGCCAGCGTTTACTTTACCAATCGGTATAAATAAGCGCTGGCAACATTTAGAATCGTTAGGGGCGGGGTTTGTTTGAATTAGTTACAACCCCTTTCCTTTGGAAGGGCTGCCTAGGTTTTGGGCCATAAAAGCCCCTGCAGCTCTCAGAGAGCTCATATTTTCTACATCACTACAACCACCTCTAAACGGTGAAACCTCTGCCCAACTGGTAAGCTCTCTCTCTGCTAATAACTGTTCTAAATCGTTCTTATAAAATTGTATTTTTCGTGTATGTGTTTCTTTCAGATTGTATTTAATTTATTTCTATCTTAATTGTACTAACTTAAATCCTGCGACCGTTTATTTAACTTCTTTCTGTAAATTTCTAAGTCTTTGTTATAATTATTAATTTAAATCTACTTGCTCAACGGTCGCACATTGTATTTTCAAACCGTAACCGTCACTGAGCTTTAACTTCACTATTTCTTTCTTTCTCAATGTAACTTAGCTTTTTCTTCCTTACCTTGCCACCTGTAAACCTTTGAACTGATGCCACACCACTACTTGGCGAGCTCTAGCTCCCTGGTCGGACTCTCGTCTCCTCGAGCTTCAGTATGGCATCAGTTCCCGCTAGTGGCCAGCCTGTAAAGCACTAAATCTTACAGGGCAACTTCCTACGGGTTACCAACTTCCTACGGGTTACCAACTTCCTACGGGCTACCAAACTTCCTACGGGCTACCCATCTACCTACGGGCTACCCAATTACCTTCGGACTACTTAACTATCTACGGGCTCACGTTCCCCAAGCTTCGCATATCCTCGAGCCACCTGCAGGGCACCTCTTGCCGGTTACTTGGACACTGTACCCTGACCGAGCTGCTACCAGCCGGTTACTTGGACAACCGTACCCTTGCCGAGCCTTCTACGCCCTGCAGCCTACGAAGACCTGCCGAACCTCAAGCCTACGCTGCTCCACGTCGGGTCACGGCCAGGGGAGTGCGAGCGATCACGTTAATTGACTCAAGTTAGGAATTAGGCACAAGAATTACGAACTTACGACCTAGAGTCTCTAGTCGTCCTAGGGAGTTTTTGATTTCAATAAAAACCTATTGTTATAATATATATTCTTGTTTCACTCGAAAATCCCCTAGGGCGAACTTCTGTACTTGACCGGGTAACAACCACTAAACACTAAAACTACACGATCGACGCGCGTTTCGCCTCTATACGAAGCATCATCAAGATCGAACAGTACGACCGTTCGCTACTTGAACGAATGGCGGACGTGATGTACGCCATTCGTTCAAGTAGCGAACGGTTGGTCCCTTTACAATTTGGTGCATGTTATAAGTCAACATACAATAAATGAGCCTTTCCGACGCTGACGATTTTGCCACTATGTTTATATTGAAGTCACCACAAATTATTACATGCATTTTTTGCTCTTTTAATTTTACTTTTTGGAGAAGTTCATCTAATGTTTCGTAAAATATATCAGGCTCGCGGTCTGGCCTGTATATACTTATCAATAATAGATGTTCTTGGGGTATTTCTATTGCGCAGCACTCGATGATAAATTCTCTTGATAATTGGGCGATGTCTTCTCGGTCTATGTAATCAATCTCTTCTTGCAACAGGATGGCTACTCCGCCGCCTTTGTGCTCTTTGCGATAAAAGGTTGACGCAAATTTGTATCCCTTAATTTTTATTAGGTCTTTTTGATTTTCTGAGATCCACGTTTCTGATAAGCATATAGCCTTAAAGTTCTTTTCATTTATGAAGGCTTCGAGTATATGTGGTTTGTTTTTTAAACTTTGTATATTCTGTATTAGTATGTTAAAGTTATTTTCGAAAGGTATAGTTTTGCAGGTTCGATTCTTCTGGGTTACTTTCATTTTCGGATCTTCTATTTAACACTGGAGTAATTTTGTCTTGGCTATCACAGTATAATGATTTTAGAGGTTCCTCTTTGGACTCTTTGTTGTTTTCGTTTTGGGAAGTTAGCGAGCTTGCATGTATTTGGGAGCTTTTAAAGATGATCTCTTCGCCGCTGATAAATAGTCGGTTGTTCCTTATTATTGCATGTTTTCCATTCTAGCGCGCGTCCTGTAGCATTTTTATTCTTTGGTATCTCTTTTGTAAAGCCTCTTTATTTAGGAATCCCGATACTGCATATCCACTTTGTTTGAAACGGTATGAATTTTCCATAATACGCTTTTGCATGCGCTTACTTATGAGTTCAATCACAATGGGGCGGCGATTTCCCGGTTTTCCTACTTTTCCGATTCGTATAGCTGATTCAATATAGCCATTTATATCTATGTTATGTATATCAGCAAACATTTCACTAATACGTGGATAAAGGTCCGCTTCCACTTCTCCATAAAATTCATCCAATCCATGAAGAACAATTTTATTCTGTTTTTCCGGGCTGTTTGATTTTCCAAGGTTTTCAATACGATTTTCCAATTCTTGTAAAATGTTTGTGAGCATTTCATTTTCTTTTTCTAGCTGTTCTTACCTTGTTTTAGTACCTTGCATCTGGTTGTGTAGTTTCTCTTGTTGTGATTCAACTTTCTCAGTTTTCTTTAAAAAGTCTTATTTAAATTCATTAATAGAATAAGTTATTTCCGTATGAATTAATTTTTTCATATTTTCCATGATAGTGTTATTAATTTTTTCCAGTTTTCTGTCAAGGAGATTTCCGATTTGTTCCAGGGTGACACTTGAGGAGTTTTTTTCATGCAGGCAGGAGTTGTTAGTATTGCCCAATATACTCTGGTCGTTGTTTATATAGTCGTCAACTGACATAATAGTGTCATTTAAGTGTGTGGTATCATGCTGTTGCCGCACTGGTGTATAATCGTTTCTCCGTCTACACGTTACGTTTGTACAAGACAGGCAGTGCCATGCAGGTTTTAATTCGTGAGCTTTTTCTCTAAAATATGCCGTAGTTATATTAAGACATAAGTAATGGTAGGTAGCTTGGCATTCAGTGCATTTTATCAGTTCAGAATTCCCGTTTATCAGTGTATTACACGCTTGACAATTCATCTTCGATTCCATTTATCTGATGATTTTGCTGTGTTGTGATTTTGTATACTTTTTAAACCTGGTAGTAAGCTAAAGTAGTATTTTATTTGTGCAGCCGCCTTAATTCACTTTCAATGCACAATGTTCAATCAGCCCAGTGCTACGAACATGGGCTATGAATGACGTCACCTTTTTGTAACACTTGTAACTCAAACATGCTTTTCGGAAAAGCACAGTTTTTTAAACGCTGTTTTATTTATTTCTGTTTGTGCTCTCCTTACTCTGGCAACATTATTACGATTTCAGTGTTGGTATCTGGTGCAGACTGTCAGTCGCCGTCAACGTCTTATCAGATGTTCGGCAATTCAATGCGCTATTCCGTTATGAAGTCGTTTATTTATGACTAGCTTAAACCCGCGGCTTCGCCCGCGTGGACTACAGGAATCCAATGACATATTTTTCTTTTCAAACATTATAATAACTTTCACCATCTCTCAAATTTTCACCTCCCGTTTCATCCTCTTCAAATGTGAAAATCCAAAAATCCGCAAAAATCCGTTATTATTTATTTATGAAAATTGGCTGTAATTCAATTGTTAAAGTTCCTAGTTAAAAAAAACCGATACCTACATACAAACTTTTACCCCCGTTTCACCCCCTTCAAATTTGAACTAAGACAGCCAAGGCGTTAAAAGATGATTTGTAGTGTTAGAGCCACACTGCAGAAAGTTACGGTTGCAGTAGGAGTGTGCTGGTCCGACCAGGGTAGTACCCCACTCTCACAGGTTGCCGACGTGAAGTAATAGCTTGCTGTTGGGTATCGGACAATGAGTGAAAGATCCAGGAGGCCCACAGGGAGGGGGGGACCTAAAGGTGGGCAACGGATCAGCAATTCTCTTGAAAACGTTGGTTACTGAGGGCGGCCTTCCTAACAGGTACTCATATGCTCGTTTTTCTCCCTATTCCATAAAAAAATCAAAACTGTATATATATAGCTTAATATGTAGTAATTTTTCTTTCAACACATAACCCTTTTTTAAAATATTTTTTTGGCAACAGCATGCACCAAATTTCAGAGCTCATCTACACACAGGCATCCAAAATAATTGAAGTACCTATTAATATTGATATCAAAAGTTGGTGAAACGCGTCATTATTTATTTATTATGAATAGCAACAATTCCAATTTCCAAGTTGTCATCATTAAAAAAAACCACCACCCATATCAACTCTCTTCCCCGTTTAACCCCCTTTGAATATGAAAACTCTGAAACACGTTATTATTTATTTGTGCTCTGTAGCTGTAAAAAAAACTTTTAAGTTCTTTTTTAAAAACCATACTCTAACTTTCGACTCCACCTTAGAACGGAAAATGTAAAAATTCTAAAACACCTCCTTATTTATTTATCATGTTAAGATGCAGGAATTCTGATATTTGTTTCTAGCCTTAAAATAACCGATGCACTGATAGAAATTTTCACACCCCGCTTCTCTCCCTTTAAATGTGTAAATCGAAATTTACATTGTGATTGCAATTTTTAAATTTCTATCTTTAAAAAACCGGCGCCCAGAAACAAATTTTCACCCTTCGTTTCTCCCCCTATGTAAAGATCCAAAACCCCAGTAACACGTCACGTTATGATAAGTATAATAAAAACTTTCAAGTTCCAATTTAAAAAAAGATACCTCTTAAAATGCAAAAATCCGAAACATTTAATTATTTATCTATGAAAAGTAGCTATCCTTTCAAATTTTAAGTTCTTATCTTTAAAAAAAACTGCAACTATACAAACTTTCATCCTCCCGCTACATCCCCCTCCCCTTAAAATATAAAAATCCAAAAACCTTGAAACAAAATTTAATTTATCTATGCTCAGTAGCTCCAATTCAAATTTAACTATCATGTTTCTATCTTTGAAGAACAAAGACTTCATACAAAGTTTGACCCCCACCCTGTTTCCCCTCTTTAAAATCAAAATTTCAAAAAAATCTTTCTTATCGGATGCCTACACGTTATAAAACAAAGCTATATTCCAAATTTCAGTTTTCTAGCTTTAGTAATTTCAGCTGGGCAATGATTCCCAATTTGTCAGGACATGTTTGGGCATGGCAGACAGACAGACAGACGCACAGACCGGCGACTGTTGAGACTTAGTAAATAACACGATACTCATGTACATTATTTTTACTTTGAGTAGAAAATTTAGTTTATAAACAACTTAAATAAAAAATTTCGTCGCCGTTTTCACCCCCTTAAGGGTTGAAATTTCAGCAACACTGATATCGGTTGCGTTATTTTCCAACCGTAAGTCTAAGTAATAAATTAAGTGATTTTTACTTAGAAAATGAAGGACGTCCATTCGCAACTTCATCCCCCTTTTCATCCCTTTAGGGTAAGAATTATCAAATACCCTGAAACAGGCATAAACTCATTTTCAATACTCAGCCTAAACACAAAATTTGATAATCGTTACTTCAAAACTGACGGACTTACATACAAACTTTCATCCCCTATTTTAACCCTTTAGGGGTGGAATTTCCAAAAATCCTTCCATAGCGGATGCCTATGTTATAAGAGCAATATGTGTGCAACATTTTAAGTTTCTAGCCCTAAGGGTTTGGCCTGTGCGTTTATTTAAAACTTTCATCCCCTATTTTACCCTTTTGCGGGGTTGAATTTTGAAAAATTCTTGCTTAGTGGATGCTTACGTCATAAGAGGAATACGTGTGCAAAATTTTAAGTTTCTAGCCCTACGGGTTTGGCCTGTCCGTTTATTTTAAACTTTCATCCCCTATTTCACCCTTTTGGGGGTTGAATTATGAAAAATTCTTGCTTAATGGATGCCTAGGTCGTAAGAAGAATACGTGTACGAAATTTTAAGTTTCTAGCCTTAAGGGTTTGGGCCTATGTGTTAATTTAAAATTTTTCATCCCCTATTTCACCCTTTTAGGAGTTGAATTTTGAAATATTCTTGCTTAGCGGATGCCTACGTCATAAGAGGAATACGTGTGCAAAATTTTAAGTTTCTAGCAGTACGGGTTTGGCCTGTCCATTTATTTTAAACTTTCATCCCTTATTTCACCCTTTTGGGGTTGAATTATGAAAAATCTTTGCTTAGTGGATGCCTAGGTCGTAAGAAGAATACGCGTACGAAATTTTAAGTTTCTAGCCTTAAGGGTTTGGCCTATGTGTTAATTTAAAAAGTTTCATCCCCTATTTCACCCTTTTAGAAGTTGAATTTTGAAAAATTCTTGCTTAGTGGATGCTTACGTCATAAGAGGAATAATAATAAAATAAATAAAATAAAATAAAATAAAATAAAATAAAAAGCCCATTTATTCCGTAACCAACAGTAAAATTAATAATTAAAACATAAACTCTTAAAAAAACTAGTACTTTGGATTTTAAGGATGGTTAGGACCCCTCTCGGGTAAAGGCCTCCTCCAGCTCTTGCCATTTTTGTCTGCTCTGTGCTACGTCCGCCCAGTTTTTTGTAGTTTTTCTTAAGTCGTCTGACCAGCGTGCGTTGGGCCTCCCTATTCTTCGTTTGCCACCAGGACCAGGCCAGAGCGTACTTACTCTCGCCCACTTTTCCGGATGCATTCTTACTACATGGCCTGCCCAGTTCCATTTGGATTTTAAGGCGAACTCTAGAGCATCGATGAATTTAGTCTTATTTCTTATTTTTGTGTGTCTAATTTTTTCTATGAGTTTAATTTTTAGGATACTCCTCTCGATAGCCCTTTGACAGACTATTATTTTATTTTTTATAGCCTTTGTATACTTCCACGTCTGACATCCGTAGGTTAAGGTGGGAAGCAGACACGAGTCTACAACTTTCTTTTTGAGCTTTATTGGCAAATTACTTTTCAAAATTTCTTTCATAGCCCAGAACTTTTTCCAGGTTTTCTTTACTCTTCTCTCTATTTCTTCTGAGTTGTTAGTCGATTTAAATGATAATTGTTTACCTAGATATACGAATTCTTGAACGTATTCGAGGCTTTCATTTTCAATATTTATTCTTGTTTCAGCCCTGTTTGTCATTATTTTTGTTTTATCAAAGTTGATTTCTAATCCGATGCCTTTACTTGCGATATGTAAGGATGTTAACATTTCTTGAAGGTTGTACGCGTTATCCGCGATGAGTACTATGTCGTCTGCAAAGCACAAATGTGTAAGGTTTTTGGAGTCAATAGTTATACCTCTTCTGTTCCAGTTTAATTTATTTATGACTTGTTGAAGGACTACTATAAATAGAGTCGGAGATAGCGGGTCTCCTTGTCTTACCCCTCTTTTAATTTTGAATTCCCTTCCTGTAGTTTCAAGCCTGATTCTGCTCTTACAGTCTTTATATATATTCTTAATTATTTCTATGTAAGTAGAGTGAACTTTTGCTTCAGATAAGGCCAACCAGATTGCTTCGTGATCGATGGAATCGAATGCCTTTTTATAATCAACAAACGCTAGATATAAAGGTTTTTTAAATTCCGTAAATTTTTCTATCAATTGTTCTACCGTTTCTATATGGTCCATCGTACTGTAGCCTCTTCTAAAACCTGCTTGCTCCGCGCGTATAAAAGTCTCTACCGATGGGGTTATCCTTTTTTGAATCCCTGCTGAGAAAAGTTTATATAAACTTGGCATAAGGCTGATTGGGCGGTAGTTTGCAATGTCTGTAGGGTCTCCTTTTTTGTATAATATTATTATTATATCCGACTCGGTCCACTCTGTTGGTACAATTTTCTGATGGAGTATTTTGTTGAACAGCTGGGTCAAGGGTGTAAGCAGTATTGGTGCACTAGTTTTTAAAAGGTCGTTTGTAATTCCATCTGAGCCGGGGCTTTTTGCTGATTTTAATTTTTTTGTTAACTGTAGTATTTCCGGTTCGTTAAAAACTTCGATCTCTTCCTGGGCATTCGCAAATAGATTTCTAAAGTTGTGTGTTTTCTTATTACCAATATCGTATAAATTTTCATAGAAAATAAGAGGAATACGTGTGCAAAATTTTAAGTTTCTAACCCTAAGGGTTTGTGCGTTTATTTTTAAACTTTCATCCCCTATTTTTCCCACTTAGGGGTTGAATTTCAGAAAACGCTGAAATACATAACTCATTATTTTTGCCGTACTCAATTCATACGAAATTTCATGCAAATATATCCAAGGAATAAAAAGTTTCATACAAATTTTCATCCCCTATTTTACTCCTTTAGGGGTGGAATTTTCAAAAATCCTTCCTTAGTGGATGCCTACACTGTATAAGGTATCTATGTGCAAAATTTCAAGTCTCTAGGACCAGCGGTTTGGCCTGTGCGTTGATCCATCGATCAATCACCTTTGCCTTTTATATATATAGATTTAATGACAATAGGACCAACTTGAAGGTATGCCCTTTCAAACAGACAAGGAACTTTTCAAATCAGCTCAACCGTCTTCGTGCCGTTGGCGTCGGTGTCGTTTGGCTGGCACTGACTCCAAAAGGTAAATAAAATTTATGAAATTGTATGGATAAATTTGATTTTATGATTTGATCGGAAATCGGATGTAGATGGTAGGTACTTAACGGATTATTTTTCGCTTTTTAGTGTTTTGGTTGTTTTTTTGAATGCGGTTTTATTTATTTAAAATAATAATTTCTAGCTTTCTGTGTTTCTGTGAGTCAATTGCCAACCACTTTTTACAAAATATTGATTTTCCCAACGCAGGGACGTTCATTATTGAGGAGTCCTCCTGGTACTTCACCATCAGCTCCACTTCAACATATGCTTTGCGACGAATATAAAATGCTTAGCAAATACATTGAAGTAACCGTATCGCCACCTCTGAAATACTTATTATTGAGTAGTTCCGGTGGCCGTCTGTGGTATTCATCATCAGTTTCTCTTCACCAAATGATGTTTTTCGAAAGTAAAAGGACGAGTTACTTTAACAAATATCCAAACTGCTATAGGTGTGGATGTACTTTTTGAAGAGTTCCCTCGATTTCTCCAGGACCCCATCATCAGATCGTGATTTGATGACAATGAACCCAACTTGAAAGTATACCCTTTCAAACAAGAATTTAGCAAATCGGTCTAGCCGTTTTTGAGTAATCGGGGAACATATATTTTAAAAAAATTAAAAAAGATTTTGACGAATTGAGAAACTCCTCCTTCTTTTGAAATCGGTTAAAAAGAGAAAATCTATAGATAACTCGTCGGTAATATCCGTGCTGCTCCAGCGACGCCTTATCTGCTTATCACTGGCACAGAATATATAGTACAAAATATATACATTTATAAAACTAGACTACATAGATAAAAAAACACAGTTGAATTGAGAACATTCCCCTTTTTTTTAAAGTCGGTTAAAAACATCAGTACATTACAGCGAAGTACATTATCGCTTCGCAAAGAAGAAATCATACCATAGAAACCTACTTAACCGAACGAAGGCACCGCGCGTGTTCATTTGTAGTTAGTACCCGACCGAAACGGACCGAATGCCGACCCGCCCGCGCCCCACCACCGGTTGCCGCTGCGCCCCGCACGCGCCGACTCGCTTCGACCGCTGACTTTTTTTGTCTTTTATTTTCATTAATAATTCATGAACGAAAATGACACACTGTCTATCTTTTATGTATTTATGATATTGGATATGTAAACTCTAATAATTGTAATATTCTTTTTAAGTATTTATAGCTTGGAGAAACAAAAAAAATCAGAAATATTAAAAGTTCATGTTTTAATTTGGCACAAATTTATTTAATAGAGATATATAAGTGATCTGAGGTATATGGTACTAGTTTTTGGAATTGTAATTTATTTTTGTCGAAGTTCTTAATGTACTGACTCCAGGTCAGTTTCCGCTGGACGAAGATGACACAAACTAGGTTTGTACGCTAGACAGGCTATCTCTACATATAATAAAATCGTTAAGACAAAAAAGTCTGTACATTGAAGATTAAAAAAAAATGAGTAACTGCACACGATAAGACCATTTAGAAACTTTTTGTTTGTTTGTTTGTTTGTACGCCAATCACGTAAGCACCGCCGAACGGATTTAGATGGAGTTTTCACAAATCTGTTTAAATAAGTCCAGAATAGGTTTTAGGCTATAAAAAAATTGAAAAAAAAGGGGAAGAAGGGGGAAAAATGGGGGGGTGAAAATTGTATGGAATTTTTTTCAAAGATTGTTCTAGAATCATGAAACTCAGAATTCATACTTATTATTTAAAATAAAGAAATACCTGTTTCAGCATTTTTTCCAAATCGCTTTCAGAAAAGCAAAAAAGTGGAATTGGGTTTAAAAATACTTAACTTCATACAACTATATTTTAGAAACAAATGAAGCGTGACTTTTGAAACTTGCTACACATAATCAACATCTAATAAAGATGAATACAAATTCTCAGTTTTCCAGAAATATGCTTTAAATGGCGATTTTGAACAAAAGAGTGCAACAGAAAAAAACAGTTTTTCTCAGTACATGAACTTGGAGTACTATATCGCGATAATGGTACGGTCTAATCATCCTGGATTAACACAGGATCATTTTTATTCCGTAATTTAACTTTGCTCTAATAATTAAATAGTTTATTATTTAATAGTGTTCATTAATTATTTGACGGATTTGGATGAGAAACGGAGATAGCCTCTACCCTGGATTAATACATAGCATACTTTTTTTCCGTAAATATGCATAGTTCTTGCAGGATAACGATTAATGAGTTGTGCGCGGTTCTTCTTCACCTTAAAACGGCTGGGCGGATAAGACGAAATTTGGAACGCTTCAGGCCCGCTGGAGGGGGGTAAAGGAGTTGTGTGCTAACGTCATACCGCCGCTCGCGATCCGGGCTTGCAAGATGCTTAGGATTATTTGCATCAATAATTTTTAATACCATATAGAAAGGAAAGATAGAAAGGAAGCAAGTGGGTCACCTGTTGGTAAGTGATCACCACCGCTTTTAGACATTCGCAACACCAAGGTTATTGCAGATGTGTTGCCAACCCAGAGGGCTAAGGGGTCGATTTCACTTTGTGAATTAAAATGGCACTTTTTTATGTTTTTTGCCAAACCCCTTTTTTTCTTAGATTTTATGACCCAAACCGTATAAATAAATGATAATAAACCAATTTCTCTCAAAATCACTGGTAAATACTGGCTAGATTATGAGGAAAACGATATCTTAGGTCACACTAATGAGCTTGGAATAACACTAATTAAATTCCTTTAACTCTAATGAGATAAATTGTACACTAATGAAAATTAAATGTTTTTCTCCTAACAATAAGACGTCCATGTGTGTAAGACTGGAGTGCGATTTTTGAATCTCACCGGGTGACTAAAGCTCGCCAAAATGGCCGTGTTTCATAGAAATGCGGCAGTTTTAGTGAGCTTTAGTCACCTGGTGAGATTCAAAAATTGCATTTTAATCTCACCGGGTAACTACAGCTCACCAAAATAGCCGTTTTTCATAGAGATTCGGTCATTTTGATGAGCTCTAGTCACCTGGTGAGATTCAAAAATTGCACCCCTGTAAGAGAAAAAATGGTATGGGCTAGCTAGTTTTGCATAGAGGGCGACGGCGGTGGATACAGAACGACTAGTGTTGGATATTAAATAAAAAGATAAGACAGTTTAAAACAGCTGTTTATTTAAGCTGATTAATCTAAAAACAAAAAATATAGCCTTCTTGTAATACTTTAATTTTTATTATTCATGTAGGTATTTTAAAATCAGTATTTTATTCTTTTTTTTTCTTTTTTTTTATTGTTCCTTTATTTCTACCTTTAATCATTTAAAAGAAGTTAAACCACTTCCTTGGTACCTATGTATCACTTATCTAATCAAACTCAAATCAAAATTTCTTGTAACTTTTTTTCATTTTCGCGTCTTAAGTAGGATTGATTCTTTTTAGCTTTCTCAATAGCATGTTTTTCTGGACCTTTTTTATTTGTTTGTATTTTTCTCTTCTCGCTATTCTTCTCCTTTCTAGCTCTTTTTCGCTTTTTCTTTTTGTCTCTTTCGCCATTGTAAACCCTAAAACATTAAAATAGAGGTAGAGTTATCGCCTCAACAGCTTGGTTTACTTTTAATTAAACTGTCCTAAGTCTAAGTAAGTAAGTAATATAGTGCTGAAAGTCTCCTTTTAAGTTTTTTGTAATGTAAACGGTGGCCCATAGCAAAAAATGTTTGGCTACATAAGTAATTTACATTTAAAAAATTACAAAAAAGACTTTACACATTTCTTCGCTCTGATCAATATTTAATGAGATATGGAGGGAAGAATATGGACAATAAAAAATAAACTATTTTTAAGAATGGCACGTATAATTCTAAAAATTGGCTGCCGGAAAGCAGGAATTGCCTGCTCCAGTGTCTGTGGTGTACGCTCCGGCTAATGCCATGCACTAACGGAGCCCCCATCGAAGTTACCGTCAACGACAATGACGATGATATTTTAGTTTTAGAAGATTATTTTATTTTTTGGATTATGCTTATGCGTGCTATTCTTAAAGCAAGTTTATTTTCTTAACTAAAAATATATATATTTTTATTTCTTAATGATTTGGGAGAGACCTCAGATAAAGTCGATTCCATAATATTATTAATGTCATTAGTGTAAAATGTTTTATCATTAGTGTGACTCGAAAAAGTAACACAAATGAGAGTGCCACGAATGAAATTTAGTATACCTATTAATAATTGTCATGGTCAAAAAATGTTCTAGATTAGTTTCAAAAATTATGGATTTCGACGCTCCCATAACTACTTTATCTACAAAAAAGATAGATAATAGAAGTACAAAATACTCACTGAGACAGTGGTCGTCACACAAATGAATAGGTTTTTGTTCTGTGCACTGAAAATGGTTTTAAGTCTAGTATCTTTGTAATAACGGAGTTGCACGCGACCGTGCCGTATGAATGTTCCAACGAGACTTAGGGGCGCGCTTGTATAGGCGTGGGAAAAGGGGAGTAGGATGGACGTAACTTCTATTAATGTGGTATCGAAATAAGGTAACACGGATGAAATGAAAAAATGGAACACGTATTTAAATGCTGAGAAAACATGTTTAGCCATCTTTTAATAAAATGATATAATAATTTTTTTCTTTTAATAAAGCGAGTATATAGATTATAATTTAATAAAGTAAAACCTCTCTCAAATAAAACGTGATTTCCACTAAAGTTTATTTTTTTATAGCTTATTTTGTCTTTAAATCGGACATGGAGCGTGTGACACGGATGAGAAATTAACTACGTTTTGCTACTTTAACCTTAAAATTAACCCAGTAAGCGTGATCTTTTCATTTTGTATTTTCCCGATATGAACTACTGATCATTTGGACAAAAAAGTTTTTTAAAATACGTTGTATTGCTCATTTTAGGCTAGGGAGCACGTGAAAACGAGCAATGTGAAAATGACCCTAAGATGAAATACCTCTTTATATTTATTTCAGACTAGCGGACGATCGCGACTTCGTTCGTGTGGTCATAGTAGCCTATGTCTGTCACGGATAGTGTAGCTTTCTATGTGTGAAAGAATTTTTGAAATCGGCTCAGTAGTTCCAGAGATGACCCCCTACATACAAACAAACAAAGTTTACCTCTTTATTACATTAGCGTAGAGTGTACATGTAGATTACTGTAGATTATTAACCCATATTGGATTAGTAACAAAAGGACGCTTCATCAAGGAATGCTACGTGGGCGAAGTCGCGGGCAACAGCTAGTTTAAAATACAAAACCATGAAATCTTTTAACTTTAAATCAATTTTGTCAGTTTTGATTTGAATTGTTTATATTCACCACAAATAATCAAATTTCTAAAAATGCATAGGCGGGATGTGACACAAAAATGCAATAACATTTTGTTTATAAGCAAATGTATCCACAGGCAAGATTTTATCAAACATTAGAATTCTTGAAGGTTTTGCCCTCAAAATTATTCAGCGCTACGGGTCTATCGAAGGGATAACATTGGTTTTAGGGACGCATTGTGTAACGAAAACGCTTATATGTATTAAATTAAAACTAAATTTAAAAAAAAATACCTCATGTTTCACTGCTTCCAAGATTTGGGTATTGATACCGGTCTCTACATTCAACTTAGCAACCATCTTATTAAGAGTATATTTCGATGGCAATATGAATATTTTATGAAGAAACTTCGGGCTTTGCTTTGTGATAGATAATGCGATGAATTTCTCTTCATTTGAAAATCGTCTTCCCTTGGCTTGTTTCGTGCACTGTTTTATTTGCATCCACTATAATTTTTTTGCAAACGGATTAACGTTTTCAGTGAGCTTCTCAAAACATTTTTGTTTCGAGAATTTCATCGCTCTTTTAGCCCTTTTGCTAAATTCCAATTGCTTTCTTGACTTGAAATGTTCGCGATAAAGCTTTGCACAACACGGCGACATGATTTCTTTTTTAAAATGATACGTTTTTTTTGTAGCAGTTTCGGAGTAGATTCCACATCTGTAATAATAATAAAAAATAGTTATATTCTGTTACTCTATTATTTTCTATGACTCTGTCTCATTTGGAGATCATTGGTGATTGAATATCATGAGAAAACAATAATTGTGGCTCGCTGGCTTTAAATTTACGGTTTAGGTAAAGTATATAAAGTGATGTTTGTGTTTAAATTTTACAAATAAAGACACCCATACAGGCCGACATATGAACTTTGTATCACATATACACACAGATATAGGAGAATCTATTTATAAAGCGAAGTTACAGGAAGTGATATCTATTGATTCTAATCTAATGTAATCTAACTAATATTATAAATGCGAAAGTAACTCTGTCTGCCTGTCTGTCTGTCGCGCTTTCACGCCAAAACTACTGAACCGATTAAAATGAAATTTGATACACAGATAGTCTAGAGCCTGAGAAAGGACATAGGCTACTTTTTAATGCGAAAAAAGGGTTTTAAGGAGTTGAAAGGTGGGGATGAAAAGTTTTAACATAAAACTACCGTGAGACTCGGATATATTATTTGACATTAAAAATAATAAAACAAATGAGTTATTCGCTGCCGCCGCCGCCGCCCGCGCCGCCTGCACCGAGCAGCCGAGCTGTCAGGGCTTCGGTACGCAGTCGGCATCGCGCCACCGCCGCGGGGGCTCACGATTAAGGACCACAGACTGGTCCGAAACATGTCGGACAATTCGCGACTTAAAAATACGTGACTGATCCGTTTTTATTAATGTGGATGAAAAGTTGCATGGAAATGTCGTAAATTTTAGAGCTAGAAGCTAGAAACTTATTTTTCAATGCAGTTGCTTAAAAAGTGTCCTTTTTTTGGCTGTTTTGCGTGCGCAAAGTTCGTTTTTGCGAACTAGTGTGATTTACTTTTCTAGTTTTTTTTTTTTTGTACTTGTTCCAATTCACGACTACTTACCAAAGAGTTATTATAATGTTAGCTTGTACTGAGACGTAATACGAGGGCTGTTCTGAAAGTTTCTAGCTGTGCTGAACCTATTAACAAAATCATACTTTTTATATTACCGTTTAAAACCTTTTTTTATTAGGTACAAATACCTGGCCAGAAATAATTAGACAATACTTTTTAAATTAAAAATAAATGGTGTTCAAGATTTGTGACAAACGTTGTTTCGATTACAAAATGGAGGTTACAAGAGAAGAATTTCGAGTGATGATTTACTATGATTACAAGCGAGGGTTAACATTTAAACAATCACATGAAAACTTGCACGAAGCTTTTGGAGAATCTGCTCCTTCGTTAGCCGCAGTTTCCTTTTGGTTTCGGGAATTTAATCGAGGTAGAGAGTCCGTCAAAGACGAAGCTAGACTCGGGAGGCCGCCGACCGCCGTGACGCACGAGAATGTTGTCAGAGTGGAGTGGCTTATTAAGGAAAAGCGGAATATTACACATAGGGAGATACAGGATGAACTGAAGATTGGATCACAAGCAGTTTCCAATATTTTAAATGATCACCTAAAAGTACGGAAGGTTTGTTCACGATGGATACCACATTTGCTCACTGAAGAGCAAAAAGCCCGCCGAGTAGAGTGGTGCAAATATATGCTAGAAAAATTTGAGAGCGGCAAATCACATCAGGTGTCATACATCCTGACGAGTGATGAATCATGGATATATAGCTACGACCCACTAACGAAGCAGCAATCGACACAATGGGTGTTCGAGGAAGACACTTTGCCAACAAAAGTTGTACGTGGTAGGACTGTCAACAAAAAAAATGATAGCCGTTTTTTTCCGACGCAGTGGTCCTGTAGCAGTTATTCCTCTAGAAGACAGAAGAACAGTAACTAGCAAATGGTATACCGAAGTATGCTTGCCTCAAGCATTCGAACAGCTCAACGAAGTACGTCCGAGGAGCGGCACCCGCGGCATTCTTTTTCATTAGGATAATGCCCCCGCTCACACGGCTGCTCGAACCCTTGATTTTTTGCACACTTCCGGTGTGCAACTATTGCCGCACCCACCATACAGCCCAGACCTGGCTCCGTGCGATTTCTTTTTGTTCCCTACCATTAAAAAAACCATGCGAGGAAGAAGTTTCAGCAACTCGAACGACGCCGTTGATGAATTTAGACGTGCATTTTTCGACCTTTCGCAAGACCGATTTTTTTCTTGTTTTGAAAGTTGGTTTAGTAGAATGCAAAAATGTATCGAAGCTGCAGGAGAATACTTCGAAAAATTGTAAATAAATAATATAAGATATCTTTTAAATTTTTTTGTAGCTAGCAACTTTCGGAACAGCCCTCGTAAAACTAAAAACCTGTTATTGATGTAAGAATATCAAAATATTGATATTTCATATTTTATTACTAGCCTGTGCATCATTATTGTTTAAATATTGATTTCCTAAAAACAGTTCTTATTAAGATGGCTGAATGGAACGGAATAGCGGAAAAATTGAAAAATTCGCAGGGTATGGCAGTGGTGGTGTGGCGAAACTGGAAAACGCAAGGCACGGAATGCTGATGCTGCAGGTTCGAATCCTGCCATCACCCTTATTTTTCTTTGTGTTGTCATTCATTATATAGCATTTTAAATTTAATTTGAATTTAAAAAATATATAAAAAGAAAAATCGAAAAAAAATATGTAAGGACAACTAAAACATAAACTTGTGATACAATGATACTTTATGCCTCAGTGCAGGATGTTAGGGCCGCTGCTTCATATACAGACAGATATATAAATGCATATAAATATGAATTTGTAGCGGCATTACAAAAATTTTCTTTTGTGGTGGACCATTCTAACCAATCAAGGTATGTGAAAGGGATGGAATGTTGGGGAGTTTTTCTCAAACAACAATAGTCTAGTATTTATTACTGGTATTTGCAAGAACAAGTTTGAAAATGGGAGAATGGAGCCCAGGAATAAAAAAGGTTAAAGTTATAGGAATAATATTTATGGCTTTTTAATTTAAAACATCAGAAGTAGCGAAGGCAGGTCAGGTTCAGTTCACCGAATAAAAGAAAATACTATCTTTTTTTAACTTTATATTTCTTGTCTCATACATAGTATTTCAATTTTTTCAAAAGTAATTTGCCTCAATATAAGTAATTTTTTGTTATTATTTCATAGAGCTCCTTTCAACCGGTGTAGTTTGCCTTGAACAGGCCATACTGGGTTTAAGTTTCTTAATCTAAAAATAAATACAATGAAGTTATTTGAGATATTAACTTTTTCCTAGTGTCTAATTTTAATAATAAAAGTAAGCAACCAGGATTTGTTAACACTAAATATTATTGTTACAGACAGCTTCAAGTGCAAGTACATCTGGTGGCATCAAATACAATTGCGGTTCAGACTCTTCTATTAATGAAAATATTGCAGTTGAATCAACTATTTATTTCCTAGCCACCTTGCCGTAAATAGATCATGTTTAGGATTTGTGGCCCATCAAACAATTACAGGGGACAGACACTTTGATTATTCTTTGTCCAGACATATCAAGTATGTTATTACATACTGTAAACATGTTTTCAATTTAGTATGGTCAGCCTCAGATGTAGCTGAACATTTTAGTACCTTGGCGCTGAAAATTTGAGCAACTCAAATTTCATATTTGACTACAACTAGGTTCTTAAGTGTCTAACTACTTTTGAGGCTGACTGTAATAAGATCAGGTAACCAGAGTATAATATAAATAAGCACTTCCGATTAAGTTGTTAATAAGAATTATAAAAACAAATACCTGGCTCATAGTGTCCTAAATAAATTCATTCTAGTTGATATTAATCTTCTCCGGCAGCCATGCACTGGTTTAGTTAATCTCGCAAGTCATAAAATACAGGAGTTTCACGAACAATATCCTCCTTTTCAAACCTTTTTTGATCCTTGGATTTTGCTAGGTCTTTACTTGACAGGCATATGGGCCCTTAACACATACTGAAACAAGATGCAAAAAGCAATATTTATTGTCAAGTACTGGATTTCTATTCTATGCCTAATACTATTATAAGATAGTTTGCAACAGGTAATGTATTATTTCGGGTGGTAAGACAAGAAACAAGTTTCTATCTTGTAATTTAGTAGAGATGTGATTCCGTCTTCGCCCGGCGCCTTGTTGTTTTTAAGCTGTTTCAGGGCCATCCTAATCTCGTACAGGCTGATGTCCGGGTTATCTTCGGTATAGTGTCGGGTCAGCTTGGCTCTTGGATCTTTGGCCAGGCTGCTAACAGGTTTTGAGACCGAGGTGTATAACTGTCCATAGAACCTCTCAACCTCCCTCAGTACCTCTGCTTTGGTCGACGCTATACTACCGTCCTCCCTCTTCAGCTTCGTCAGCTGGCTCTGCCCAATAGACAAGTCTTTTGCGAACACTTTGGAGCCTTTATTCCGCTCAATCGTCTCTTTAATACGATTTGTATTAAAGGTTCGGATGTCGTGCCGCATGTAACTTGATATGCGTCAATTGAGCTGCCTATATGACTTCGCGTCGTGAGAGGACTGCAGTTGCAACAAGCGTCGTTCAGCCATGAGGTCGAGAGTATGGTCTGAGAGTTTTTGTGGTCTATTGGTACGATTGAGCTTATAAAACTTAGCGCCAACCATACGGACAGTTTCCACTAACCTGTTATTGATCTCGTCCACCGATGCATAGCTGTCTAGCGACTCAAAGCGATTTGCGAGTTCCAATTGAAAGCTTTCGGGGTTTTGGATATGGGCGCGAGAAGGACGGAGCGTGGACTTCATAAGACGAGACCTCTCAAGTTTAACATCGATATTCAATTTGCCTCTAACCATGCGGTGATCGCTTCCGGTTTTAACCATGTTGATCACGGAGACATCATTGAATATCTGTTTCTTAGTAGTCAATATGAAGTCGATCTCATTTCTCGTGGAACCATCGGGGCTTAACCAGGTCCATTTCCTATGAGGTGGCTTCTGGAAGAAAGAGTTCATCATAAAGAGTCCCTCTTTCTCCAGAAAGTCAGCCAACCTCTGACCCCTTTGGTTCCGTTGTCCATAACCAAATAGCCCCACTTTCAGGTCACTATCGCTTTTTTCGCCCAGCTTTGCATTAAAGTCCCCCATAACAACATAGAAATAGGTCTTAGAGGTATGTATAGCCCTACTGATGTCCTCATACATTGCCTCTACCTCTTCATCGGAGTGTGACGTGGTCGGCGCGTATACCTGAATGACCTTCAGCGAATACCTTTTAGATATTCTGAGTATCAGGTACGCTACCCTACTCGACACACTATCGATGGTGAGAATGTTGTTTACAAGGGACTTGTGAACGAGAAACCCAACACCAGCTTGGGATTGTTTGTCACCCTCCCGGTAGAAGAGCAGGTTGCCGGATTTCAGAGTTATCGTGTCCTCACCCTCTCGACAGACTTCGGATAACCCCAAGATATCCTAGTGCAACCTACTCATCTCCTCTTCCAGCTCGATTAGCTTCTCGTCAGTTCTCAGTGTCCGAATGTTGTGTGTTACCAGGGCCAGTCGTCTTTTGGGTTGGGAGTGGTAGCCGGGCGTCTGCCGGGGATTCTTAGCACCCCCTGCTCCGCCGTTACCGAGGCTGCTACCGTGGCCCGGAATAGCGGAGCCGCCGGGGACTGAGGGCCTGGTCCTTTGTTGTGGAATCATTTTTGTTTTCATTTGGAGGGGTTTTGCCATACTCACCACGCTTGGCAAGCGGGTTGGCGAGCGCAGTATTTACGTGTCGAGCAGAAGGCGCTGATGCCCATCTTCTGGAGAAGAAACCCCTTAGCCGGTTTTTACGGCACCCATGGGAAGAGATGGGGAAGTACTATTCTAAGCCGGTACCCCCCGGCCTGAAAGCGGGTGGAACACCGGTACTTAAAGTCCTTCAGAAGCTCTTTAATTCCGTGGTGCTCGGAGGTGCAACGCCAGAAGCATGGAACAGAGGCGTGGTGGCGCTGTTCTTCAAGAAAGGGGACAACACTTTTCTGAAGAACTATAGACCCATCTCGCTTCGGAGCCATGTTTATAAGCTGTTTTCCAGGGTCATCATGAATCGTCTCGAACGCAGGTTTGATGACTTCCAGCCTCCCGAACAAGCCGGTTTCCGAAAAGGCTTTAGTACCATAGACCACATCCACACGCTGCGGCAAGTTATACAGAAGACCGAGGAGTATAACATTATGCTTAGCGTTTGTGGACTATGAGAAGGCCTTTGATTCGATCGAGACGTGGGCGGTGCTTGAGTCTCACCAGCGATGCCGTATTGACTATCGGTATATCGAAGTGTTGAAGTGTTTGTACAATAACGCCACCATGTCGGTCCGAATACAAGACCAGAGGACGGAGGCAATTCCATTGCAAAGAGGTGTGAGACAGGGAGATGTTATCTCTCCGAAACTGTTCACCAACACAATGGAAGATGCCTTTAAGCTTCTGGAGTGGAAAGGATTCGGCATCAATATCAACGGCGAGTACATCACTCACCTTCGATTTGCCGACGATATAGTAGTCATGGCAGAATCAATGGAAGACCTTAGCACGATGCTCGAAGACCTCAATCGGGTTTCCCAACGGGTGGGCCTTAAGATGAACATGGACAAAACGAAAGTCATGTCAAATGTCCATGTGGTGCCCACCCCAATAGCAGTAGGAAACTCAACTCTCAAAGTTGTTGACGAATACGTCTACCTAGGACAAACAGTCCAACTAGGCAGGTCCAACTTTGAGAAAGAGGTCAATCGTCGAATCCAACTCGGCTGGGCAGCGTTCGGGAAACTGCGAAATGTCTTCTTGTCCAATATACCTCAGTGTCTGAAATCGAGAGTGTATGATCAATGTGTGTTACCAGTGATGACTTATGGCACTGAAACGTGGCCGCTTACTATGGGCCTTATAAGAAAGCTCAAAGTCACGCAACGAGCTATGGAGAGGGCTATGCTTGGAGTTTCTCTGCGTGATCGAATCAGAAATGAGGAGATCCGCAGACGAACGAAAGTAACCGACATAGCCCAGCGGATTAGCAAGTTGAAGTGGCAGTGGGCAGGGCACATAGCACGGAGACCTGATGGCTGATGGGGTCGGAAAGTTCTCGAATGGCGGCCGCGTATTGGCAAGCGCAGTGTAGGACGACCAGCCACAAGATGGTCCGATTACCTCATACAGGTGGCAGGAAGGCGCTGGTTGCATGCTGCTTCCAACCGGCCACTTTGGAAATCCACGGAGGAGGCCTATGTCCAACAGTGGACTTCTTGTGGCTGAGATGATGATGATGATGATGATGTACCGACTATCCGGCCATATTTCTAGTCGGCGACTAGTCGGCAAAAAGCACCGACTAGTCGGCCATTATTTTTATTTTATTTTTTATTTTAAATACGACATAGGAACTCAAACGAGCCAGTGGGCGACTTAGTGGTCATATTACTATTTTTAAAACAGAGTGATTGGATTGAAATCATCGACATGAACATTAATCAATTTCAATTAAATAGTACTTTCATCATCTGATCGAAGACTTTCGTTTTCAAACACTGCAGTATCTTAGACGAGAAGATGTTGCATAGCTTCCCGAACGCTGCTAAACCAAGTTCTTCGCATTCGAAGACATAGCAAAGACATCCCGGACGTCAGCATGTACGAGATTAGTATTGCTCTCACAACTTAAAAATGACACATTCCAGGCGACGTCAAATTACAGCCGAATTCTTGAAGGCATTGACATCTTGAGGGTAAACCGGTTCTTAGTGCTTTTTAGACTTTGTTCAACTCTGTCAGTCACGAAGGGAGAACGCCGTATGCATGGAACAGAAGTGTGGTGGTGCTCCTTTCCAAAAACGGCAATAATACTCTGCTGAAGAATTATAAGTCCATTTCACTTCTAAGTCATGCTTACGATTAAATCTTATTTTATTTTTGAGAGTCATTGCGAACCGTCTCATGCGCCAAGCTCGATGACTTCCAGCCTCCCGAACAAGCCGGTTTCTGAAAAGGCTTCAGCACCGTGGACCACTTACACGCGCTGCGGCAGTTTATACAGAAGACCGAAGAGTATAACCTCCCCCTTTGTTTAGCATTTGTGGACTACGAGAAGGCCTTCGATTCAATCGCGACCTGGGCTGTACTGTCCCTCCAGTCTCTCCAGCGATGAGCCAACATCGAAGAGCTGAAGAGTTTGTATGAACACGCCAATACGTCCGTCCAACTGCAGGACCAAAGTTCGAAGCCTATCTTGCTACAGCGAGGAGTTGAACCGGGAGATTTTATCTCTAGGAAGGACTTGACATCAATATACTCGTAAACGGCAAATATACCGCTTACTTTCGTTTTGCCCATGACATATGTAGTAGGCATGGCTGAGACCATGGAGGAGCTTAGTATAATGCTCGATGACCTTAGTAGAAGCAAGTTGGTCTTAAGATGAACGTGGACAAGTAGAAAATCATGTCGAACGCCCTCGTCCTGCCAACTCCCTTAAAGATTGGAGACTACACTCAAGGTTGTTAAGGGATTAGGTATGTATACCTGGAATAGACTTTCCAGTAGGTAGATCCAACTTCGAAAAAGAGGTCAATCAACGAATCCGATTCGGTTAGGTATCGTTCGGGAAGCTACGCAACATCTTCTCGTTTAAGATACCGCAGTGCCTCGGTGAATCGGTCGGAATGGTAATTTTACTACAATACGAACTTCTCAGCTAAGTAGTTCGCTGACCCTTGTCAAATTAAAAAAAACTCTGTAATGTCGAGTAATACTCGACATTACAGACATTACTCTGTAATGGCAAATAAAATAAAATACCTGGGTATTATATTAGATGAAACTCTTTCATTCAAACATCATATCGAAGCTTTGTGTAATAGAACTCGTAAGTTGATATTTGTCTTCAAAAAGCTGCGCTATATTGCAGACTCGAATATAATCCGACAAGTTTACTTTGCTCTATGCCAATCAATCCTAACTTATTGTATTACCACATGGGGTGGAGCGAGTAAAACCTTGCTACTAACCATTGAGAGAGCGCAGAGAGCTGTTCTTAAGGTGTCTACTTTCCGCCCTTTTCTTTTTCCCACTAACCTTCTCTATAAATCATGTCAAGTACTAACAGCTCGACAGTTATTTGTAATGAACATAGTACTAAAACAGCACGCAGCCCTTCCTTACAGCACCGAATATACTAAAAAAAGACGGAAAGATTTAGTTTGCCCTCGAAACATAGTCGCTAAATTCGTTTTCACATCTAAATTTTATGTAATATTAGGACCATTTTTATGCAATAAGCTAAATGCAATAGCAAATATCTATCCTCTAAACTATAGTAATTGTAAGAAAACTCTTCAACAAGCTCTCCAAACAATGACCTCTGAAGATACAGAAAATTTGCTTGTTGTGTTAAAGTAATTAATAGTTGTTATTTTATTATAAGTTTTTATACATTGTTAATTTTAGTTATTTAAATTTAAAAAACCAAAATGTTTTTTGATGCGCCACCAGTATGGAATGTGTATTTATAAGATTTTGTATGTTTTTGTTAGCTCTTCTAGCCTGAAACACAGGATCTCCTAGTTCAGGCAAACGTGTTACATATATTGTAAGTAAGTTTCTGTATTAATTATGTTTTCATGTAATTTAAAGTTTTTATGAATAAATTATCTTATCTATCTTATCTTATTTATCTAATACGTAGACGATATCATAAGAAAATGCAAAATGAAAAAAAAATCTGGTCCTTCATATCCGCCTATGCGGCGCGTGAACGTATGAGGCGCGAAAACAATTACGAACATTAGCGAAAGCAATGATCGGCTTGGCCGACTAGTCGGCTTTTTCCTAGCCGATTATTCGGCTAGTCGGCCAAACTCATAGTCGGCCCATCTCTATAATTTAGCCCATCAATGTAGATGCTCGATTAAGTAATGTTTATAAACATTCTTTTGCGCGAGTAAACAAGTATTAATATAATAAAAACAAAAGCAATTAAAACTTACTTTGTCCTCTGGTTTGCTAGACATCCTGAGGAAATATCACTGCTGTATACTCTATTCTATATCTGTGAGTGATTTGATGACAAGCTATACTTCGTAAAGAAGCTAAATTTTAATAGTTTAAATCATAACATCAATGCAATTCAATTTTTGTGTGTATAGCTCCATCGAATTTATCGATGATTCCGCCAATGTCGAGGTTGAAAAAGACACTGTGAGTTTCTTTGGCTTACGGCTTCAGCTCTTGTTCGCTAAATTTTGACGCGGCACTCGGTGAGAATCTAAAAAAGACTGTACAAACATAGATTTAATTAGACTACCTACAGATATAATTTGTTAATTTTAATAAATTTACACAGTATAAGTATAAAGGGGGTGTGAGCAAGTGTCAAGAGGAAGTTTATATTAACAGGACGAGGAATTTTAGGGGGAAGGAGCTCATATAGAGGGGTAACAATTCTGGAGCAGTGAAAGAACTTATGATCAAGGGTACCTTCGTCTAACCCACATTCACACAACGAATGGTCTCGAACTCGGATTTTAGAAAGGAAGACTGGAGTGCATACATGGCCTAAACGCAAACGGATGATAGTTGACGTGATGTTTTTTGGGATCGTTTTTAAAGTGAAAAACCACGGCTTAGAGGGCAGATCGGGCTGAAGTTTTCCATAATGTTTGCCCACACTAATGCGAGCAGATTGCCAGTCGGTGTTCCAAGTGTCACGCATTTGTGGCAATGCGAGAGCCCTAACATCACGCGGAAAGCACTCTTTATATTTGTCACAGCCTAAGTCAACCGCTTCCTTTGCACACATGTTGGCGGTTTCGTTTCCTTTTATGCCACTATGACCGGGGATCCACGCCAGAACTATTTTTAGATTTTGAAGGTGACTTTTATGGAGGGATTCTTTGATTTCTAAGGTAATAGGAAAATTATCTTTGGCGTGAAAGGGACGCTTTACTATGTCCTGCAGGCAGCTTAGGGAGTCAGTGAGGATCAGGGATTTTGAAACTTTGTGCGATTGGACGAAAGAAATAGCTTCAAGCAGTGCAATGGCCTCGCCAGTGAAGACAGAATTGCCTCGAGGAAGTTTGAAGTTCAATATAATTTTATATTTCGGGATCCAAACTGCGGCACCCACCGGCCTGTCATCCCGTAATTTCGATGCATCCGTAAATATAGTGAGGTAATCAGCCCAATTTTCGTCTATCTCCCTATTGAACATGCTTTCCGCATTATTTTGGTTTTTATATATTCCGAGACTGAGAAGGACTGAAGGTTGGAATACTAAACTATCATAATCTATTTCAAAAAGAGGATTTTTAGATCTTTGATGAACAGAAGCCGGAAGAGCTGAAATTTTTTGAAAGCTGTTTACAAGCAGAGGGGTGACTTTATGAGCCCAGTATAGTGATGTGAAGACGAACTGTGAAAGGGTTTCCAGGATGGGGAGTAGAGGGTGAGTAGAGACTTGGACAGCTTTACAGAGAAAACGGTCAGCTAAGAATTGTCTACGAAGGTGGTAAGTAGGGTCCAAACATTCTATTTGAAGGGCTTTGGTAGGGGAGGATTTCATTGCTCCAGTGATTATTCTCAAGCATTTAGCTTGAACCCGAACCAATTTTGCTAGCGCAGATTTATTGCATGGTTCTAGAATAAAGCTACCATAGTCAAAGTGACTCCTAAAAATTGCGTTATACAGTAACTTCTGACTGTACGGATGGGAGCCCCACCTGACTCCTGAGAGTGAACGGAGGATATTTAAATTTTTTTCTGCTTTTTGACAAATGTAATTTAAATGGTGGATACCAGATAATTTAGAGTCCAAAAATATACCTAAAAAAATCATAACATCGTTGTAAATTAAGTGTCGGCATATGTGTCATGGTGACTTTTCTGCCGTACTTAAGCTATAATAGGGTTAAGCCCGACTAGTCGATTTTGAGATATCGTCATAATAGTGGGGACTATTAGGACGATATTTCAAAATCGACTAGTCGGGCTTAACCCTTTTTTAGCTTAAGTACGGCAGTTTTATTAAAGAGTTGTCAGTCAGAAATATAAAAAAAAAGTTAATGCCCCGGATTACACGTTCGACATCTAGGTTTTTAGCCAATTTGACAAAACGACAACATACAAAAAACAATTTTTGAAATAACGAGTTGTTAATTGACAAGAGGTTAAAAATCGATTATGAATACACATTTTAAAAAAGCTTAACAAACCTTTAAAAAGTTGTTAGCTGGCAAGCCGTTGAACCCTTTGTTAGTGTTTTTTTATGAATAAGACCGTTAATCTTTATTACACAAAATAAGCAATGACAAATAAAAAAGGCGCACTGAATCCTTGCTGCATTCTCTGTTATGGTTACGCGGAGTAGCTAGGTAATTTTTACCGTTTGTCTTTTATGGTGTGACAAACGAAGGCAGTATTTTTTATAGTATGCGTGTCTGGCAGTTGGTAGGTTTATTCATCGATTTAAAACGAATAGATAGGCCCTGGCATCGGCATTCGTGTCATTTTCTTAAAATGTTGGCGTCATCAAATACTAGCACACGCACACCAACGTCTGATCCTGCCTCCTTGTCTAGCTAACGCACTGCGTGTTTCTATCCCGCTCCTTGAGTCTGTGGTCTGGCAACGCCGTGCCACAGTACACTAAAGTAACCAGTACGTCTTCATACAAACGGCCGAAACAGCGCGCTTCGAAATCACAGTATACTTCGCTTCGGTACACAACAGTCGCGAGTGCGCCGCAGTCACGTGACGTGCGAACGCGGATGGTGTGATACGCTCTCGCACATTTATTTACTGTCGTGAAATAGGTATGGCACTAAGTTACCGATTATAGTGTTCAGTGTAGGGATGTTTGAATTCGTCTATTTTTTTTTCAACTGAAGTTATTTATCAAAATGCGAAATTTTTACACTCTGAAGTTCAATAACAAAGCTTTTCGTACATCCCAAGCGAGGCGAAAATATTTTGAGACATTTACCCGAATTCGTCTGAAGATTCTAGAAGCTAGCAACATGCAATCGTGTTCGCGTTCCAGCGAGGACTGGTATTGAGTGAAGTCAAAACAGTGCAGCGCGCTCGATTTGCGCGTGATACATTTCTGCGCGGTCAAAGTATGGAAAGGGCATATCTACTTATTTACTATCGGTGGGTTTATTCAGTTTGTTTAAGTATAAGTATAAAAAAACGAAACTTTACTCTCTAGAGATGAAATCCAACATTTCACCTGTTAGGACATACTTTTAGAGAAGTGAAAAATAACTTAAAGCTCGTTTTACGTAGCATGAACTCAGCGCGAGACAAGCTTGTATTATCAATTTTATGTACCTACCTACCTATGAGACGCGTGCTCTTACAAAACAATGCATTAAAAGACCTAATATACATATATTTGTAATAAAAAATGCTATATAATGAATGACAACACAAAGAAAAATTTGGGTAATGGCAGGGTTCGAACCTGCAACATCAGCATTCCATGCCTTGCGTATTCCAGTTTCCGCCACATTACCGCTAATGCATTGCATTACCCTGCCGTTACCCTAATTTTTCTTTGTGTTGTCATTCATTATATAGCATTTTCAATTTAATTTGAATGTAAAAAGAATACAAAAAGAAAAATCGAAAAAATTTAAAAATAAATAATTTCGATTACAATAATATATTTGTAATAAATAAAATACAGAGTTAATAAATTCAGGCGTTATATTGCGGTGCTTCGTATGAAAATAAAACTTATAGTGATGATGCTTTGTAAAGAAACTAAACGCGCATGGATTTGTGCTAAGTGCTTGCGAATAAAAGTTTAGTTTGTTTGATGTCTATTATTTTCTGTGTACGCGGAAAAGGTAGGCTTTTGCATGAAAAAATATAATAGTATACAATGTTGCACAGACACAGCTGCTTCGCACGAGAGTGAGTAGCAAGGTAATTTGTATCAATTAGGTAGGTAATAATATTTTTGCTTACATTATGTCTAATTAGCAGACCCCGAGTTCCACGTCAGTCGCCCTATCGATCTATTGCTGGGAGCCGACGTTTACGCCGCTATCATACAAGGCACCATTATCAAAGCGAGCGAATCTTTTCCAGTCACGCAGCAAACGCGGCTCGGTTGGATTTTAAGCGGAAATGTGCCATCATAATATCAATGCAACAAAATCGTAAATAATATGGATGATATTATGCGCTTCTGGGCGATTGAAGACATCACCGAATCATCAAGTTTATCCTCAGAAGATCAGTACTGTTTAAAATATTATCAAGAAACGACATCCCGTCAAGAAGACGGAAGATATGTAATACGTCTGCCATTGAAGCCGGAAAAGGAAGACGCCTTGGGAAACTCAAAAAATATGGCCATAGCACAGTTTAAAGGATTACAGAACGTTTATTGACGAGTACATCAATTTAGGTCACATGCGCCTATGTGTGACCGAGACGGACGATCAACGCAACTCGACACCCGACTGCTATTTGCCTCATCATTGTGTGCAGTGCTCACCTTACCCGTAGAAATGGCATGTGAGGCATAAAAGTTTTCAAGTTGTATGACGTCATCAAAAATAAAAGTCCTGAAATGTTTGTGTAAGGTATGTGGGTAGTTACTTAATACAACACTTGTACGGTAAGCAAGTTCCCTTGGATCATCCCAGCAGGTGTTCTTCAGTTTGCAGATCAATATGTGAAGGCAAAATATAAAACTTTGTTGTGGTATGATCATTAACTTTTATTTTTCGACACTTTTGGCATCTCACCTCAAATTAATGAAGGAATATGACAGTCGTTTGGGCTGTTTCCACTCATAATTAATAGATTCAGGCGTTACTTTGCGGAGGTCCATGTCGACAAACTGGCACAAATTACCTTGCTACTCCGCGAAACCAGTGCCGGCCTCGTGCAAAGTAGCTGCGTCTGTGCGACACATATATGTTCATGCAAAAACCCACCCTCCTCCGCTTCCACACGAAACAACACACACAGACTCAACTACAAACAATACAATATATCACACAGACTCAACTACACATCACCACCACTAAACACTAAAACTACACGATCGATGCGCGTTTCGCCTCAGTAGTAGGGATTCGCCGGTTCTGGATCACTTTTTTGTTGCTCAAAATGGCGGCTTGGGGGGCAACGGTTTCTAAAAAAAAAAAAACATCAACACCCCATTTAAAGCGATTGGACGGGGTCTCATCACGCTCCGCCCACTCTTTCTGGTATATATGTACTTCATTGCAACATAATAGCAACACCTAATCACATAGTCATAAAAGGGTAGAGACCCTTTCCTTTGTTTCCGACTCACCCTTTGTTACGTTCAACTTCTTACCTGCGACCACTCGGTGCCTACCTTTTTTTCCTGGGTACCTGATCGCCCGCCACGCTCCGTGCAAAAAATACCATGTGTTTTCGTAAGTCCACTTTCAATTCATTGTTCTATCAGCACATAAATATCCTATCGCATTATTCGCAGTACACTTTTATTCGTAACCTATAACTTTTAGGACTATCATAAATCTAACCTTACCTAACCTACGTTTTGGAGAAATTCAAACCTAACCTAACCTACATTTTGGACAAATTCAAGCCTAACCTAACCTAGGTTTTGGAGAAATTCGTAAGCCATAACTTTCAGGACTATTTTAAATCTAACCTAACCTAACCTACGTTTTGGAGAAATTCGTAAGCCATAACTTTCAGGACTATCTTAAATCTAACCTAACCTACGTTTTGAAGAATATTGTCACGCTATATAGTACTTGGTTTGTACTTTTGATTCGCAACTCGATGTTTCGTGGACATATCTTTTGACAAATTCTTATTTTGCAAACTACTTATTTTATTCTGAATCCATAACTTTCAGGACTATCATAAATCTAACCTAACCTAACCTACGTCTTGGAGAATATTGTTACGCTAAATAGTAAATGGTTTCAGTTAAAAACAAGAATTTTGTTGCTTTATTGCTTTTCACTTCTAATCTTATTAAGTACTCCTTCGCCGTGGAGTGCCGGCTTAAGAATAGCACTCCCCCAATTCTTCTCGTGGGTGTCGTAAAAGGCGACTAAGAGACTTATGACCAAGTAAACATCGGTGCTGTGTCGGGCAGCAGCGATACCGGAGTGAATATACTGCGATTGCCAACCCGCCTGCTCAGCGTGGCAATTAGAGCAAACCCTTACCAATAATGGCAAGTCGACATGAACCACGGCCCTCAGTTCCCGGCCGCCCTGCTATTCCTGATCAAGGCGGCAGTCACGGTAACGGCAGGGCAGGGGGTGCGAAGAATCCCCGGGTTACGGAATGCCGCCGAAAACAATTGACCTTGGCAACGTACAACGGACGCACGTTACGGCTCGACGAGCATCTGGCACAACTCGAAGTCGAACTCGAGAAAATAAGGTGGCACGTTCTTGGGTTAAGCGAAGTCCGAAGAGAGGGGGAGGACACGGTAGCTCTTGCATCAGACCACCTTCTATATTATCGAGAGGGAGACCAGCTGGCCCAGGGCGGCGTAGGGTTCCTGATGAATAAAGCTCTCTGTGACAACGTTGTAGAAGTGTCGAGTGTGTCGAACAGGGTTGCGTACCTCGTAATTAAGCTAACCGAGAGGTATAGCCTCAAGGTTGTGCAGGTTTACGCACCGACCTCGACGCACTCTGACAATGAGGTGGAAGATATGTTCCATGACATATCAAAGGCCCTACACTTCACCACCAAGGCCCACTACAACGCTGTCATGGGAGACTTCAACGCCAAAGTGGGAGTACAGAGTTGCGGCGAATCGGTAGTAGGATCCCATGGCTATGGTAGCAGGAATCATAGGGGGCAAATGCTTGTCAAATTCCTCGAAAAGGAGGGGCTATTCTTGATGAATTCATTTTTCAAGAAACAGCTCCAAAGGAAGTGGACGTGGCGGAGCCCCGACACTATGACTAAAAACGAGATCGATTTCATCATAACGGACAAGAATCGCAAATTCAGAGACGTCTCAGTGATCAATGGGTTTAATACCGGAAGCGATCATCGACTCGTGTGAGGCTCTCTGAATATCGATTTTAAGCTTGAACGTGTTCGTTTGATGAAATCCAGCCTCCGACCAACCCTGCTCCAAACTATAGTCGGATCTGAAAAGTTCCTAACGTACATGATTATTTCAAAAATATATAGCGACGGTAGGGTTAAGATGTCTATTTCCTTGAAAAATTCCTTTAATGACTCACGAGTATCCATATTATAAATTGCTCTAACTGCCCTTTTTTGCTAAATGAAAACTGACTCAATATCTGCAGCAGATCCCCATAAAATAAGGCCGTTCGAAATAATGCTATTAAAATAGGCAAAATAGACCAACCGTGCCGTCGCTACATTGGTTAGCTGCCGAATTTTTCTTACTGCAACAGCAGCAGAACTCAACCTACTTGCTATCGCTGTGACGTGGGAACCCCACTGCAGTTTAGAATCGAGTGTTATTCCTAAAAACACAGTTGATTTTATGAATTCAATCGTTTGACCATCTAATTCGATATTTGAGATTGAAAGTATATCAGTTGAATTTAACAATGAAAATTTAATACATTTAGTTTTGTTTGGATTTAATAGTAAGTTATTGGCAGCAAACCATTCAGATACCTTGGACAGGGTGTCGTTGGGTTCAATGAATTCAGTATCTTTCCTGTTAACCTTGAAGAGTAAAGAAGTGTCGTCGGCAAACATTACGATGCCTGATCTTCGGCTCACCACATATGTAAGGTCATTTACATAAAAAAGGTACAGACATGGAGCAAGAATTGATCCTTGAGGGACTCCCATCTTAACCACAGATCCCGATGATATTGCTCTATTTATCGCTACCTTCTGATTTCTCTGCACTAGGTAAGACTTGACTAGATTTAAAGAGATGCCACGAATGCCATAGAAATTTAATTTACAAATTAAGGTGTCATGGTCTACACAATCAAATGCTTTGGAAAGGTCGCAAAAGACACCTATGGCGTCATGCGACTCTTCCCAAGCTTGCAAAATAAATTTAATCAAACTGTGACCTGCATCTGTAGTAGATCTACCCTTAGTGAATCCAAATTGCTGCGAATGTAAGATTTTATTTGTATTAAAATGAGAAATCATTTGCGTTAGCATTATTTTTTCGAATATTTTGCTAAACGCTGGTAGAATGGACACTGGGCGATAATCAGAAGGATTATCCTTATTACCTGATTTAAAGATAGGAACTACTTTACTACATTTCATTAGATTGGGGAATACGCCTACGTCTATACAGTTATTAAAAATGGTAGCCAGAGTTGGCGCAATGACATCGGGCATTTAGGTTCTAGCAAAATGAAAACAGAGGCTCGCAACAGTATGTATTAAATTCGTCAGCTACTTTAACGGCGTCCGTTATTATAGTATTATTTATTTTTAGTGAAATAGATGAGTCTGTGTTTTTTCGTCGGCCTGTTTCGGTATTTATTATTTTCAAAATTGTTTTAACTTTATCATTTGATAATTTTATTTTATTATTTACGTGTGCTGCTTTTGCTTTATTACATACGATTTTAAATAATTTTGAATAATCCCTAACGTATTGGTGGAAGCGTTCGTCAGTAGTACAGGATTTTCTATCATACAGCTCATATAAGACGTTCCTACTCTTTCTTATTCCAGTCGTAGCCCATTCATTAAATGTTAATTTACTTCCTACCTTAATACGTTTTTTAGCACAAGTTTTATCGAATTCTTTACACACGGTCTTAGGAGTGTTTTGAAATGTTTATTGGGTTCGTTTGAGATTACGTCTAGATTGGTAATGTTTTGCGCGATGTTGGTTTTGAGACGATCAAGTCTATGTTTATCGAACGGCCTAATTTCTATGATTCGATCTGTACTGCCCTTGGCCCGAGGCAGCTTCACTAATTGCGCTTTATGGTCCGAGCGAACTCCGCTTATAATAGCTTTCTCTAAATATCTACAATTTAAACAAATGTTATCTATGCATGTGACCGAAGTGGGTGTGACTCTGGTTGGTTCGTTAAAAGAGCAATCTAAATTAAATGACTTCAAAAGAGACACAAACTGATCTCTTTCAACTGATTGTGACAAAATATCTACATTAAAGTCTCCGCAGACTACCACTTTTTTATTACCATTTACAGATTTCCTTAGAACATCTTCCATAGCATTAGCAAATATGGGAAGATTTGAAGTTGGTGGTCTATAGATGCACAATATTAAGTACTGATCCGTCTCTGCACAAGCGATCTCACACACACGTTCCACAGAGAGGCCAGACAGATCTTTTCGCGCTCTGAACTTTAAATGGTCTTTAAACAAGATAATACAGCCGCCTCCTGCCGCGGACTCCCTGCAGAACGCGCTGGCCACTACATAATTATTAACATTAAATTTCATCATATCTTGTTTTAGTTTCAGTTTTTAGCTATAGTTTCAGACAATAATGCTAAATCTAATATTTTGCCAGAAAAGCGATTTATATTTTGATGAAGTAATGTTAAACTACTTAGCTGCTCTATTGTCGTAGTAGGTAGTTTAAAGACAAGTCCTCGGTCGGAGATGTCGTCCTAACAGGGGAGGGGGGAGGAGGATGATTTCCGAATACGGAATTAATAAAACATGCTAAGGATTTAGCAAGCTTGTCAGAAGTAAATTCATACTCACTAATAAGATTATTAGTGTCAAAAAATAAAACGTCACTATGACGGTTCGTCAACTTAAACAATAATTTGTTTAAACGATATAAGGATTTATTACATTGAGATTGAGAAGCTGAGTAGGGAAACGTACCCATAATAATGTTTTTTGCACCCAGTTTTAGTAGGGAGTCGAACCCAGTTTTGACATCTGAATATCGAATGGTAGCCCCGTCACCTAACATTAACACAATTGTTGATTGTTTGGTCACCTGGGAATGCATAATTGTTTCAATTATTTGTTTAAAAGAGGCGTTCGGCATACAATGATTTATGACACAGCTGTTTGGTACCTTATTATATAATATTTTGCCAAAGCCGTTTCCTATCCTATCAGAAAACACTAGGGTTCTATTTACATGTTTACAGAAGTTTTTATCCTCTAGAGTTATTATATTATTATATTTGTTACTTAAGTCCCTTAAGGAACATTCTAGCCTATTAATTTTCGCCCTCAGCTCGCAAGTGTCCGTGACGTAACTACACCTACTGTGTTTTAATTTTAAATTACTTGCTTTTAATTTATTTAAAATATTGAGACTACAAAAGTAGTCTCAATATTTTAAATAATAACTAAAATGTTACATAAACATGTAACATTTTAGTTTTGTGAACATTAAGATGTTGTTTGTACACAGTCTTTTTGATCTTCTTATAAATCTATTTCACTTAAGATATTTTTTTAGTTTGTTATGGCTTTTAAAATGAACTTGTTTACACTCAAAATATGACTCCCTAGTAAGATCAATAACAACCGGAGACAGCGAACGTTTGCTAAGACGTGGTGTACAGGCGTTAGGCGATGGCATTAACTCTTCATAAAGCCGCTGGGTGTTATCGGCTTCCTGACGTTCAATCTGCTCCCGTAGCTGACGAACTAATATGTGGGAATCGGCGAGCTCGTACTCGAGATCGTCGACCCGTTGCAGAGCCTGCTCATGAACGTTATAGCATTGCTGGAATTTGCTAACAGAGGTCAGCAGTTGGTCGCGCTGTTCTGCTACGTCCGTGTACATCACATCCAAGTCCGCCAGTTCGTATTTAAGTTTCGTGTTTTTTGCTACTATTTTATTAACCTCCTCTTCGCTCTCATCACGTTTCCGCAGTAGCTGTTCACACGTAGCTTTAGATTGCTTGAGCTCTTTAAGGGCTGCGTTCAGTTTGAGATCAATTTCACGTGCCGTGACCTTGCGGGTCATCACTGAGCTAGACATTTTGAACTCAGGAGACACACAGTCACTCCACAGCACCTGAAACTAACCGCGACGCAACTATACACCAAGCATAGAAAGCAGTGAAGTCGGATTGTTATTTGGAAAACAAGAAAAAGTCGTGAGAAAGGCAAGATAGGTACAGACAACAGTATTTAGGCGTCTTAGCTGCTAGTAAAGAGTAGCAAGAAGGTATTATGAACAGAAACGCCCTGTGTAAACAGCTGACCGGTTCAATGACATTTATGCATGAGGTTATAAATGTAAGATTCTAGACTTTGTTCAATAACTATAGACTGTTACACAATGCTTATTTAATGCGTTTTAAGGTGTCCTATTTTGATTTATTTATGATTTACGAAGACAATACTTCCCTTTTTTAGACGTAGATTTGAACTTGCTGTCCGTTGGACGCCGCTGGGCTGGCGAGTATACTTGGAATTTAACACTTTAATGTTATTTACAACATAAACTACTTTACTCGAACATGTTCTTGTTTATTAAGAATGATTTTTTGTTGTTTATATTACTTTAAACACTTGAATTATAATTATTTTTATTATTTATAACAGCAGTGTCGTTTTTGACGTTTGAACTCAGTGTTGCCAGCATTGTCTCCAACACCCGTTCAATAGAACGAGCGATCGAGCAAAATCGGGGATCAAAGGTTTTTGTCAAGTCTCTTGGAAGAAGTCATCTGACCAAGCTGACCACTACGGATGGAGTAGTTGTTTCTTCCAGGTCTGGGATTCTTTCGGAAATTGAAAACTTCTACAGCCAGTTATGCGCTACGCATGCATCTCAACCTGATCCCGAAAATGAGGAGTCCAGAGCTGCATTAACACGCCACTTTACGGAAGACTTGCCAGAAATCAGCCTGGACGAAATCGCGATGGCTCTCAGACAGCTTGAAAATGGAAAAGCCCCTGGAGAAGACGGTATTACGACTGAGCTCCTGAAATCTGGTGGTAAACCTATAATGAAGGAGCTCCAGAACTTTTTTAATACTGTTCTTTTTTATGGGAGAACTCCAGAGGCGTGGAGTAAGAGTGTTGTCGTGCTGTTTTTCAAAAAGGGTGATAAAACTCTTTTGAAGAACTACCGACCCATTTCACTTTTAAGCCACGTCTATGAGCTGTTTTCGAGAGTCATCACGAACCGTCTTGCGCGAAGGCTCGACGAGTTCCAGCCCCACGAACAGGCCGGGTTTCGATCGGGATACGGCACCATAGACCACATCCATACAGTGCGGCAGATTATACAGAAGACCGAAGAGTATAATCAGCCCCTGTGCCTAGCATTTGTGGACTATGAGAAGGCCTTTGACTCGATCGAGATCTGGTCTGTTCTGGAATCTTTGCAGCGATGGCAAGTCGATTGGCGATACATCAAAGTGTTGAGAGGTCTGTACAACGCCGCTACTATGGCCGTCCAAGTCCAGAATCGGCAGTCTGAACCTATCCCCTTGCATCGTGGTGTGAGACAAGGGGACGTTATATCTCCCAAATTGTTCACAAATGCATTGGAGGATATGTTCAAGACGCTGGACTGGAAGGGGCGCGGCATTAACATAAATGGCGAGTACCTCTCACACTTACGATTGGCAGATTATATCGTCATCGTGGCGGAAACGCTGCAAGATTTGCAACATATGTTGAATGGCCTAGCTGATGCTTCTCAACGCGTTGGTCTTCGGATGAACCTGGATAAAACCAAGGTTATGTTCAATGAACATGTAAGTCCGGAACCAATTGCAGTTCAAGGCAATATTCTCGAGGTTGTTAAGGAGTATGTTTACCTCGGGCAAACTATGCAATTGGGTAAAAACAACTTCGAGAAAGAGGCCAACAGAAGAATACAGCTGGGATGGGCAGCGTATGGGAAACTGCGCCAAGTCTTTACATCGCCAATTCCACAGAGTCTAAAGACGAAAGTCTTCAATCAGTGCGTCCTGCCCGTTATGACATACGGTGCCGAAACATGGACACTCACTGTAGGGTTGGTCCACAAATTTGAAGTTGCTCAACGTGCTATGGAAAGGGCTATGCTCGGAGTTTCTCTAAAAGATCGAATACGTAACGAAGTGATCCGACAGAGAACCAAAGTTATCGACATAGCCCACCGCATTAGCACGCTGAAGTGGCAATGGGCCGGCCATATAACCCGAAGAACCGATAACCGTTGGGGTAGACGAGTTCTTAAGTGGAGACCACGGATCGGCAAACGTAGCGTGGGACGTCCTCAGACTCGGTGGAGCGATGATCTTCGCAGGGCGGCTGGCAAAAGCTGGATGAGAGTGGCCGAGGATCGTGCTCAGAGGCGTGCCATGGGAGAGGCCTATGTCCAGCAGTGGACGAACATAGGCTGATGATGATGACTCCTTAGAAATACTAGTTTTAACGTGTTTGTTACACAATTCGATTATTTAAATACTAGTCAAAACTTGTAGGATTGCACTATGTATAAAGGTTATTAAGAACGCAGCCTTGTGTTTCGCTTACACAGTAGGTACTATCCTACATTTTGTGGACATATTATATAGCTAAAGTTTATATTATGAATATATATATATAGATAGACAGTTTCAGTAGCTCTATTGTTTTCTTTGTATCAAACGCACCACGATCTTTTATTATTCAATTACTTAACGTCAATACACTATGCAAAGAGAGCTTTTTGAAAAAACAGCTAGTTTGAACGTGTTCACTAGGCAAACCGATTATTTACTTGACTGTCGTCGATAAGAGGAGCGTTATGTTTTTTCGAGTGTATGTCTTTGAAGATACTGGTTTAAACTTGTTAAATTGCACTACGCATAAAGGACCTCAGGAACGCGGGTGGCATTGTATAATTGCTTTATTGTTGTCTTTGTATAAAAAAAAACCGCCCCTGTCTTTTGTTATTCAACAAACCGCGTCTGGAGAATACGAGTTTATACCTGTTCACTGAGCGAAGCCTTTCTTTCAAAAAATACGTGTCCCAACTTGTACGGATTGCGCTAGGTATAAAAGCGTGCCATCACATCTCGGCTTCATTGCGCCCCAAACAATTCTCCGAGCAAGATCTTCGAGTAAGAGAGTCGAGAGTCGTGAAGTGTAAAAAGTTTAGTGCACGGTTACTGAAAGCAGTGTTTCGTTGCTGAAATGGAAGTAAGTATGTAGTCATAATTTTATGTGTGCCCACTTACTTCAGATTTTGATTGATTGTAACATAACCTTCATCTATTTTTGTGTTTACCATGTAAATCTTTTTTAAAGGACCGTTTGAATGTTTTTATATTGTTACAGGAAAACACATTTAAAAATTATTATTATCCCGACGACGAAGCAAGTGATGAAGAAGGAGCGCTGGCCTATAAAGTCAAAAAAGCTATTGCTAACACTAACAAGAGGCCTAATAACAGCATAGATGGCTTCTTTGAAAAACGAAAGAAAAGGTAAGTTGCAACAAAGTCGTCAAGCGTCAGCCAAGCCACTGCGGAAGGCGTGACTTTTATAAAGTCGAACAAAGACGATGCATCATACGCCTCATATCTCGTAAAAATTGAGGTGTACCTATGATGCGCAGAAAGTAAAAAATGTTTCGCCAACGGAGCATTGGCAACATGCGGAAGTGCGTGTTAAATTACGCTCACTCCGAAGAGGACGCTCACGTGGAATCCACAAGAGATGTGATTTACCAAATCACCAAACAGTTAGCGGACAAAAGTGATTGTGTCAATTACGTTATAGACAATACAAAATAAGTGTAAAAGTAGTTTTAAGATCTTAATTTGTTCCTTTTATCTTTTTTTACTCGATTGTTTGTTTAATTGCTTTATAACTCGTACCGAACATTTTTCTTTGTATAGCGAACACCTTTTGTATTCTAAGCTTCCTTTCTAGTTATTATTTTTCCGACAAAGAGTCATTGTCTTTCATATTAGATAAGTAACACAAGTTCCAAGCGCCGATGTTCATAGTATAAATAGACCATAGCCCGCTTAAAAAAAACACATTCTAACGAAGACGTAATAATGGACGGACAGAACTGCAACTTCTTCGACCAACAACTTGAACAGCTTACTGAAGACCAAAGGCTACACGAACTCTGCGAAAAAGTGGAACAAGAATATTTTAAAACGTAGGTTACTTACCTTTGTTATAATACTGCTTTTGTTATAATTGTGCTATTGTCATAGATATCCATCCTACTGAATCATGCTTCAACTCATTTGATGCTAATAGTTACCTTTGTTATATTGTGTCATTGTAATGGATACCCATCCTACCGAAACATGTTTCAACTCGTTTTTTGCTGGTTGTAGCTGGTAGGGGTGGATTTTAAGGTATTTAAACCGAATGCCAGTTGCTTCAAATCGTTTGTTACTTTTCTCGCGACGGCATAGGACTAGTTCTATTTAAGATGTATTTCAATTTGGATCTATCTCAAAGTGAAATTACAAGCCTAGATAAATCTTTGATCTTGTCCAAATTCCATAATTTGATACGATTATGGTATTTAAAAAAGGTTTTACCAGTTTCGTATTTAGAGGATACCGAGATTATGCCATATTTCACACCATGCAGTGGACACATCATACATACTCATCAATCTGACACATCTGATGAAATTGATGGTGTACTGCCAATGCAAGCATATTGCTTAAATTGTAGACGAGAAATGAGTTAGTATTAAACTTTTAGGTGTTTTTGTTTATGTTATAATTGTCAATAATTTGTAATATTAATAATTGTTTTATTTTTGCAGATCTTTACAAGTTGGCCGAGGAGAAATAAATAAAAAAAGATCAGCAATGTCAACTGTGACTGCCGAACCACCAACAAAGAAAAAAAAACCTTTGAACAATTCAACTAGCTACGCTGCTGTGGCAACGTCAACAGTATCAGTTGGACACCAAAACGTGAGTACAGAAAATAATCACAAAATTGAATGTCCTGTGTGCCACGTGTCAGTATCAAGAAAATATTATTCCAACCACTTGAAAAGTAATACTCATAAAAACAACGTGATAAGTTCTGACAAGGAATTTACAAACGTTCAGTTAATTGAAAGTGCGTTCGGGAATAGAATAGTTACTTACAGAATTTTACCTGATTCCGTTACTACCAATGCATTTGAAACACCAGAATTATTTTTGCATAATGTCAAGGGAAAAGTGTTTAAATTACTAGAACGATCCATAGCAGAACAAACTGTCGTTAAAGTAAATTTCATTCTTAATGCAGATTTTACACAACAAACTAAGCAACTTAGTAATATTTTTGACTTTCAATCGTTAAATTACGTCGTTTGCAAGGGGGACGCCACAGATGATATTTATGCATCACTTTTAACTGAAATTGTTAACAAAGTAACCAATTTTGAAAAAAAAGACAGCGGATGGAGTTTAGTTAAAATTAAATATTTAGACATGAATATCAATAAATTCAATCCTTTGCGTGGTTCATCTTACATAAACTTACCATTGGATATAAAAAACAAAAAAGCAGTTATCAACGTTAAAAACAAAGACCATGAATGCTTTCGTTGGGCTGTACTGTCAGGTTTATATGAGCCAAACAACAACTCTAACAGGGTCTCGTCGTACAAATTGCACAGAAATAAATTGAAATTTGAAAATCTTTCCTTCCCAATAAAAATAAACAATATTCATAAATTCGAGAAAATGAATGATTTAAGCATTAATGTTTTTGGCTTGGAGTACGATTCGAAAAGCAAGCAAAATAAAGTTATTGGTCCGTTACACTTAACGACAAGTAGGAAAACTATCCATTTAAACTTGCTGTATTTGAGTCACGGTACTAAGGGTCATTATTGTTACATAAAAAGTCTTTCGCGATTAGTATCAAAACAAATGACGACGTCAGAGCATGCAATCCACTTATGTGATGGTTGTTTAATTTATTTCACTTCACATGAAAATTTGCAGAAACATCAAAAACATGACTGTTTTCATGCATGTACAAACTTACCCTCTGAAAACGATAGTAAAAGAAACTGGTTTAATGAATTAGTTCCCTCTAACCAAATATCATTCAATAACTACGATCGTAAATTGAGGGTCCCATTTGCTATATATGCCGATTTCGAAGCATTTTTAAAACCCATTGAAACTTGTATCAACGATCCGAATAAATCCTCAACAACCAATGTTCAGGAACATGTAATGTACAGTTTTGGATACTATATTAAATGTTCATATGATGACAGTTTATCTGTATATAGAACATACACAGGTCAAAATTGTGCCGAATCATTTATAAAATTATTAAAAAAAGATTTAGAGAACATTTGCAAAAAGAACACTTTTGTAAAATGTCCTTTACCCTTAACGGAACAAGATAAAGTAACCATAGCACAAAGTGATACCTGTTTCATTTGTGAAAAAAAAATTAAATGAAGAATTCATTGTGTCTCATAACCAACATACCGGTGCTTTTGAAGGAGTCGCTCATCCATCCTGTTCTGAGAAATATCGAACCCCTAATTTCTTACCTGTGTTTTTACACAATTTGAGTAGCTATGATGCTCATTTTATTGTACACGGGCTTGGATTTGAAGAGGGGGACATAGAAGTTATCCCACAAAACAAAGAAAAATATATTTCTTTCTCCAAGCAATTTCACATCAATAACCATGTAATGAAATTAAGATTTCTTGATTCCTTAAAATTTATGAGTAGCAGTCTTGATAAGTTAGCCAAAAATTTACTGCCCGATCAGTTTCATGAACTTCGGTTAAATTTTCCATCTGAAGAAGACTTCAACCGCTTAATACGAAAAGGAATATATCCATATGAACATATGACATCTTTTGAATCATTAGAATTGGTTAGTCTTCCCAATCACGATGATTTTTACAGCTCATTAAATGATAACCACATTTCAGAAAATGATTATAAACATGCACGTGACGTATGGAATCACTTTAAATGTAAAAACATGGGGGATTATTCAAATCTTTACTTAAAAACTGATGTTTTGTTGTTAGCAGATGTGTTTGAAAATTTTAGAAATGTTTGTAAAGAAACATATGGATTGGATCCTGCACAATATTACACGGCACCTGGATTAAGTTGGGATGCTATGTTAATGTCTACTAAAATTAATCTAGAACTTCTAACGGACATTGACAAAATTTATTTTATTGCAAATAACATAAGAGGTGGTATTTCTCAATGTAGTAACAGACATGGGAAAGCTAATAATATATTTATGTCTGAATATGATCCTACGTTACCATCTTCATTTTTGATGTATCTAGATGCAAATAATCTTTACGGCTGGGCAATGTCACAATGCCTTCCCATTGGCAAGTTTGAATGGGTGGATAATAATACTGATTTTAATGTTTCTGATGATGCTGAACACGGATACATTATAGAAGTTGATTTGAAATACCCAAATAACTTACACGATTTTCATTCTGATTTACCATTCTGTCCAGAAAACGTTTGTTTAGGTGATACCAAAGAAAAAAAGCTGATTCCTAATTTAAATAACAAAGCGAACTATGTGATTCACTATCGAAATCTAAAACAATGTTTAAAAAATGGTTTACGTTTGCTAAAAATTCACAGAATTTTAAAGTTTGAACAAAAGGCATGGTTAAAGACTTACATCGATTTAAATACACACATGCGTTCGTTGGCCAGATCAGAATTTGAAAAAGACTTCTTCAAACTTATGAACAATTCTGTTTTCGGTAAAACTATGGAAAATATAAATAAAAGAGTGAATGTTAAATTACTTAACCACTGGCAAAACCACGGAAAAACTCAAGGAGTTCAATCTTTAATAGCAAGACCTGAATTTCACAGCCTTTCTATATTTTCGGAGAATTTGGTTGCAGTACAGTTGAAAAAAACAAAAGTCTTGTACAACAAACCTATTTATTTAGGATTTTGTATATTAGATTTGTCAAAAACTTTAATGTATGAATTTCACTATGACTTCATGAAAACCAGATAAACTGAAATTGCTTTACACGGACACGGACAGTTTGGTATATCAAATATTTACGAATAACTTTTACGCTGATATACTAATAGATCTAGAATCTTACTTTGATACTTCTGATTATCCTCCTGACAATCAATACGGTTTGCCATTAGTAAATAAAAAGCAATTGGGTTTTTTCAAAGATGAAAATAATGGTAAAATTTTTAAAGAGTTTATTGGCCTTCGATCAAAAATGTATGCAATGGATGTACAAAACGAATTTATAGCAAAAGCAAAAGGAGTTAATAAATGTATTACTAAAAAATTTAACATTGACAATTACAAAACATGTTTGTTCAAAAAAGATAATTTGTTGTGTGAAATGATGCGGTTCAGGTCTATAAAACATGTTATATTTACACAAAAAATAAACAAAATATCTTTATCACACAGTGATACAAAACGATATTTATTAGAAAATTCCACTGACACGCTTGCTTGGGGCCACTACAGAAAAAAGGACATTCAGTGTTAATATTACTTTTCTGTACTTGCGACTGTTCCTAAATTTGTAACATTTTTTTGTAATTATTGAGTATGGACTGGTAATAAGATAATAGAAAGTTGTAATTTATGTATAATTATAAAATTTCAGAATGTTTTTAGACATTTTTTATAAATTTAAGTTTTTTATTTGTAGTATTATGCATGGACTAGTTATACGATTACAGAAAGATGTAATTTACTCTTTTTTTTTAAATTAAATAAAGTGTTTAGATAAATTTCATGTGTTTTTATTTAAAAATTATTCAGGTGTGACAAAACTATATAACCTTGTTTGGACTTAAAAAAAAATCATTAGTGTTTTAGTACTTTTAGATTCAACACGTATAACAGATTTATATAATGATTCACTTTTGTCACCCTTTTACGGCCATTGTTGCTGGTCCCAGTGGGTGTGGAAAATCAAAATTTGTCACAAACTTTTTAAATGATTGCAAAGTACTATGCGATGTAAATTTTTCGGAAGTTATTTGGTGTTATGATGAAATGCAACCTTTGTACAATCTGGAAAATGTTAATTATAGTCAAGGAATACCTGATATTAACATGTTTGATGGGAAGCAACCTAAACTTCTTATTATCGATGATTTGATGAGGGAGTCAGATGGACGGATCGTTGATATTTTCACGAAGGGTAGTCATCACAGAAACTTAAGCGTGTTTTATATTACACAAAATATATTTCACCAGGGACGAGGTCAACGTGACATCTCGCTAAACACAAGTTACATTGTATATTTTAAAAATCCTAGAGATAAAACTCAAATACGATACTTGTCGCGACAAGTTTATCCTGAAAATTCAAAATTCGTGGATGAAGCCTATAAAGATGCTACTAAGGATGCCCATGGATATCTCATGATTGATCTGAAACAAAATACAGATGACTTATGTCGTTTCAAAACTAAAATATTTCCGTTCGATAAATATTGCACAGTTTACATTCCTAAAAATGAAGGATTTAAATATAACAGGAATCAACAAGTTTTAGTCAGTTCTAAATGATGCACTCGAGTGTGAGCACATATAAACACTTACTTGAAGCGTTGCAAGTACTTAAGCCAAAATATCGCACGGCTTTACTCAAAGCTTGTGATGATGATGAAATCAATATTATTTGCGAGTGTATTTATAACGTGCTAAAAGGAAAAATTCCATTAGAAAAAAAAAGAAAAATCTAAATTACACAAGAACATATTACGCAAGCTAGTTTCAAAGGGAAAACAAAAACTAAGAAAAACTATCATCATTCAAAAGGGTGGTGCATTTCTACCTGTTATTTTAGGTGCAGTTTTAAGTGCTTTAATAAACTCTTTATAACCAAAATGGAGAACACAAAAAAAATGCTTTTGGTAGAACAAGAGTAACAAGACCTCTAAAACGCGCAAAACCAATAGGTTGGGAAGAATTTGCATTGGTTTTAAAAGATATAAGAGTTCCTACATTTTGTATTGGTAATCCCGCTAACTTGGAGTATATGAAGAGAGATTACGCCAGCGAGTTTCGTGCATCATCATCATCTTCTAAAAATACAAGGGATTCATCATTTAAAGTAAAAAACGCATCTACACCTATTTCTGCTAAAACAATTGAGTCGACCAAAAAGAAATTAGATTGCGAAAAATGGACCCCTATTAGATATAAATAAGATTTACTACGATGTGTCCAACCCAGCTGGTTACAGTAGTATAGATAAGTTAGCGAAGGAAATGAAAGGTAATATGAGCAAGGAGGAAGTAAAAAAATGGTTACAGTCTCAGGAAACGTATACTTTACATAAACCTGTCCACCGACGATTTACTAGGAATCGATACATCCTATCTAATTATAATGAACTCTGGCAGGCTGATCTCAGTGATATGCGTACTTATAGTCAATATAATGATGGATATAAATATATTCTTTGTGTTATTGATGTTTTTAGTAAATATGCTTTTGCAAGAGCCATGAAAAAGAAGGATTCAGAAACAGTTAAACAATGTTTTGAAAGCATATTTGCAGAAGCCAAATCTACCCCTCGTCACATCCAATCCGATAAAGGCACAGAATTTGTTTCAAAGGTGGTAAGAAACTACTTTAAAAGCAAAAACATTAATTATTACACCACTAATAATCCAGACATTAAAGCAAGTATAGTTGAAAGGTTTCAAAGAACTCTTAAAATGAAAATGTGGCGTTATTTTACTCATGGAAATACTTACAACTACACTAATATATTACAAGATCTTCTTCACTCTTATAACCATAGTTATCATTCTAGTATCAAAATGCGACCAATTGATGTTAATTTTAATAATATCATGACTGTTTGGTGTAACTTATATGATAGAAAAAAAGACAAACAACTTTCATTAGAAACCACAAAACTGAATGTAGGTGATCATGTTCGAATAACTAAATATAAACACATATTTCAAAAGGGTTATGAAACTAATTGGAGTGATGAAATTTTTATAATTGATGCAATCATTAGACGATCTCCGAGACTTGTTTATACCTTAAAGGACTTGGATGGTGAACCAATCGTAGGTACATTTTATTCTAAAGAATTACAAAAAACAACTTATCACCCCTCCATGAAGTATAAAATTGATAAAATAATACGCTCTCGTCGTGTTGGTGGCAGAAAGGAAGTGTTAGTGAAGTGGCAAGGTTATCCGAGTAAATTTAATTCTTGGATTCTTGCATCAAAATTAGAAAAAATATGAGTGAAGGAAGTTTTTATTTTTATTTATTTAAATTTAATTTACAAAAACAGGCTTACAGTTTATAACCAACACACCTATTATGCTAACATACAAAGAATAGTTAAAAGTAGGCAAACATCACATTTTATATAACTTTGTTAAGCAATAGCTCGACGGCTTATTATACTGATAATACAACAGCCCATTTCATGACCAAACTACCTAAGACCGTTAAATTAGAAGGAGAATGGGTTGTTGGTTTAGTGGAATTTCACGTTTCATGTACAATGTTCAAGATCAATAAAATATCATCTATATAAAAAAGAAAGTACGATGACCTAATGAAAAGTTTAACAAAATCATAGATATAAAAACTCACATACCTGCTACTACATATGATAGCGTTGACACTTTCCTTGACGCATTTAATGAAAACCCGCAATTAAAAAATAAGGTGAAATATAAGTGTGATAAAATATTAAAAACGGTGGCTATAACTGAAACTGAAGATATAACATCTATCATAACATCACCGATACTGAGTTTGCAGTTAGGTTTCAAACCACGATCTAATTTAAAACAAATTTCAATTGGGAAAAATCCAGTAAATTTGTATTTAGGGTTACCATCACAAATATTTGTGTATACCGATATCATTGAACCGCAAGTAGTGGGGGATGTTATAACATCATTGTTGAGAATAATTCCATTGGATCCAACTCAGTTCGTTTATGGAGCTTACAAAATGCATGTCTTCTCACCTGCTCATTATGTACCCGTTTTACGTAGAGAGTTCGATACGATTGAAATAGATATAAGAACGACTACCGGTGCCAGAGTACCATTTCAATTTGGATCTTCTTGTGTGAAGCTACATTTTCAACGAATAAAATGACTCGCAAACGATCGTCTGCCTCTTGTCCATATGAACATTATTATTTACATCAAGCTGGCTGTGGTGTAGGAATTGTCTATAAAGGTGTTCCATTTCAACGAGGTCATGGGATTGGAAGCTTTTTGGGTGGGCTATTTAGGTCTGTGATTCCTTTGTTATCCAGTGGTTTTAGGGCTGTAGGGAAAGAAACATGAGATGCGGGGATCGGCCTGCTGTCTGATATGGTAAATTCACGTCCTATGGAGAGTTCGATTAAGTCTCGATTCAAAGATGCAAGTGCTAACTTAAAAAGAAAAGCTGATGAAAAAATTGATTCTCTAATCTCTAAAAAATTGATCTGGGTATAAAATGTCAACTAAAAGACGAGAACGACTCATTCCGTTAAAAGCATCACGACGAAGAGGAAGTAAAAAAATTAAAAAGTATAACGTCGAAGATATATTTTCATATTAAATAACGTCATTCTTACATAATCATTCATGTGAATGTGCAAAATCTGAGTTAGATATATTTGCCCTGCCGTCAACTCAAACCAGTATTGAAAGTGGACAGTGGGTTCATTACAAACCAATCTCATCTTTATACAACGACGGCCCTATAGAATTTCAAGTTCCCGGATCAGGTGATGACTATATTGACTTGTCACATACGTTACTGCATGTCAATGCAAAAGTATTGAATCAGGATGGCACAAATTTAAAAGCAGATGTCCAAGTTTCGCCTGTTAACAATTGGTTGCATTCCCTTTTCAACCAACTAGACATATATTTAAATCAAAAACTCATATCGCCTCCGAACAACACATATGCCTATCGTGCTTATTTGGAGAATCTTCTTAACTATGGTCCAGCAGCCAAAGAATCTCATCCAACTTGTGGATTGTGGTACGAAGATACTGCACATCATATGGATGCCGTTGACGCAACGAACAAATGGTTTTACAAAAGAATGGAATTTGTCAAAGAGAGTAGACAAGTTGAAATGATTGGTCACTTGCATGGTGACATGTTTAACCAAGAGAAATTTTTAATAAGTGGCGTAGAAATGCGTGTTAAGTTAGTGCGCTCAAAAGAAACATTTAATCTTATTTGTCATCAAGATAAAAAATTTAAAGTACAAATAATGGATGCTAGTCTTATTATAAGAAGAGCGAGAGTCAACCCTAGCGTTTTGTTAGCCCATCAAAAAGTACTAGCGTCAACAACTGCAAAGTATCCTATAACAAGAGCGGAAGTTAAGGTTCTGACAATACCGGCAGGTGTGCAAGGTAAAACATTAGATAATATATTCCTTGGACAAGTTCCTAAAAGATGTATTGTCGGTTTTGTCTTAAATTCAGCGTTTAACGGTAATTTAGCATTGAATCCTTTCAATTTTCAACATTTTAATATGAATTCATTCAGTTTGTATGTAGACGGTCATGAAATACCTTCTAGAACATTACAACCATCATTTAGCTCTGGTTTAATAGCATCACCATATCACACTTTATTTTCTGGGACTGGTATTCATTTTCACAACGAAGGTAACGCAATAAGTAGAACAGACTACGGAGACGGATATTGTTTGCTGTGTTTTGATTTGACTCCTGATTTATCTGCTAGTTCAACGTCACATTGGAATCTCGTCAGACATGGAAGTGTTCGGTTAGTAGTTCGCTTTGATTCGTCTCTTAGTCAAACTGTTAACTGTATTGTATACGCAGAATTTGATAATGTAATTGAAATAAACAAGAATCGTGACGTAACTGTGGATTATAACAGTTAATAAATACTTTGTTTTTAATAGGGATACATCATTTGTTCTTAAACGTTGTTAACAGAATCATTAATAAGCAGCTAAATTTATATTTATCATGGATACAAATGAAATACAGCTCTGTATGAATAAAATAAGTTCCAGTTTTAAATCAAATGTTTTTGCTGCAAACCGATTGCCTATTTGGGTAAATTTACCTGCTTTTATTATAAGCAATTTAGATCCCGACTCAAAACCGGGGTCTCACTGGATAGCTATACACATTGATATTAATGGCATTGGTGAATATTTTGACTCATTTGGTCGAAAACCTACAGGTAGTCATAAGCTATTTTTGAAAAGAAATTCCAGGAGATGGGTTTATAACCACAACTCATTTCAAAATCCTTTTACCTCTGCGGGGAATATTGTTTAGTCTATCTGTATTTTAAGATTAAAGGAAAAACTATGTGTGACTTGGTAAATTTGTTTACTGAGAGTTCTCTATGTAACCATCTAATTGTAAGAAATATGTTTAAGTCTATTTTTTTGAAATAAACAATTAAATATAAAACAAACTCTTTTATTGTTCTAAGTTAAGTCTACATTTTCGTCAAGGGAAGTGTATTTTTGAATAAAACATAAAAATGAAAACATGGTATTCATTAAAACTTTATTCAAAGTCAAGGATATGGTCTATTTATACTATGAACATCGGCGCTTGGAACTTGTGTTACTTATCTAATATGAAAGACAATGACTCTTTGTCGGAAAAAAAATAACTAGAAAGGAAGCTTAGAATACAAAAGGTGTTCGCTATACAAAGAAAAATGTTCGGTACGAGTTATAAAGCAATTAAACAAACAATCGAGTAAAAAAAGATAAAAGGAACAAATTAAGATCTTAAAACTACTTTTACACTTATTTTGTATTGTCTATAACGTAATTGACACAATCAATTTTGTCCGCTAACTGTTTGGTGATTTGGTAAATCACATCTCTTGTGGATTCCACGTGAGCGTCCTCTTCGGAGTAAGCGTAGTATTTAACACGCACTTCCGCATGTTTCCAATGCTCCGTTGGCGGAACATTTTTTATTTTCCGCGCATCATACACCTCAATTTTTATAAGATGTGAGGCGTATGATGCATCGTCTTTGTTGGACTTTATAAAAGCCACGCTTTCCGCAGTGGCTTGGCTGACGCTCGACGACTTTACTGCAACTTTCCTTTTCTTCCGTTTTTCAAAGAAGCCATCTATGCTGTTATTAGGCCTCTTGTTAGTGTTAGCAATACCTTTTTTGACTTTATAGGCCAACGTTCCTTCTTCATCACTTGCTTCGTCGTCGGGATAATAATAATTTTTAAATGTGTTTTCCTGTAACAATATTAAAACATTATTCAAACGGTCCTTCAAAGTAGATTTACATGGTAAACACAAAAATAGATAAAGGTTATGTTACAATCAATTAAAATCTGAAATAAGTGGGCACACATTAAATTATGACTACATACTTACATCCATTTCAGCAACGAAACACTGCTTTCAGCAACCTTGCACTTAACTTTTTACACTTCACGACTCACGACTCTACTCGAAGATCTTGCTCGGAGAATTGTTTGGGGCGCAATGAAGTCGAGATGTGATGGCGGGCTTTTATACCCAGCGCAATCCCTACAAGTTGGGACACGTATTTTTTCAAAGAAGGGCTTCGCTTAGTGAGCAGGTATAAACTCGTATTCTCCAGACGCGGTTTGATGAAGAACAAAAGACAGCGGCGGTTCTTTTGATACAAAGACAACAATAAAGCAATTATACTATGCCGCCCGCGTTCTTGAGGTCCTTTATGCGTAGTGCAGTTTAACAGGTTTAAACCAGTATCTTCAAAGACATACACTCAAAAAAACATAACGCTCCTCTTATTGACGACGGTCAGGTAAATAAACGGTTCGCCTAGTGAACACGTTCAAACTAGCTGTTTTTTCAAAAAGCTCTCTTTGCATAGTGTATTGATGTTAAGTAATTGAATAATAAAAGATCGTGGTGCGTTTGATACAAAGAAAACAATAAAGCTACTGAAACCGTTTACTGTATTATGTAAACTCTCTATCTATATGTATTCATAATATAAACTTTAGCTATATAATATGTCCACAAAATGTAGGATAGTACCTACTGTGTAAGCGAAACACAAGGCTGCGTTCTTAATATCCTTTGTACATAGTGCAATCCTACAAGTTTTGAGTAGTATTTAAATAATCGAATTGCGTAACAAACACGTTAAAACTAGTATGTCTAAGGAGATTAGAAGTGAAAAGCAATAAAGCAACAAAATTCTTGTTTTTAACTGAAACCATTTACTATTTAGCGTAACAATATTCTCCAAGACATAGGTTAGGTTAGGTTAGATTTATGATAGTCCTGAAAGTTATGGATTCAGAATAAAATAAGTAGTTTGCAAAATAAGAATTTGTCAAAAGATATGTCCACGAAACATCGAGTTGCGAATCAAAAGTACAAACCAAGTACTATATAGCGTGACAATATTCTCCAAAACGTAGGTTAGGTTAGATTTAAGATAGTCCTGAAAGTTATGGCTTACGAATTTCTCCAAAACGTAGGTTAGGTTAGGTTAGATTTAAAATAGTCCTGAAAGTTATGGCTTACGAATTTCTCCAAAACCTAGGTTAGGTTAGGCTTGAATTTGTCCAAAATGTAGGTTAGGTTAGGTTTGAATTTCTCCAAAACGTAGGTTAGGTTAGGTTAGATTTATGATAGTCCTAAAAGTTATAGGTTACGAATAAAAGTGTACTGCGAATAATGCGATAGGATATTTATGTGCTGATAGAATAATGAATTGAAAGTGGACTTACGAAAACACATGGTATTTTTTGCACGGAGCGTGGCGGGTGATCAGGTACCCAAGAAAAAAAGGTAGGCAACGAACCCCGAGTGGTCGCAGGTAAGAAGTTGAACGTAACAAAGGGTGAGTCGGAAACAAAGGAAAGGGTCTCTATCCTTTTATGACTATGTGATTAGGTGTTGCTATTATGTTGCAATTACATTTATACCAGAAAGAGTGGGCGGAGCGTGATGAGACCCCGTCCAATCGCTTTAAATGGGGTGTTGACTTTTTTTTTTTTTAGAAATCGTTGCCCCCCAAGCCGCCATTTTGAGCAACAAAAAAGTGATCCAGAACCGGCGAATCCCTACTACTAGCATACCTTGGTGTTTCTTCGTCAATGAGCTATACAGCCTTAATGTTTTGTTTAGTCTGATTTTTTTCTAAATTGTGTTGTGATTTTTTAGCACCAATCTACCCAAATTAACTTTAATGTCCTACCCGGTTTACTAATGCCATAATACGCTGCCGTTCCGCATCTTGATGTCTAAACCCCCAATTACGGGTAAGTTTCCATATTTTTTTCTACATTTGAACTCGCCGTCACTTTCACTTTCTTCGTGATAAACTCTAATACTGTGAATCTCTTGTTCACAGGGGTGTTTAAATCGGTCCGATTTTAGAATATGTACAAATGTACTCTTCTCGAGTTTAGAGCGGTCTGATTTTAGAATTTACTTTCCTCGAATTTAGAACGTCCTACCAAATTTACTCCTCTCGAGGGTAAAGCGGTCTGAGTTTGGAACGGTCAACAAAATACACTCTTCTCAAGTTTGGAACGGCCTTGGTTTGAACCGGCTTCCAATAACTTATTATTATCTTCATCTCGGAACCACTACCGTTCGTATGGTAACTTCATATGGAACTCATTACAAGTTAGGCAGAACAATTTATAATTTTAAAGCGTTCACTGTGATTTTAGCTAATTTACACTAGGGTAAACGCTCCGTTTCACTCTATGTGCCTACCCAGTTAATTCTCAAGAAAACCATATTTGAAATGTGTTACTAAGAAGCTTGTTTGATGACTTTTACCTAGTATCACTGCCTGTAATAATTTCACTTCTAAAAGCATTCTTTATATACTGATAATCCGCTAGCACTTTTAATTCTTACATTTAAATGGAGTGAATTAGCCTTTCTGCTTCACCTAATAGCTGTTAAATACCACTGACTTTTACTGTTAAAAAAATAGGAAGGGTAGTTTTACTTTCTGGAAGCTGACCTTCAAATACTTGTTTAAAAATCTAGAATTGCCTAACTACACTGTATTTTGATAGGAGTTGAGTTATATTAACACCAAGTGTAAATGTATTAATATGAGAAGTACAGTAATCTTGTAACTTAGTGGTGGACTTTTAAAATAAAGCTGTTGTTACTAAATGTAATATGTATTTCATTTCAACCACATCATTCGTTTGTCGATGAAAGTATCTGGCGCCTAGATAAATAAATTCGATACTTTTATTGCTCTGGGGAATAAGCCGACCTACACCCTGTAAACTAGTCTCTTTCCTTTTAGCCGAGTACTACTTAATATATTTCTTAATATACCTACTACGGTACATTACACCCGCATCTAATGTTTCTTTCACTACAGCCCTAAAACTACTGGATAACAAAGGAATCACAGACCTAAATAGCCCACCCAAAAAGCTTCCAATCCCATGGCCTCGTTGAAATGGAACACCTTTATAGACAATTTCTATACCAGAGCCAGCTTGATGTAAATAATAGTGTTCATATGGACAAGAGGCAGACGATCGTTTATGAGTCATTTTATTCGTTGAAAATGTAGCTTCACACAAGAAGGTCCAAATTGAAATAGTACTCTGGCACCGGTAGTCGTTCTTATATCTATTTCTATCGTATCGAACTCTCTACGTAAAACAGGTACAAAATGAGCAGGTGAGAAGACATGCATTTTGTAAGCTCCATAAACGAACTGAGTTGGATCTAATGGAATTATTCTCAACAATGATGTTATAACATCCCCCACTACTTGTGGTTCACTTATATCGGTATACACAAATATTTGTGATGCTAACCCTAAATACAAATTTACTGGATTTTTCCCAATTGAAATTTGTTTTAAATTAGATCGTGGTTTGAAACCTAACTGCAAACTCAGTATCGGTGATGTTATGATAGATGTTATATCTTCAGTTTCAGTTATAGCCACCGTTTTTGATATTTTATCACACTTATATTTCACCTTATTTTTTAATTGCGGGTTTTCATTAAATGCGTCAAGGAAAGTGTCAACGCTATCATATGTAGTAGCAGGTATGTGAGTTTTTATATCTATGATTTTGTTAGACTTTTCATTAGGTTATCGTACTTTCTTTTTTATATAGATGATATTTTATTGATCTTGAACATTGTACATGAAACGTGAAATTCCACTAAACCAACAACCCATTCTCCTTCTAATTTAACGGTCTTAGGTAGTTTGGTCATGAAATGGGCTGTTGTATTATCAGTATAATAAGCCGTCGAGCTATTGCTTAACAAAGTTATATAAAATGTGATGTTGGCCTACTTATAACTATTCTTTGTATGTTAGCATAATAGGTGTGTTGGTTATAAACTGTAAGCCTGTTTTTGTAAATTAAATTTAAATAAATAAAAATAAAAACTTCCTTCACTCATATTTTTTCGAATTTTGATGCAAGAATCCAAGAATTAAATTTACTCGGATAACCTTGCCACTTCACTAACACTTCCTTTCTGCAACCAATACGACGAGAGCGTATTATTTTATCAATTTTATACTTCATGGAGGGGTGATAAGTTGTTTTTTTGTAATTCTTTAGAATAAAATGTACCTACGATTGGTTCACCATCCAAGTCCTTTAAGGTATAAACAAGTCTCGGAGATCGTCTAATGATTGCATCAATTATAAAAAATTCATCACTCTAATTAGTTTCATAACCCTTTTGAAATATGTGTTTATATTTAGTTATTCGAACATGATCACCTACATTCAGTTTTGTGGTTTCTAATGAAATTTGTTTGTCTTGTTTTCTATCATATAAGTTACACCAAACAGTCATGATATTATTAAAATTAACATCAATTGGTCGCATTTTGATACTAGAATGATAAATATGGTTATAAGAGTGAAGAAGATCTTGTAATATATTAGTGTAGTTGTAAGTATTTCTATGAGTAAAATAACGCAACATTTTCATTTTAAGAGTTCTTTGAAACCTTTCAACTATACTTGCTTTAATGTCTGGATTATTAGTGGTGTAATAATTAATGTTTTTGCTTTTAAAGAAGTCTCTTACCACCTTTGAAACAAATTCTGTGCCTTTATCGGATTGGATGTGACGAGGGGTAGATTTGGCTTCTGCAAATATGCTTTCAAAACATTGTTTAACTGTTTCTAAATCCTACTTTTTCATGGCTCTTGCAAAGCATATTTACTAAAAATATCAATAACACAAAGAATATATTTATATCCATCATTATGTTGACTATAAGTACGTACATCACTCAGCCTGCCAGAGTTTATTATGATTAGATAGGATGTATCGATTCCTAGTAAATCGTCGGTGGACAGGTTTATGTAAAGTATACGTTTCCTGAGACTGTAACCATTTTTTTACTTCCTCCTTGCTCATATTACCTTTCATTTCCTTCGCTAACTTATCTATACTACTGTAACCAGCTGGGTTGGACACATCGTAGTAAATCTTATTTATATCTAATAGGGGTCCATTTTTCGCAATCTAATTTCTTTTTGGTCGACTCAATTGTTTTAGCAGAAATAGGTGTAGATGCGTTTTTTACTTTAAATGATGAATCCCTTGTATTTTTAGAAGATGATGATGATGCACGAAACTCGCTGGCGTAATCTCTCTTCATATACTCCAAGTTAGCGGGATTACCAATACAAAATGTAGGAACTCTTATATCTTTTAAAACCAATGCAAATTCTTCCCAACCTATTGGTTTTGCGCGTTTTAGAGGTCTTGTTACTCTTGTTCTACCAAAAGCATTTTTTTTGTGTTCTCCATTTTGGTTATAAAGAGTTTATTAAAGCACTTAAAACTGCACCTAAAATAACAGGTAGAAATGCACCACCCTTTTGAATGATGATAGTTTTTCTTAGTTTTTGTTTTCCCTTTGAAACTAGCTTGCGTAATATGTTCTTGTGTAATTTAGATTTTTCTTTTTTTTCTAATGGAATTTTTCCTTTTAGCACGTTATAAATACACTCGCAAATAATATTGATTTCATCATCATCACAAGCTTTGAGTAAAGCCGTGCGATATTTTGGCTTAAGTACTTGCAACGCTTCAAGTAAGTGTTTATATGTGCTCACACTCGAGTGCATCATTTAGAACTGACTAAAACTTGTTGATTCCTGTTATATTTAAATCCTTCATTTTTAGGAATGTAAACTGTGCAATATTTATCGAACGGAAATATTTTAGTTTTGAAACGACATAAGTCATCTGTATTTTGTTTCAGATCAATCATGAGATATCCATGGGCATCCTTAGTAGCATCTTTATAGGCTTCATCCACGAATTTTGAATTTTCAGGATAAACTTGTCGCGACAAGTATCGTATTTGAGTTTTATCTCTAGGATTTTTAAAATATACAATGTAACTTGTGTTTAGCGAGATGTCACGTTGACCTCGTCCCTGGTGAAATATATTTTGTGTAATATAAAACACGCTTAAGTTTCTGTGATGACTACCCTTCGTGAAAATATCAACGATCCGTCCATCTGACTCCCTCATCAAATCATCGATAATAAGAAGTTTAGGTTGCTTCCCATCAAACATGTTAATATCAGGTATTCCTTGACTATAATTAACATTTTCCAGATTGTACAAAGGTTGCATTTCATCATAACACCAAATAACTTCCGAAAAATTTACATCGCATAGTACTTTGCAATCATTTAAAAAGTTTGTGACAAATTTTGATTTTCCACACCCACTGGGACCAGCAACAATGGCCGTAAAAGGGTGACAAAAGTGAATCATTATATAAATCTGTTATACGTGTTGAATCTAAAAGTACTAAAACACTAATGATTTTTTTTAAGTCCAAACAAGGTTATATAGTTTTGTCACACCTGAATAAAACCTGAATAAAGTTGCTCGTCTTTAGTCATTTTTTTAGGAGACCTAGAAGGAATAGTCAATTTTAAACCAGAATCTGAATTCATCTAGGGAACTAGCCAGTAAAGTAGAAGTACTTACGTGTCGATCAAAGTGCGCGGTAGGTGACAAAGTCGCCGCCCGAGGTAACGTAACGGTATCGCACAAGAAAGCGCAATTAACACGACTTTAAACACAATTCGAATAGGAAAGGAATAGACGGGATTGAAGGCCTGACCGTTCACTGCTGCGGATGCTGGCGAGTTGCTGGGTGGTGTCCTCTTCGTAGGGCGATTCGACTTCCCGACGAGATGACCTTTCGCTCGATTTTATCCGTGCTCGAAGACCATTTATGTGCAGGATTCGGTGGCTTTCAGGGTTCCAATTCAATGAAGTCGTTTATTGAAAATTATTATGCGTTTATTGCATTAATCGATGCTATATAAAATACGATTGTGCTTTTTCGACGGTTAAATTTGGAGTGAGAGAGCTTCGGTTCGGAGAGGGGTAGGCAAGCTTTTTTTGCGCGGCTGTAGATGGCGCTAGTAGGCGTGAACACTGGGCTAAAGTCAATGTTGCGTAAATCATCTTCAAGTTTATTTATATTTAATTTAGATATTATTTGCGTGCGATTTAGATTAGGTAATTTACGTTTTAAGGTTAGTAGGGCAGCGTTGTGATCGGTTATTGACGAGTTAGTGACAAGCGCTATGGAGGGGAAACTGGATTTAAGCATGATATGATCTAAACAAGACCCGCTTTGATGTGTGGGAAGCGTATGGGCAGGGAGTAAGCCATGGTAGGAGCATACGTTTAGGTAGTCCAGGGCAGTAGAATCGATACTTTCAGGGAGTATGTTAATGTTAATGTCTCCTACTAATATTACATTTTTAAAGGGAGATATATAAGGCAATGTTTCATCTAAGGAGTTAAGAAAAATATTGGCATTTCTAAAATATGGGGGTCTATATAAAGCTAAAACTGAAAAATCAGTTCCAATTTTGATAAGTAGTCGATTACAGTCTGATATGTTAGGCTCTTCGACTGTGATATCTAGATTATTTCTAGCATAAACCACTATCCCGTCATTTTGATTAAAATTTGCTTTGCTACTGTACATATTATACCCGAGCATGAGTGGTAAATTAGCATGTTTACCTAGCCAACACTCAGTTAAAACAATTATGTCACAATTAATGTTTATACGTTGCTGAAAAGTATTAAAATTGTCAAAATTTTCAAAAATACTGCGTATGTTTTGTGTTAGTATCGTTAGTGGATTACTGTAAGTGGAAATATACTGTTTGCACTTTTCCACATCACAAGTAGCTGACTCAAATACAGAGAAACTATCTAGGTCAGAGATCAATCTATTTGCCATAATACTTAAATAAAGCGAAAAGTCTAAAAAGAAAAATTAAAAATGGCGCTCTTAGGCGCCTTCATAATCTACTGAGTACCGTACTTATGTACCGTTTTTCCGCAGATTTTCTAGCAGGACAGTCAGATTCGCCAGTTTTGTGATTGCAGGGCTTTTTGAAGTGCAAGCATGTAGCGCATTTAGGTGGCTCGGCCTTCTTGGTACACTCCTTTATAGCGTGGCCCACTTCACCGCAATGACCGCAGGTGTTGGCTTCTTCCCGGCAGAACTTGGCCGCATGACCGTACTGCTGACACTTGAAGCACCTTGTTACCAGAGTAAAATCTCTCACTGGGCACGACGACCAGTTTATGAACACTCTCTCCTGAGTAATCAAGGTCTTGCGAATGTGCGCAGGGACTTCTAATACATAGTTGCAGATCTCGGCATCCTTCCTTCCCGATTTGTGACTCAGCTTAATCGAGGACAAAAATGTTTCAAGTGTCATACCTTGATGCTTGTCGGCTAAGTTTTGTTGGAATAAGCAGTTGAATACCTCCGTTTCCTGCATGGACGAGGGCACTCCGACGACAACGATTCTGGGCTTGCGCTTGTGCGGCTCATCCACAGTGAGGCCAGAGGTTGATAGCTGCGTCGACTGCTTAAGCTTCTCGATGTCCCCCTTGGTGTCGGTGCTGATGATAACGCCGCCGTTCTTGGTCTTGCGTAGACCTCTCACATGCAGCTTCATTTCCTCAGGTCTAATAATTTGGTGAACAAGGGACTTAGTTTCTTCGCTCGACTTCAACTTATCAGTCGGGTAGATGGCTAAAGAGCTAAAATTGTTAGGCTGGATAAAATTATTTGGACTTTTTTTAACCATGTCGGCGAAGGAAACTATTCCCGAAGCAGGCTTTGAGGATTCTTCAATGCACTGTTTGAGGTCTTGGAGTCGCTGTAACAGGTCATTTTTTTCTTTAAGGGCTTGAAGGGTGATATGGGTCTGAATCGTTTTTTGTTTAAGGGACTGGTACTGCACGGCCATTTGAGATGTCCCGTGACCCACTTTACGGCACAAACTGCTAATTCTCAGCTTCTGGTCAGAGTTCAATTTACTTTCGGAGGATATAGTGCACACCTCATTCGGGCACTGTTGAATTGAAGTCATCCAGTTTTGGATCTCAGAGGTGGGCACCATTCCAGGAAAATCCTCTTCTTGTTGGGCGGGCGGCGAAGGCGCGGGCGGAGGCGTGGACGGAGGGCTGCGCTGCGTAAGCGCGCTCCGGTTAAAGGGGCTGTCATTCATTTTTTTTTTAAGTAGTATCCCTATTCCTAAAAAAATATAGTTTATAAGTTAAAAACTAAGACACTTAACACGAGAGCCGAATGACCCAGATGAGTCACATGCACAGCGTACGAGTAGAGCTAGGTCACGAATTTGCAAGTGAATAATTATATTATTTTATTATTAAGTAAACACGTCTGATCGAACTCATCGACAACAAAATATGAAATATGAACTGATCTAAAAGAGGGGATGCAAAACTTATAATAAATCAGTTATCTCTGAGACACCAGCTAATGAGTTTCATTAAATAATAACCAAATACTACAAAAATAATCCAAATGTAATCCAAATGTTTTGGTAAGATTTTTAAATTTGTGTGATCAGATAATTACGGCTTATGTGAAGCCAGGCGCTGGGTATGACTTAAATAATTTATCAGTTTTGAACGGAATTTTTAATAAAATCACTGGTTCTGCATCACGAACCCTTGCTACTAATGGCATTCCCAACAGCTGGTCAGGGATCAGAGAATCTCTTATAAATATTTTTCCGACCGCAGAGATGAAACTGCACTGTACACAGATTTATCTATGATGACGCTAGGTAGGGACACTCCGCAAGTTTTTTATGAAAAATGTCAACATACGCTGAGTACTATAATGACCTATGTTCAACTCCATGAAAATGTAGAAACCACTGTGACAGCAAAAAGAGAATTGTGTAAAAATCTTGCTTTGCAAACATATCTAAGAGGCCTTTCCGAACCTTTAGGATCACGCATTAGATGTATGAGACCTAGTACTTTGGAACAAGCTCTCGAGTATGCCCAAACGGAGCTCAATGTCATGTATTTACAGAATAAAAATAAAAACTACGAAATTGCGCAAAAACCTCATTTTTCATATCAAAATAATGTCCCGTTTAGACCGTATAATGCGACGCAAACTTTTCAGCATCAAAGATCTGAAAATAGTACAAATCTTAATGGTAATCCAACTTTTTTGAGACCCCAAGCAAACACACAGCAAGCTGGCCCATCTAGGACGCAGCAAATGTTTCGAGCTTTACCACGTTCGAACATGTCAACAGGCTTTAGGATTCCGCAAAGACCCCAAAATCCCAGTGAGTACCAAAATTATCCTAAACCTATGAGCGGTATCAGCCACCCCGTAGCGCGCACGCTAGCCCTAACTAGAAACAACTGGAATCCGCATTATCCACCCCGTAATAATAATAAGACAGAAATGAATTTACACGAATCCTAATTTTCCGACCAAAACTACGTGGGCAATGAATACTACTACGACCATGGATATCAGGCCCCAGAACCATATTTCCCGCCCGAAACTTTTAACCATTTAGACCAAGTTCAGGACCCTGACACCGAAGCTGACGCACAGAAACCCAAGACGCACAAAATTTTTGCCAGGACCTTACGAAAACTTTACCGAGATAGAAATTAATTTACAAAACCAGCAACAGTTACCTTATGTACAAATACAGAAGCCACCTTTAAGAGGAAACACAAGGGCCGTTTTTCCATACAAACGTCGTCCCCTGTTTCCTCTCTGGATAATGCCAATAGAGCAATATTTTTTTTTCCAAAAATCGACTGCCACTATTATGCATGTCCCTATGTTTTCCTTTTTTTCATAAATTAATTATTAAAAGAGATATGAACAATCAAAAACCTAAAAAATTCGCCAGATTTTCGCCTGCGTTCATACATTCAGAAAACAAATTTTACTAAATTATATAAAAAAAGAAAAACATAGAAACACTGCCAAAGCCTTTCTTTAATTTTTAATGAAAAAAGTAGTTAAATCGGTTAAGTTTTGGAGAAGAAATCAGGGGTCTACGAATCGTTGATTTTGTGTACTTTAAATAGGTATTTTCAGTCCAAGCTGCGGCTGTCTCTATTGCGCTTTTCGGGGGAGGCTTGAGGTTGGGGGGCGTGGATTAATACGTATACACTCGTGACGTGACACGTAGTCGATAATTTTATCGATAGCCTAGTGTTGTTTATCGATATCGATATTTCTATTTAGAATATTTTATGTGCATTTAGCAGATTATTGTGCTGTTAGATTGTTAGAAGATTGAGATTGAGATTGAGATGTTTATTGGTAATAACAGAATAAAATTACATGTCACACTTAACCTAAATATTATTTGTTGGGTCCATCCGTAATTGACAAATTTATATGTGTCCGTAATGTCAAGATCATTACATTATATAATAATAAATTAAAATAAGAAATATTTCTATATCGCGGATTTAATTAAAAAAGGTGTCATTGTAGGGTAATAAATAAGTAAATAATAAACTTTTTCTTGGCATTTTTTTATTAAAATACTAAAATCACACTAATATTAATAATAAGTATTGTAGATAAATCTAAAGTTTTGTGTAAAAATAACTATTCCGTGGCCAATCCTTTCCTCTCTCTTACTGATAAATTTCGTGGTATTCGACCGTCGATTATTTCTGGTAACAGGCACTCGAAGAAAAAGGTTTCTAATATCGGTTCCATTTTCTGCCAAAATACATCGTCTCTTTTAATTTTTTCGTAAAGTAAACCTTTACAGCTCCACAAAATAAAATAGCAGAAATTTCGGCCAGTTATGTGTAATTGTCCTTGAACTTGATAGTAGTAATTGTGATTCCTCTTTAATTGTAGCTTATCGTTTTTAAATGTGCAGAAGTCTATTTTTTTTTTGTTCTATTCCTTCTTTAGGTGTTAAATCAACAATTTTGTAAGGACATTTAACTTCCACTATCGAATCTTCTTCAACAAGACCATCAGGACTCGCTACCAAAAACGTTTTATGTTTGTCGACGAATAATCCACATTTTGATACCGGTAGTCCCGTTTCTTCTATGAAGTGTTGTATTGCTTCATCTTCTTTTTCTTTGCCATAATTTGTTGCAAGAGTGCCTTTAAATTGAGAATACAGCAAAGATTTTAACAATCCTATTACTGATGTTGTTTTCCGTAGTTTACAAATTCGACCGAAGTTGGATGCTGTAAGGCGTTTACGTCTTTCAACTGCCCACAATTTATTCTCGCTCTGGCCTACAGTGTTCTGTTCAAGCTCATCTAATTTGGTGTTATTTAACTCCAAAATAAATTCATTTTTCTTTTGCTCAAATATCTCAGGTGGCATATCTGGTTCTAAATCTAACTGACCATAATTCTCATCAGGTCCAGTAATTTTTCTTCTTTTGTTTGGTGCATCTTCCCCTAACGCAATTTTCCTTTTTCGACACCTTTCTGTGTTTATTTTGGAGCGTCGTTTCCTCTCTATAAATTGTTTAGTATATTTGCCAGGGCTACAACCAAGAATTTTTTTTGAAAGGCGTGAGTGGATAGCCCTTTCACTGTTCCACGATGTTACTGCACCAAAACACCGTGCCTGGTATGAACCTCTTGCAGTGTAGTTCACTCTTTTGCCACCAATAAATTTCGCAATGACATTATTAAATTGCTCCACTGTGTTATTGGTAATGTTTAGAATAAGGCTTTCTGCATTTGATAATAACATTAACAGGTACTGCTGAATATCCGTCCATATTCCACAAGATTGGAGATCGGGTACCAAATTTGTGTCATTTATATATTTTTCCGGCTTACAATAATAAGACGCACAATTTTTGTGGTCTCCGAAGACATGGTTAGCGGCATTTTTTATGTCCATTTTAAGGTTTCTTATTTTATCTCCGTGATTAATATTCTCTTGTTCTTTTCTATAATTTATAGCTCCAACCACTGCTTTCCTCATGCGCAATACGTTTGACTCAACTTTTTTTCTTAGGGCGACTGGTACGAAACCTTTGTGGTTGTTTGTTTTTTTCCCTAATGCTTTGATTTTGTTACAAAAGTTGCGGAGCAAATGGTTTTTGCACTCAATTTTAGTTATAGTGAACTCCGGCCCATATGGCTTTTTCAATAGCAATTTTTTCATGATACTAGAGTCGCCATCTCCGATAAGTTTGTTATATTTTATTCCATGCATCTCCATACTTTTTGCAAACCCTTCTGCTATTATATCCGCTTCCATGGCATTAGCGCTATTATTCCAATTTTTAAAGCACCTGTGTTCAGAGACATCTATATCCAATTTTGCACTTCTAGCACATATACAGCAGTAGGAGTTTCGAACTCCAAGAAATAACACTTTTTTGGTCTGCAGACCAACTATGCACCCAGCACCAGACGCTGAGCTAAATCCACTTTTGTAAGACCGTTTTGCCCAAGATCCGTCTGCAACCACTGGTATTAGAGGACAACCATCTTTGTCTACATGGCCATTCAAGATAGCTAGCCTTTTTTCTTCTTGACCTGCTGCGATCATCTCGTCTACGGCACATTCTTCAATTTTTGGTGACAGATTTTGTTCAATCTTCATGTATGTTTGATTACTCATATTTGGCATATTTAACACACTACATATTTCATTTAATTGTGCATACCCATTTCCTGAACAGACTATTCCTTCTACAACAGCGTTATTTACAGAAACTGGATTTAAGCATGATATGATCTAAACAAGACCCGCTTTGATGTGTGGGAAGCGTATGGGCAGGGAGTAAGCCATGGTAGGAGCATACGTTTAGGTAGTCCAGGGCAGTAGAATCGATACTTTCAGGGAGTATGTTAATGTTAATGTCTCCTACTAATATTACATTTTTAAAGGGAGATATATAAGGCAATGTTTCATCTAAGGAGTTAAGAAAAATATTGGCATTTCTAAAATATGGGGGTCTATATAAAGCTAAAACTGAAAAATCAGTTCCAATTTTGATAAGTAGTCGATTACAGTCTGATATGTTAGGCTCTTCGACTGTGATATCTAGATTATTTCTAGCATAAACCACTATCCCGTCATTTTGATTAAAATTTGCTTTGCTACTGTACATATTATACCCGAGCATGAGTGGTAAATTAGCATGTTTACCTAGCCAACACTCAGTTAAAACAATTATGTCACAATTAATGTTTATACGTTGCTGAAAAGTATTAAAATTGTCAAAATTTTCAAAAATACTGCGTATGTTTTGTGTTAGTATCGTTAGTGGATTACTGTAAGTGGAAATATACTGTTTGCACTTTTCCACATCACAAGTAGCTGACTCAAATACAGAGAAACTATCTAGGTCAGAGATCAATCTATTTGCCATAATACTTAAATAAAGCGAAAAGTCTAAAAAGAAAAATTAAAAATGGCGCTCTTAGGCGCCTTCATAATCTACTGAGTACCGTACTTATGTACCGTTTTTCCGCAGATTTTCTAGCAGGACAGTCAGATTCGCCAGTTTTGTGATTGCAGGGCTTTTTGAAGTGCAAGCATGTAGCGCATTTAGGTGGCTCGGCCTTCTTGGTACACTCCTTTATAGCGTGGCCCACTTCACCGCAATGACCGCAGGTGTTGGCTTCTTCCCGGCAGAACTTGGCCGCATGACCGTACTGCTGACACTTGAAGCACCTTGTTACCAGAGTAAAATCTCTCACTGGGCACGACGACCAGTTTATGAACACTCTCTCCTGAGTAATCAAGGTCTTGCGAATGTGCGCAGGGACTTCTAATACATAGTTGCAGATCTCGGCATCCTTCCTTCCCGATTTGTGACTCAGCTTAATCGAGGACAAAAATGTTTCAAGTGTCATACCTTGATGCTTGTCGGCTAAGTTTTGTTGGAATAAGCAGTTGAATACCTCCGTTTCCTGCATGGACGAGGGCACTCCGACGACAACGATTCTGGGCTTGCGCTTGTGCGGCTCATCCACAGTGAGGCCAGAGGTTGATAGCTGCGTCGACTGCTTAAGCTTCTCGATGTCCCCCTTGGTGTCGGTGCTGATGATAACGCCGCCGTTCTTGGTCTTGCGTAGACCTCTCACATGCAGCTTCATTTCCTCAGGTCTAATAATTTGGTGAACAAGGGACTTAGTTTCTTCGCTCGACTTCAACTTATCAGTCGGGTAGATGGCTAAAGAGCTAAAATTGTTAGGCTGGATAAAATTATTTGGACTTTTTTTAACCATGTCGGCGAAGGAAACTATTCCCGAAGCAGGCTTTGAGGATTCTTCAATGCACTGTTTGAGGTCTTGGAGTCGCTGTAACAGGTCATTTTTTTCTTTAAGGGCTTGAAGGGTGATATGGGTCTGAATCGTTTTTTGTTTAAGGGACTGGTACTGCACGGCCATTTGAGATGTCCCGTGACCCACTTTACGGCACAAACTGCTAATTCTCAGCTTCTGGTCAGAGTTCAATTTACTTTCGGAGGATATAGTGCACACCTCATTCGGGCACTGTTGAATTGAAGTCATCCAGTTTTGGATCTCAGAGGTGGGCACCATTCCAGGAAAATCCTCTTCTTGTTGGGCGGGCGGCGAAGGCGCGGGCGGAGGCGTGGACGGAGGGCTGCGCTGCGTAAGCGCGCTCCGGTTAAAGGGGCTGTCATTCATTTTTTTTTTAAGTAGTATCCCTATTCCTAAAAAAATATAGTTTATAAGTTAAAAACTAAGACACTTAACACGAGAGCCGAATGACCCAGATGAGTCACATGCACAGCGTACGAGTAGAGCTAGGTCACGAATTTGCAAGTGAATAATTATATTATTTTATTATTAAGTAAACACGTCTGATCGAACTCATCGACAACAAAATATGAAATATGAACTGATCTAAAAGAGGGGATGCAAAACTTATAATAAATCAGTTATCTCTGAGACACCAGCTAATGAGTTTCATTAAATAATAACCAAATACTACAAAAATAATCCAAATGTAATCCAAATGTTTTGGTAAGATTTTTAAATTTGTGTGATCAGATAATTACGGCTTATGTGAAGCCAGGCGCTGGGTATGACTTAAATAATTTATCAGTTTTGAACGGAATTTTTAATAAAATCACTGGTTCTGCATCACGAACCCTTGCTACTAATGGCATTCCCAACAGCTGGTCAGGGATCAGAGAATCTCTTATAAATATTTTTCCGACCGCAGAGATGAAACTGCACTGTACACAGATTTATCTATGATGACGCTAGGTAGGGACACTCCGCAAGTTTTTTATGAAAAATGTCAACATACGCTGAGTACTATAATGACCTATGTTCAACTCCATGAAAATGTAGAAACCACTGTGACAGCAAAAAGAGAATTGTGTAAAAATCTTGCTTTGCAAACATATCTAAGAGGCCTTTCCGAACCTTTAGGATCACGCATTAGATGTATGAGACCTAGTACTTTGGAACAAGCTCTCGAGTATGCCCAAACGGAGCTCAATGTCATGTATTTACAGAATAAAAATAAAAACTACGAAATTGCGCAAAAACCTCATTTTTCATATCAAAATAATGTCCCGTTTAGACCGTATAATGCGACGCAAACTTTTCAGCATCAAAGATCTGAAAATAGTACAAATCTTAATGGTAATCCAACTTTTTTGAGACCCCAAGCAAACACACAGCAAGCTGGCCCATCTAGGACGCAGCAAATGTTTCGAGCTTTACCACGTTCGAACATGTCAACAGGCTTTAGGATTCCGCAAAGACCCCAAAATCCCAGTGAGTACCAAAATTATCCTAAACCTATGAGCGGTATCAGCCACCCCGTAGCGCGCACGCTAGCCCTAACTAGAAACAACTGGAATCCGCATTATCCACCCCGTAATAATAATAAGACAGAAATGAATTTACACGAATCCTAATTTTCCGACCAAAACTACGTGGGCAATGAATACTACTACGACCATGGATATCAGGCCCCAGAACCATATTTCCCGCCCGAAACTTTTAACCATTTAGACCAAGTTCAGGACCCTGACACCGAAGCTGACGCACAGAAACCCAAGACGCACAAAATTTTTGCCAGGACCTTACGAAAACTTTACCGAGATAGAAATTAATTTACAAAACCAGCAACAGTTACCTTATGTACAAATACAGAAGCCACCTTTAAGAGGAAACACAAGGGCCGTTTTTCCATACAAACGTCGTCCCCTGTTTCCTCTCTGGATAATGCCAATAGAGCAATATTTTTTTTTCCAAAAATCGACTGCCACTATTATGCATGTCCCTATGTTTTCCTTTTTTTCATAAATTAATTATTAAAAGAGATATGAACAATCAAAAACCTAAAAAATTCGCCAGATTTTCGCCTGCGTTCATACATTCAGAAAACAAATTTTACTAAATTATATAAAAAAAGAAAAACATAGAAACACTGCCAAAGCCTTTCTTTAATTTTTAATGAAAAAAGTAGTTAAATCGGTTAAGTTTTGGAGAAGAAATCAGGGGTCTACGAATCGTTGATTTTGTGTACTTTAAATAGGTATTTTCAGTCCAAGCTGCGGCTGTCTCTATTGCGCTTTTCGGGGGAGGCTTGAGGTTGGGGGGCGTGGATTAATACGTATACACTCGTGACGTGACACGTAGTCGATAATTTTATCGATAGCCTAGTGTTGTTTATCGATATCGATATTTCTATTTAGAATATTTTATGTGCATTTAGCAGATTATTGTGCTGTTAGATTGTTAGAAGATTGAGATTGAGATTGAGATGTTTATTGGTAATAACAGAATAAAATTACATGTCACACTTAACCTAAATATTATTTGTTGGGTCCATCCGTAATTGACAAATTTATATGTGTCCGTAATGTCAAGATCATTACATTATATAATAATAAATTAAAATAAGAAATATTTCTATATCGCGGATTTAATTAAAAAAGGTGTCATTGTAGGGTAATAAATAAGTAAATAATAAACTTTTTCTTGGCATTTTTTTATTAAAATACTAAAATCACACTAATATTAATAATAAGTATTGTAGATAAATCTAAAGTTTTGTGTAAAAATAACTATTCCGTGGCCAATCCTTTCCTCTCTCTTACTGATAAATTTCGTGGTATTCGACCGTCGATTATTTCTGGTAACAGGCACTCGAAGAAAAAGGTTTCTAATATCGGTTCCATTTTCTGCCAAAATACATCGTCTCTTTTAATTTTTTCGTAAAGTAAACCTTTACAGCTCCACAAAATAAAATAGCAGAAATTTCGGCCAGTTATGTGTAATTGTCCTTGAACTTGATAGTAGTAATTGTGATTCCTCTTTAATTGTAGCTTATCGTTTTTAAATGTGCAGAAGTCTATTTTTTTTTTGTTCTATTCCTTCTTTAGGTGTTAAATCAACAATTTTGTAAGGACATTTAACTTCCACTATCGAATCTTCTTCAACAAGACCATCAGGACTCGCTACCAAAAACGTTTTATGTTTGTCGACGAATAATCCACATTTTGATACCGGTAGTCCCGTTTCTTCTATGAAGTGTTGTATTGCTTCATCTTCTTTTTCTTTGCCATAATTTGTTGCAAGAGTGCCTTTAAATTGAGAATACAGCAAAGATTTTAACAATCCTATTACTGATGTTGTTTTCCGTAGTTTACAAATTCGACCGAAGTTGGATGCTGTAAGGCGTTTACGTCTTTCAACTGCCCACAATTTATTCTCGCTCTGGCCTACAGTGTTCTGTTCAAGCTCATCTAATTTGGTGTTATTTAACTCCAAAATAAATTCATTTTTCTTTTGCTCAAATATCTCAGGTGGCATATCTGGTTCTAAATCTAACTGACCATAATTCTCATCAGGTCCAGTAATTTTTCTTCTTTTGTTTGGTGCATCTTCCCCTAACGCAATTTTCCTTTTTCGACACCTTTCTGTGTTTATTTTGGAGCGTCGTTTCCTCTCTATAAATTGTTTAGTATATTTGCCAGGGCTACAACCAAGAATTTTTTTTGAAAGGCGTGAGTGGATAGCCCTTTCACTGTTCCACGATGTTACTGCACCAAAACACCGTGCCTGGTATGAACCTCTTGCAGTGTAGTTCACTCTTTTGCCACCAATAAATTTCGCAATGACATTATTAAATTGCTCCACTGTGTTATTGGTAATGTTTAGAATAAGGCTTTCTGCATTTGATAATAACATTAACAGGTACTGCTGAATATCCGTCCATATTCCACAAGATTGGAGATCGGGTACCAAATTTGTGTCATTTATATATTTTTCCGGCTTACAATAATAAGACGCACAATTTTTGTGGTCTCCGAAGACATGGTTAGCGGCATTTTTTATGTCCATTTTAAGGTTTCTTATTTTATCTCCGTGATTAATATTCTCTTGTTCTTTTCTATAATTTATAGCTCCAACCACTGCTTCCTCATGCGCAATACGTTTGACTCAACTTTTTTTCTTAGGGCGACTGGTACGAAACCTTTGTGGTTGTTTGTTTTTTTCCCTAATGCTTTGATTTTGTTACAAAAGTTGCGGAGCAAATGGTTTTTGCACTCAATTTTAGTTATAGTGAACTCCGGCCCATATGGCTTTTTCAATAGCAATTTTTTCATGATACTAGAGTCGCCATCTCCGATAAGTTTGTTATATTTTATTCCATGCATCTCCATACTTTTTGCAAACCCTTCTGCTATTATATCCGCTTCCATGGCATTAGCGCTATTATTCCAATTTTTAAAGCACCTGTGTTCAGAGACATCTATATCCAATTTTGCACTTCTAGCACATATACAGCAGTAGGAGTTTCGAACTCCAAGAAATAACACTTTTTTGGTCTGCAGACCAACTATGCACCCAGCACCAGACGCTGAGCTAAATCCACTTTTGTAAGACCGTTTTGCCCAAGATCCGTCTGCAACCACTGGTATTAGAGGACAACCATCTTTGTCTACATGGCCATTCAAGATAGCTAGCCTTTTTTCTTCTTGACCTGCTGCGATCATCTCGTCTACGGCACATTCTTCAATTTTTGGTGACAGATTTTGTTCAATCTTCATGTATGTTTGATTACTCATATTTGGCATATTTAACACACTACATATTTCATTTAATTGTGCATACCCATTTCCTGAACAGACTATTCCTTCTACAACAGCGTTATTTACAGATAGTTTCAATTTTGGATCTTCACTGTACAAAATTTCATTTTTTTTGCACATTTTGCATTCAAATATATATTTGCTAATAAATCCATTTCGCTGTTCTCCTAAGAACTTTAAATCAGCAAACGTGCAGTTTGTGTGTTCGTGCTTGATATTTGAAAGCTTGGAAAACAAATATTTAATGTCTACGATTCTGCGTCCTTCTAATTGTTCATCCTGGATGACTTCACCGCAATTGTTATCATCAGCATCACAAATTGTTGTATCAACATCATAATGTGTAGACTCTGAGGATAAGCTTGCATTTTCTTCAAGTGCTTCTCGATTCTTTTGAAAAGATTCACGCATTCGCGATGAAATACCTGAGTTTTCCTTGTTTTCATCACTGTAAAAATAAAAAAACTGCATTAAATTTCTTTTAATTCGGGCCCAGCGTAAATAGTAGGTAGACTAGCACCTGATACTTTTTTTTTTTTATACAACATAGGAAGGCAAACAAGCAAGTGGGTCACCTGATGGTAAGTGATCACCACCACCTATAGACACCTGCAACAACAAAGAGAGTGCAGATGCGTTGCCAACCCAGAGGGCTAAGATGGAATACCTCTTGTGCCAGTAATTACACCGGCTGTCTTGCTCTCCACGCCGGAACACAACAGTGCAAGCACTGCTGCTTAGCGGCAGGATTAGCGAGCAAGATGGTGGTAGCGATCCGGACGGACCTTGCACAAGGTCCTACCACCTGCGAAATACTATGCAAACCAAGACAAAATGGGTGTGAAGAGTGAACAAATTTTTAGGTACTCGGCAAACGTGCTAAATCTTTAAGTACATCAAATTTAAAAAAAATACCAACCTGGAGATTGAACGCGTTGCGCAATGGATCTTACGCTTTATAGTAAAGTGATGTTGTTTTCGTTTAGCGGTTAAATATAAACGCTTTTTATTCCCTTTTCTTTTCCCCATTGTAGACAAAGTGAGAGTTTATCTGTAACAAAAATATTGGGTACTTATTAGGTTAGCATTAAAATTTAGTACCTAACTGTCGGAATATTTTTGCAAGGGAAAATCAGTTTTACTACTTTTTTTTTTTACTACTTGTAAATGAACTTTAAACGTAGGGTAGTAGTTGTAAACCATATTTTTAGCTACCTGTATATAGGTACCATAGGCCAATCACGTGCTTTACCACTATGCAGAAAAGTTCGTGTGCATGCGTATCGCCCCTGCACGAACTAAACATTTGGAAGTGACAGCGCGGTGTGCAAGCGATTTTAACCTTAGAAGTGGTAAAGCACCGGTGTGGTCGATTCGATTGTACGTAGTCCACATTACGGTAGGTACAGCTAACGGTTGTAATAAGTATCTATGTTGCCTACGTGAAGTTTTATTTATCTTGATGAAATAATACGAGATTTGAGTATGGTAAAGGAAAAAGTTTAATAAAATACTGATGCAATATTAGAACGTGACACAGCTAATTTGCTTACACTAGAAGAAGAAGCCATCGGAAAAATTAGTATACAAATCATACGCCGTGATCAATTGCTCGTCGCTATTAGGCAGGAGCTTGTACATTTTGCGTTCTATAGTTCAACACCCTTCTCTGGACGCAAACCCATTGCCATTGTAAAGATTTGGTGCTTCGGCCGGTGCAGTCCCTTCGTCAAGACGTCAGCCAACATATCTTGAGTGCTTTTGTGGCGAACGGAGATTTGGTTTTTAGAAATACGCTCCCTCACAAAGTGATAGCGTATATCTATATGTTTGCTTCTAGCGTGGTAGATGTCATCACCTGAAATGCTAATAGCACTCTGATTATCGCAAAACATAGTAATTGGAATACCTGACATGGCGGGCCAAAAATCAACTTCCAATTGTTTAAGCCAGATGGCCTCTTGTGTGGCCGTAGAAAGTGACATATACTCTGCCTCAGTGGTGGACAGTGCTATTGTAGGTTGTCTTTTGGAGCACCAACTAATGGCGGCGCCCTGAAATGTAAAGATATATCCAGAACATGATCTTCGGTCTTCAATATCTGTTGCCCAATCTGCGTCGCAGTATCCTACGATATTTTTATCGTTTTTTTTATAAGTGAGTTTTAAATCTTGTGTACCTCTCAGATATCTTAAAACTCTTTTTGCTGCCATCCAGTGCTGTGTTGTAGGCTTATTATTAAATCTGCTTAACTGGTTTACAATATAAGCTATATCGGGTCTGGTACCTTGTGACAAATATAAGAGACACCCAATTATCTCTTGGTATGGGATATTTTTTAAGGCATCATCGTCATTTTCAGCCCTTTTTAATTGCAGGTTAGTTTCGCACGGTGTATGCACTGGTTTGCAGTCAAGCATATTGAAACGAGTCAGTACCTTTTCTATGTATAGAGATTGATCCAAAGAAATCTCATTCAGGGCAGCGTTATGCATAATTCTAAAACCAATGCAACATTTTGCTTCACCTAAGTCCTTCATATGAAATTTTGTACTCAATTGCTTCTTTATCATCTTAACTGTTTCTTCATTATTAAAGAAGCATAGTAGATCGTCAACATGTAACACTTTAGGGTTACATTACTTACATTTTAACAGTTTCCATCCGCACATCACATACTCAGCTGTTCATACATAATTTCCACTTTCGTTTACACCATTTACTTTGCCATTTCATCTTTAAAAACTTACTTATTAACAATAAAAACACATCTGCAATTACTTTGTTTTGGTCAAAGCGCAAGCGCTTGACAGTTGTTGCGTTTTGTTTCACTCTCGATGATAATCCCAAACGTCACTCCGTTTGTCGAACGAGTTCTCTTCCATTTTTACTTGTTTCAGTCTTCTCGAGGGGTAACAAATATGGTTTCAGGTTCTATTCTACCTAATGGACTGTTTGTCACTACGTTTCTTAAAAAGTTTTAATATCAACATTCATAATTTCGTGATGCACCGTGATTGCTTACTGCAGAAACGAAACGTCGCGAGCCGTTCTGGAAGTTTTACAAATTCTGACGGATTGTTGTTGTAATTTAGTTGTTTTCTTTAAAAACAGATATTATTAGGGAGTGATTCAGCGTATTTTCAGCAAACGACATGTAACTTTTGTTCTGCTTTCTTTGTTAAGAAGAAATAAAAATATTTCTTCAACTCTCATCTTCTTGAGTTATAAAATGTTCCTAGGGTGAAGCAGGCGTTGGAACGTACATGATGTGCAGTTTCGATAGTTTTTTTTTACAATCGAGAAGCTTTTTTCTTTCCCGGACACCGACTGGACTGTCCGATTATTTTTACTTTCTCTCGGGACAAAAAACCTGAGCTGATGGCGTGATGGCGCTGCCTGTATTTTAATCCTTAAAAGAGGATGATTGGGAGTGTGTCTTAGTTTCTTCTCTTCGCGTTTAACGCGGTAAGTGAGTTTTATATTGGTGGTAAAGGCCGGTGATAAAAACTGCTTATGTTGTAACTCTTTCTTATTTCTGTTATTACTTTTGTTACAGTTTTCTGTTCATTTCCGTCCATTCCGTGTACTCTCCGGTGCGCGAGGATGCGGCGAGGAGATTCGTAGGCGTGTGTACCACTGATATTACCCACCTAATGTGGTAAGTAATGATTATTTTCTTAACCTCAGTCAAGACGCGTGGTAGGGGCGCTCTGTTATATTGTGGTATCTTTTACTGATACTGTGAATATCTATTGTTCACAGGGTGTCAGGATCGGGTACAACTACGGATGTCGGGATCGGGGCACGGTGTATGTGTCAAGATCTGGTACAACTTTGGAGGTCAAGATCGGACGTTTAGTTCGAGCTGATTCCCGACTGTTCTTCTTTTGATGACGATGATGATTTGCTGAGAGTGGAGCTTAGCTTAGCGTGAGCGGACTGCACACTTCGCAGGATGTGTCAGGTTTTTCTTTACGGACGGAAGTAGGATTGACCGTGAAGGCAATCTTAATATCGTACACGGTTACTTACCGTTAGTCATACTATTTATTAACTTTCCACGTTCCATACCTAAGAAGGGACGCTGTGTAATTTAATGTACCCCAAGGGGACTGATATCGTTTTATAGAACGTTTTATTGACTGTTAAAGCTGGTAGTATGCCCTCTTGTATTTACTTTCAAGTAACGGGTAATACAGGGTAATTTTAAGTTACTTTGTAAGTCGCGTGTCCATTTGGACATCCGGGTTATTCACCGGTTACCATAAGTTAACGTGCATCCATCAAGGATATTGATCAGTGTAATGATTAATTGTAAGTAGTTATTATGCTGCTTATGAAATAAAGTGTTAAAACTGTACCTACTGCCTTTTTACTTAGACCACATCACAGTTTTGTGTCACGGACATTCTGGCGTCCACTAATTTAAATTCGATTGTTCGTGCACTCTGGGCCGTCGCATCCAACCCACACCCTCTCGTTGCTCACCGAAGTAGTCCGGTATGTTACAGTGTCGTACCCAACGTGTGGCTCAGAAAGTGATGTGTTCTAAGTTTTACTTTAAACTTTTGACTTTTTATGTTACTGCTCCACTGAGTGGTAAATTACCTTTGAATTTTAAACTTTATTCGTTCATGCTACTGCACTACTGAGTAGTAACTAGCTTTAAACTTTAAACTGATACTTTTATACGCTTTTCCTGCTGCTCAACTGAGTGGTAAATTAGCTCTTAACTTTGAATTTTAATATTTTTTTTCGCGCATGCTATTGCTCTGCTGAGTGGTAATTTAGCATTGAACTTCCTTTTACTCTAATGACGTTTTACGCTTAGGTTAATGCTGTACTGAATAGTAAATTAGCATTTAACTTTTTTTTTTTAAATTCAAAACTTTATACGCTCACGCTATAGCTCTACTGAATGCCTAACTAGCATTCACTACAAAATACACTGACTGTATTTTAACTGTATTTTACTTACATATATCTAGGTGTGTTTGTATAAACCAAGGTTAATTTATACCATGGACTTTCTAAAGGCGGGATGCAAGATCTGCCACTTGCATAAAGATGAAATTACGCATGAACTTACCATTCGTAGACTAACCGTTAATCCGGCGTCTAGGCGACATAGTTTGAGTAGGGTTCTTAAGCAGACTGCGGACTTAGCTCGTAGAGGTAGTCTGAAGTTCGAAACTTTAGAAACTTGTGACTCTGCCACGGAACTTGCTTTATGTCAGCGGAAGGCTGAAGATATTGAGAAGGAGGTTGGTGAGAACCTTTCTGAAGCAGCGGTTGATCGTCTGGCTTCTCGTTGCAGATATTTGCTATGCCGTTTATCTAGGTTGACTGGAGATACTGCTGAAGTTCAACTACTGAAGGCAGTGGTAACTGAAATGAAGGATCGTTTGCAGCCTGTAGCACTTGCTGACTCTGACTCGGACTCTCTTTCTGCTAGTAGCGACAACCAATCTGAGGCTGTCCCTCCATTGGTTTCCAAAACGATTATTTATAAGACTGAAAAAATGTTCAACATTAATTCTCTTAACTTGAAGTACAGGGGAGATTCCTGTGCTCGTACTTTTCTTACTCGTCTTGAGGAACTCCGTGTAGCGCGGAAAATTCCGGAAGAGGTCGTTTACGGAGGCTTCCCTGAAATCTTCGATGGACCGGCACTGTCTTGGTTCCGCTCCAATCGCTCTGAATTGACTTCTTATGCTGAGGTGGTGAAGGCTCTTCGGGATGACTTTGACATACCTGACCTTGACCACAAACTTATGAATGAGATACGTACTAGGACTCAGGCGAAGAACGAAACTATTGTTTGCTTTGTTGCTAGTGTTCTAGGAATGTTTCAACATCTTAGTAAAGCTGTTCCTGAAGACGAAAAGTTGGATATTTTAATACGTAATATACGACCAGAATATAGTAGGGAATTGGCTCTTTATGACATAACCTCCATTAAACAGCTTAAGTCTTACTGTAAGCGTAACGAACTAGCTAAGGTAAAAGCGGATCAATTCCGCGAACCGTCGGATTGCAATAAATGCAATAATAATAGTACGCTTCCGAAAAACTAGAACCTTTAGTCTATACTCTTAAATCCATGAATGGGAAGCATTTAGGTGATTTTCATATAAAGGATTTAGTTCGCCCTGGCGAAACTGGACCGCCTGTTTAAGGGCTACTTATCTGAATTTTCTCGTGTGAACCACGAGCTACTTTTTCTGTGTTGCTCTAAGAGTACATGTCCTGTATAATGACATGCTCGTTGTTTATAGTAACATGCTTTTTCTACTTTCATTTATTATTCACACTGAGCTTGATGTTGGATGTTCCACTTACAGTGTGATTATCTTGTCCTTGTTAGGCTGTTCTTTGCTTAACTTCATTTTCTAGCGTGTCCTTGCTAGCTTATCGGTTTGTGACTGACTCACATCGACTGATTAGGACCTAGGTTCGTTGGGTTCCTATGGTCATTCTATTTGTTCCTGCTAATAAACTGAGCTCAACATTCTGCATTAGTTTCTAGCTGCCGTGTTGGTTTTTCCCCGGATCAGTTAGTTGCCTTATTCGCGGATATAGGAACTTACGTTACATTTTCATTTCTTGCTACGTAAAGTTGGAAATAAACAAACTGGGTTTAGCTCCAATCTTTAACGTTAGCTCTGTACAGTAATAGTTTGTAGTAAGGAAGACGTTCCGTTTACTTTAAGAACCGGTGTAGTTCGCTGTAGTGGATTCCATTTCTAAGGCATCCATTATAGAGTTCCCTTCACCATTAGTTTAAATAGACCATAGTTAGACAATTCCATTTCTAGGATTCACTAGATTGTTTTCAAATTTTCGTGTAGTTTTTTTTTTTTTCTCTCCTTAGCATTATAACCGATCGGCCGATCAATAAGGTAAACCTAAAGTAAGATAGGAGTAGTAGTATCCAATCGATAAGTTAAACCTAGAATAAAATAGGAGTAGGAGGATTAAGTAATCCTAGGTATCAGTCGAGTACCTAGTCTCGATGCATTTAGCGTAAGTTAGGAAGTAGCAAGATTGTAGGTTTATGTTACTACGGTAGTTTTAACGCCGGTGGTAGGGCCAGGTGCGTGGTCCGTCCGGATAGCTACCACCATCTTGTTCGTTAATCCAGCCGTCAAGCAGCGCAACGCAATGCTGTTTTCCGGTAGGGAGAGCAAGACAGCCGGGGTGATTACTGGCACCAGAGGTATTCCATCCTAATCCTCAAGGTTTGGTGACGCATCTGCATCCTCTTGGTTTTGTCGATGTCGTTGAGCGGGTGTGTTCATTTTCTACCAGGTGATCCACGTGCTCCGTTGCCTTCCTATTTAGCAGGTAGTTTAATAAGACTTGGTCTTACCTTATATAAGTTGTTGTAGTTGGTGTGGTATTGAGTTGGCACGGATCGTCTATCAACTGAATCCCAGACTAATGATTTCATACTCCTTCCCTACGGTCAAAGGAGGCCTTTCCATATATTCATATTTCTTCCGTCATTCTTAAATAGATGTACGGGAAAACCGTCTGGCATCATTTGTTTTTGACAGTGGCCGTGTAGTTGCTAAGTTGTAGTATTTTGAGGATTAAGTCCGTACGCGTTTGCTAGGGGCTTAATTCTTGATTTATGATTTCAGCGTCTTCCCCTGCGGGCGAAGACGAAGCTTTCCCTTGACTATTATACTTCACAATTAACAATAATTTTATTTTAGAATTTAAGATTCTAAAATAAAATTATTTTCCCAACTGAGGCGATACTGTAACACTTTAGGGTTACATTACTTACATTTTAACAGTTTCCATCCGCACATCACATACTCAGCTGTTCATACATAATTTCCACTTTCGTTTACACCATTTACTTTGCCATTTCATCTTTAAAAACTTACTTATTAACAATAAAAACACATCTGCAATTACTTTGTTTTGGTCAAAGCGCAAGCGCTTGACAGTTGTTGCGTTTTGTTTCACTCTCGATGATAATCCCAAACGTCACTCCGTTTGTCGAACGAGTTCTCTTCCATTTTTACTTGTTTCAGTCTTCTCGAGGGGTAACAAATATGGTTTCAGGTTCTATTCTACCTAATGGACTGTTTGTCACTACGTTTCTTAAAAAGTTTTAATATCAACATTCATAATTTCGTGATGCACCGTGATTGCTTACTGCAGAAACGAAACGTCGCGAGCCGTTCTGGAAGTTTTACAAATTCTGACGGATTGTTGTTGTAATTTAGTTGTTTTCTTTAAAAACAGATATTATTAGGGAGTGATTCAGCGTATTTTCAGCAAACGACATGTAACTTTTGTTCTGCTTTCTTTGTTAAGAAGAAATAAAAATATTTCTTCAACTCTCATCTTCTCGAGTTATAAAATGTTCCTAGGGTGAAGCAGGCGTTGGAACGTACATGATGTGCAGTTTCGATAGTTTTTTTTTACAATCGAGAAGCTTCTTTCTTTCCCGGACACCGACTGGACTGTCCGATTATTTTTACTTTCTCTCGGGACAAAAAACCTGAGCTGATGGCGTGATGGCGCTGCCTGTATTTTAATCCTTAAAAGAGGATGATTGGGAGTGTGTCTTAGTTTCTTCTCTTCGCGTTTAACGCGGTAAGTGAGTTTTATATTGGTGGTAAAGGCCGGTGATAAAAACTGCTTATGTTGTAACTCTTTCTTATTTCTGTTATTACTTTTGTTACAGTTTTCTGTTCATTTCCGTCCATTCCGTGTACTCTCCGGTGCGCGAGGATGCGGCGAGGAGATTCGTAGGCGTGTGTACCACTGATATTACCCACCTAATGTGGTAAGTAATGATTATTTTCTTAACCTCAGTCAAGACGCGTGGTAGGGGCGCTCTGTTATATTGTGGTATCTTTTACTGATACTGTGAATATCTATTGTTCACAGGGTGTCAGGATCGGGTACAACTACGGATGTCGGGATCGGGGCACGGTGTATGTGTCAAGATCTGGTACAACTTTGGAGGTCAAGATCGGACGTTTAGTTCGAGCTGATTCCCGACTGTTCTTCTTTTGATGACGATGATGATTTGCTGAGAGTGGAGCTTAGCTTAGCGTGAGCGGACTGCACACTTCGCAGGATGTGTCAGGTTTTTCTTTACGGACGGAAGTAGGATTGACCGTGAAGGCAATCTTAATATCGTACACGGTTACTTACCGTTAGTCATACTATTTATTAACTTTCCACGTTCCATACCTAAGAAGGGACGCTGTGTAATTTAATGTACCCCAAGGGGACTGATATCGTTTTATAGAACGTTTTATTGACTGTTAAAGCTGGTAGTATGCCCTCTTGTATTTACTTTCAAGTAACGGGTAATACAGGGTAATTTTAAGTTACTTTGTAAGTCGCGTGTCCATTTGGACATCCGGGTTATTCACCGGTTACCATAAGTTAACGTGCATCCATCAAGGATATTGATCAGTGTAATGATTAATTGTAAGTAGTTATTATGCTGCTTATGAAATAAAGTGTTAAAACTGTACCTACTGCCTTTTTACTTAGACCACATCACAGTTTTGTGTCACGGACATTCTGGCGTCCACTAATTTAAATTCGATTGTTCGTGCACTCTGGGCCGTCGCATCCAACCCACACCCTCTCGTTGCTCACCGAAGTAGTCCGGTATGTTACAAACATAGACCGTAAGGATCAGCGTATCTTGTTCATTAATAATACGATAATATATACATGGGTCTACCTTAGATCGTGACATTCCTATTTCTAATAAAACTGCATTGAGTTTTTTGTTCCACTGTCTGCTCGCTTGTTTGAGACCATAAATAGATTTTTTTAGTAAGCATACTTTGTCTCCTTCTTCAAAATATGGTGGCTGTGACATATAGATATTTTCTTCAATGTCGCCTTGCAAAAATGCCGTCACGGCATCCATCTGGTGAATTTTTAAATTATACTTCACAGCCAATCCAATTACATATCTTATAGAGGTATAACGTACCACTGGTGCATAAATTTCGTGATAATCTATGCCTTTTTTTTGTTGGTAGCCTTTCACAACAAGTCGTGCTTTCATTCTCGATACATTGCCTTTTTCGTCTGTTTTTGTTTTATAGATCCACTTACATGGAATTACTTTTTTATTTTTGGGTAAGTCCACTAATACCCAAGTGTTATTATCCAGTAATGATTTATGTTCTTCCTTCATTGCATGTATCCATTGATCCGCCTTATTGCTTTCTAGTGCTTCAGAAAGGCTTTGAGGGTCCTTATCTAAGATACTCATGGCAGACTCGCCATTCATACACATAAAAGATGCATTATCCTGAGGATGATCTGCTTCATAAATTTCATTACGGCGTCGTGGTCGAAGTTCTTTATTAAATTGTGGAATAACAAAGCTTTCTTCAGGAATGTAAGATTCATCTTCAAGATCCGACTCATGCATTGTTGGCGAAGAAAATGAATCAATGTTTAGAGAAGCTGTATTTAGCTCGTTTGTTTCAATGCCATCATTATCTTCGGTGTTATCTTCTTCTACATCATTTTCAGTCTCATTTTCATCAGATAAAGGTAAGTAAACTGTCTTGAATTTGGGTAAGTTTAGTTCCTCTTTATTATCAAGTGGTTCTTTTTTATCAGTTTTGTGTGTTATTTTTTTCCGTAACCTTTATCTTTTTCAGGTACAGACTCATTATTAATTATATTTCTCTTTACAGTGGCTTCTAGAAATACGACATCTCTACTTGTTACAGTCTGTTTATTTTTGGGGTCTATGAAACGGTAGCCCTTCGTACAATCACTGTAACCGACAAAGATCAACTCACGGGATTTTGGATCCAGCTTTTGGCGACGTTCTTTGGGTATATGTACCATTGCTTTACACCCGAAGATTTTTATATGGCTTAAGTCTGGTTTTTTTCCTGTCCATACCTCTTCTGGAGTGACGTAAGAGAGGGCTTTCGTCGGCGAGCGATTTATGATGTGTGCTGCCGTGACCACTGCTTCGCCCCAGAAGTTATTCTGTAATTGAGCATTTAATACCATACATTTAGATCTTTCTATGAGGGTCCTGTTCATGCGCTCACTAAGACCGTTTTGTTCTGGCGTATAGGGATTTGTAGTTTGATGCAATATACCAAATTTCTTGAGATAGTTGTCAAAGTTTCTATTTACGTATTCCTTGCCATTGTCTGTCCTTAATGTCTTAATTTTTTTGCTTAGTTCATTCTCTACTCTGCTTTTATATTCTATAAATTTATCAAATACTTCAGCTTTACTTTTTATTGTAAATACATATACTTTACGTGAAAAATCGTCTATGAAAGTGACAAAGTACCTGGCACCTCCAAGTGATGCAGTTTGCATCGGTCCACATACATCAGAGTGGATGACTTCTAGCAACTCAGTTGCTCGGGAGCCTTCACTTGGGAATGACTGTCTGGTCTGCTTTCCTTTAATACAACTTATGCATGTTATATTTTCTTTTGACGGAGACAATTTTACACCGGTAGTACAAATTGGAATTTTTTCCATATCAGTAAAATTCAAGTGGCCTAATCGCTGGTGCCATAAGTATGTATCATTTTCAGTAACAGCGGGCATGGCTTGAGCCTTTTCATATGCTATGTTTAGCTTGTACATATCATTTATCAAGTTGGCATCGGCTACTTTTTGACCATTCCTATTAGATATTTTACAGCCATTGTCATTGAATTGGACACTGCAGCCACTTTTGATCATTTTGCTGACTGATATTAGGTTTGTGGATAGCTCAGGTACATAAATAACATTTCTTACCTGTATTTTATTTATGTTGCCTTGTGTATCTGGTACTTTAATAGTTACGTTACCACAACTTTCGACTTTTAGTATTTTATCGTTAGCAATTCTGATACTTGTTACAGGTGGTGCTGTTTCATCTTCGAGCCACTCCTTGTGTGTCGTCATATGCATTGACGCGCCGGAGTCAATGTACCAGTTCAGCCAGTCGTTAGATGTGGTGGCTGAAAAAGCTGCAATAAAACCATTATCTTTATTGTCTGTTTTGTTTTTTTTGTACCAACAATTTTTACTTAAATGCCCGTATTTGTTACAATGATAACATCTCGGTCCTTTAGCTTTATTTTGCCCTTTTTCAACATTCTTACTGTGTTGCTTTTTGGAGTTTGAGTAAAATGCAGTCGTGTCCATTGTTTTTACTTCCTGTAATAATTTTGTTTTAATAGAATCTGCTGATATTGCACAGTGGAAGCGTGCTGGGCCCATAACCTGATGAAATAATACGAGATTTGAGTATGGTAAAGGAAAAAGTTTAATAAAATACTGATGCAATATTAGAACGTGACACAGCTAATTTGCTTACACTAGAAGAAGAAGCCATCGGAAAAATTAGTATACAAATCATACGCCGTGATCAATTGCTCGTCGCTATTAGGCAGGAGCTTGTACATTTTGCGTTCTATAGTTCAACATATCTCAATACAATAAAAGCATGTAAGCAATAGCAAGTAAATACTTACCTTATATTTATTATTACGTGCCATTTTGCGTGGAGAACTAATATAAATAATCAAAGAATTATACATTTAATTGAAAAATTACTCACGATTTATGTCCTTTTGACGAGAAAACCCCAAAATCCAATACACCAGCCGAGTCAAAATAGTGAAGTAATAAAACAAGTCCGGTAAACAATAGCCAGGTCAAAAAAAAGAGCAGATAGGTAATACAATAACACGAAACAAACACTCCGCAAACCGATATCAACTTGCCGACTGAAAGCAAGCTGTGAGGCCTGCGAGCGTAGCGATCGCAGGCGGGCGCGAGGGGTGGGGGGAGCGTGCCACGCAAACATTGACAGTCCCACTCACACATTGATAGCTCGGTTGTTCGGGCATTGCGCGACAGCAATAGATTTTACAAATACCTATTTTTCAATTCTCTAGGCCTTGGTGTTTCCTCTTAAAGCTACTTATCGACACTGGAGCAAACAGGTCGTTTATAAGTCCCGAAGCTTTCAAACGATTCTATACCCAATGCGCATTACAATACGACCCTTTGTTGTGACCAACATACACGCATCGACGATTAATCAGTACTCAGTAACAACACCATCTTTCCCGGAATTCAACACTGTCGCGTTTGGGTGCCTCGTGGAGCGTAAAAGAAACAAAAGTTATCACGACAAGCGTTTATTGCACCCAACCGACGAGCACGAGAATTGTAGGGTCGTGGATATAGCGATTGCAGTTGGTTCTGGTATGTAGGCCGGAACTTCCCTCGGGCAGAAGGTACGGCGAAGGACTCGCAGGGGACTGCAAGTGGCGTGAGCTAGAGCGATCGAAGAGGGGCCGCTCTCTACGCCACTAGAAGACGCCAAGCAGGGGAAGACAGGCAGAAGGGTGCTGGTTGAAGCATGCGTGCAAGGCCGAGCAGGAAGGGTTTCAACCCGTAGGTAGCCGCCTGAAAAAGCCAGCATTGGCTGTCTCAGTACACAGCCCCGCTGCGATAATCCTTGCCACCGTTGACCGAAGGGCGACGTGGGCCCAGGGACGAACCGACTTAGATGTTGTGGTGGCAAGAACTATCGACACGGAGTCACAAAGCACAAGCAAAAAGAAAAAGAAATAGTAAAGTAAAAGAGTAACAAAAAGGGTGTAAAGGGGTATCGGTTGAAGACCGTTACCTTATTTGAATTTAAATTTAAATGGACCGTTGTAACGGTCGCAGGTTCGAATTTAGAATAACGTAGGCTGATAATAACGACAGAATTATTATGAAATTAAATTAAAAGAAATTGACACTAGATTTACACAGGTTATGATTGTTGGCGTTTACCCGTGGGCGCAAGCCTTGATTTTAGGATATTGATGTAGTTTACCACGTAACTACAGAGTTACGTGGTTGCAATTTTAAATAAAGATACGTTAACAAAGAAATAACACAGTAAAACACAATTTGGAAAAGGAAACATAAGCTAAGAAAGAGGTTTTTAGGTTATTTGCTGGCACTGACTTACCCAAGTCTCGGGCGGCGATAAATGAACACAATTACATTTTAGTTTACGATAGAAATACGCGGCTGGTTCTAATATTTCTATTTAGTTGCGAATGTATTGTAAATGAAGCCGAAATGCTTGTGCATCCGAATTTTACGTAGAAAGAGAAAGCTATAGAATAATGGACGTCTTCCTTTTCATTTGCACAAGAATAAGATATAAATATGAATTTGCTTGTGAAGAAAAGAGACAGAGCTTGATATGTTTTGTCCCTCATCGCATGTTTAATTTTTTCAAGGTGAAGTTTGCTAGGCATACTTCTATGCTAAACAGACTTTGACGTTTTGTGACAAGCTCAATCCATGTCACCGGAAAAATTACCAAAAATGTCCGATTTATTTAAAATTACGTGGATTATTGTTTATACAGGCGTTAAGAACAATATAACGAGTCTGCAGAATGGTGCGATGTTCTGTTTTAGGCTGCAAAAGTGACAGTGAATCGAAAATTGATGAACTATCTTTTCACTCTGAAGTTTTTAAAAATTTGATCTTATTTGACTTATTAGAACAGATGTTTCATATTGTGTGGTTTCTTCCCGCTTTACATACACATCCTAACGTGTTTCAAGATCAAATAAAAGCTGTTTTATGCATTTTTAGTTGGTGCTTTTTACATAACCTTAAAACTCAGTGTTGTCACTTTTTCCCACGAACATTACCCCACGTTAAGGGGTAAATAGTACGTTGATGAAATATTGGTATAGAAAAAACTTATACAGGACCCTATTTCGTAAAGCATGTTAGTCTAGTATTTTGATTCATTTAATCGTTTATTTTACGAGATAAAACACTAGTACACAGATAAAATATGCACTCGTGTAACTCGGAGGTCGACTCAAATGCTGTATGAAATGAAGCCCCGTGAAGTGTATTCTGGATTTAACTTCCAGATTCCCCCACGAACCACATATACGGGAATCATGGATTGCACCTACTGGAATCTTCCAGAATGTGTTGTTAACACTTTGACCGAAATCTATTGTTACAGTGTGGGTTTCGTGACGTGTCCAGGAGTACCGCCTTCTGTATCTGACCCTTGATCCAACCTACTAGCGAGAGTCTCTTGAGGTGTTGGTCGAGACTAACTAACCATTATTATTATTATTAAGAGTGATTTTATAAATTCCTGTTAATTATTAAAAACATTTTCCAAAAGTAATTCTTCTTTTTTCAATTTATAAAAAGATTGTTTTTTTTATTGACATCGTAAATGACCCCAGGGAAAACTGCCTTAAAGATGGTAACCCTAAATATTCATGTGTGTGTATTTGCTGTCCCTTTCGGAGACACGCTCGGCGTTCGTCTTCTCAATAGTAAGTCTATGGAATTTTATGAGCCCGAGGGACAACAATCTTACGGTATTTCCATAGACTATTGACAGGAGCTGTAGATGAATTAATCTATGGCGCCTCAAGTCAACCATAGACGGCTGAAATAATTAATAATAGAAGTTATTTTATAAAATAGGAATACAAGCATCACGTTGTTCTCATTCAATATATATGTATTTACTAGCATATGCCCGCGGCTTGGCCCGCGTGGCCTACAGGAATCCAATGACATATTTTTCTTTAGAAACAAACATTATAAGCACTTTCACCCTTTCTCAAACTTTAACCCCCCGTTTTGCCCACTTCAAATTTGAAAATTCAAAAAGCTTGAGATACGTCCTTGTTTATTTATGATGAGTGTAGCTATAATTGCAATTTTAAAAAAATGATACACCTACACATACTTTTCAACGCCCCCCCCCCCCCTTCGCCCGTTTTCCTCCTCCTTAAAATCTGAAGATCCAGAATCGTTGATAAAAACAATGCCAATTTCCTAGTTCTCATCATTAAAAAAACCGCCACCCATATAAACTTTCTTCCCCGTTTTCCCCCTTGAATCTAAAAGCCCTGAAACACATCATTATTTATTTGTGCTCTGACTTCCCCACGTGAAAATGTGAAATCTAAAGACTCTAAAACACCTCATTATTTCTTTCTCATGATGGGAGGCAAGAATTTTAATATTTATGTTTATATCTTTAAATAACCGATGCATCGATAAAAACTTTTACTCCTCGTTTCTCTCCCTTAAAATGTGTAAATCGAAAATCCTTGAAACACTTCATCATTTACTTGTGCTCAGTATTAGCTGTTATTGCAATTTCGAATTACCTACCTTTAAAAAACCGTTGCCCAGAAAGTAATTTTAACTCTCCATTTCTCCCCCTATGTGAAAATCTAAAACCCCAGTAATACGTCACTATTAGTTTATGATGAATAAAATTAAAAAATCTAGATCCTATTTTTAAAAAAGATACATCCAAATAAAACTTTACCTCATGTTTTTTCCCCGTACAATGCAGAAATCCAAAAACACTTTATTATTTATTTATAATAGCTTATGCCCGCGGCTTCGCTCGCGTAGCCTACAGGAATCAAATGACATATTTTTCTTTACAAACAGACATTATAAGCGCTTTCACCCTGTCTCAAATTTTCACCCCCGTTTTATCCTTTTCAAATGTGAAAATCCAAAAATCCTGAAATACACCATTATTTATTTATGATATGTAGCTGTAATTCAGTTGTTGAAGTTCTTATTTAAAAAAGATCGATACCTACATACAAAATTTTACCTCCGTTTCACCCTCTTAAAATTTCAATTGAGGCAGCCAAGGCGTTAAAAGATGATTTGGAGTGTTAGAGCCACACTGCAGCCAGTTACAGTTGTAGTAGTAGTGTGCTGGTCCGACCGGGGTAGTATTCCACTCTCACAGAATGCCGACGTGAAGTAATAGCTTGCTGCTGGGTATCGGACAGTGAGTGAAAGATCCAGGAGGCCCACAGGGAGGGGGGACCTAAAGGTGGGCAACGGATCAGCGACTCTCTTGAAAACGTTAGTTTCCGAGGGCGGCCAGCCTATCAGTTACTCACATGCTCGTTTTTCTCCGTATTCCATAAAAAAGATCAAAACTGTATATATATAGCTTAATATGTAGTAATTTTTCTTTCACCGCATAATCCTTTTTTTTAATTTTTTTCTTTGCAACAGCACTACATGCACCAAATTTTAGAGCACATAATCGTGTAGTGTAGGTTATCTAAATCTACATATAGGCATCCAAAAGAATCGAAGTACAAACCTATTAATATTGATATCAAAAGATGGTGAAACGCGTCATTATTTATTTATTATGAATAGCAACAGTTCCAATTTCCAAGTTCTCATCATTAAAAAAACCACCACCCATATAAACTTTCTTCCCCGTTTTTCCCCTTTTTTCACCCTCCGTTTCTCCCCTATGAGAAGATCCAAAATCCCAGTAGCAAGTCAGTATTTATTTATGATGAGTATAATGAAAACTTTCAAGTTCCTATAAAAAAAAGATGCCTCCAAATATACTTTCACCTTCTGTTTCACCCCCTTAAAATGCAAAAATCCAAAACACTTCATCATTTATCTATGAAAGTAGCTAAACTTTAAAAGTTTTAAGTTCTTATCTTTAAAATAAACTGCACCTATACAAACTTTCATCCTCCCTCTACCTCCCCCCCCCCTTAAAAAGTAAAAATCCAAAAACCGTGAAACACAATTTAATTTATCTATGCTCAGTAGCTCTAATTTAAATTTAATTATTATGTTTCTAACTTCAAAGAAATTTCATACAAAGTTCGACCACCACCCAGTTCCCCCCTTTAAAATCATAATTTCCAAAAGTCCTTTCTTATCGGATGCCTACGTTATAAAACAAAACTATATTCGAAATTTCAGTTTTCTAGCTTCAGTAGTTTCGGCTGGGCGATGATCGCCAATCTGTCAGGACGTGTTTGGGCATGGCAGACAGATAGACAGACGCACAGACGGGCGGCAGTAGAGGCTTAGTTAATAGCACGATACACGTTTACATTATTTTTACTTTGAATACAAAATTTAGTGACTTATCAACTTAAATACAAAATTTCATCCCCCTTTTTACCCCCACAAGGGTTGAAATTCCAACAAAACTGATTTCCGTAGCGTTACTTTCCAACCATAAGCCTAAGTAATAAATTAAGTGATTTTTACTTAGAAAATGAAGGACTTTTCCATACACAAATTCATCCCCCTTTTCATCCCTTTAGGGTTAAAATTATCAAAAACCCTGAAACAGGTATAAACTCATTTTCAATCATCAGTCTACATACAAAATTTGATAATCGTAACTTCAAAACTGAGGGACTTTCATACAAACTTTCATCCCCTATTTTACCCTCTTAGGGGTGGAATTTTTAAAAATCCTTCCTTAGTGGATGCCTACACTGTATAAGGTATCTATGTTTAAAATTTCAAGTCTCTAGGTCCAGCGGTTTAGGCTGTGAGTTGATATATCACCCAGTCAGTCAGTCAGTCAGTCAATTTATCATTTTATATATATAGATTAGTTTTAGACCAATTATTCATATTTTTTCGTAAAACATAGGCAACGGCGAGTAGCGCAATCTAGCGGATCACTCGCAAACTACTGAATAAACTATTGAACTTTGAAGCATAATAAACACACCGTTACAACACTAACAAACCATTGAAATTATTTGTTTATTTATTAATTAATTTTATTTAAACTTTATTGCACAAAAAATACAAAATGTACAAAAGGCGGACTTAATGCCTTAAGGCATTCTCTGCCAGTCAACCTTTAACAGAAAGGTTGTGGGCGGTGCGGATAGAGAACGAGTAATAGAAACACAATGACAAAATGCTACTATATACATACAAAGCCTATAATACAATACATAGATATAAAGATATACACATATTAATATGTATACTATACATAAACTACATAAATAAATATACGTACAATCTGTCCAGAAGAAAGCTAAAAGGAGTTCTACTTAGTGAGATGCAGACGAACTAACTTTTTGAAAGAGAGTTTGTTAGGGGCTTGTTTAGTGCTAAGGGGAAGAGCATTCCAAAGACGAGTAACCTGAAGAACATAAGAGTTAGAGACGAAGCCAGTACGGTGAGGTAGGACAGTAAGTTTGAGATTGTCAGCAGAGCGAAGCTGACGAATGTGAAGGCCTTGAGAGCCGTGAAAGCGGAAGTGACATTTAAGGTAGTTAGGTGACCGTGGCTTGTTTAAAAAAGAGTAAGGAGAGGAAAGCAGTCTAAGGTTACGTCGCTGACGATTAGGAAGCCACTTGAGCTCGGAGCGGAAAGATGAGACGTGATCAAATTTACGAAGACAGAAAATGAAACGGATACAATTATTGAGAAGACGATCTAATTTATTCAGGTGCTGTTCATTCAAGTCCGGATAACACACATCACCGTAGTCGATTATAGGTAGGATCAAGGTCTGCACTAGCGAGATCTTAGTCTTGGCTGGTAAAAAGTTTTTAAATTTATTCAAGGCATGTAACGAGCCCATGACCTTACGACTAATATTAGACACTTGAGTGTCCCAACGGAGAGTGTTGTCCAAGAACAGGCCGAGATATTTGACGCTAGAGCTGTAAGGTATGGGAATATTGTTAAAACTGGCCGTAGGAAGGGCGTCGAAGTTGAGCTTCGCAATCTGCCGACTTCCACCAACCACAATAGCTTGACACTTGGACGGATTAACGAACAGGCCAAACTTCGCGGACCATCGTTGTATAAATCCAAGGTCGTTGTTAATCTTGTCAATAGTCGAGCCAATGTCAGTCACCTTGCATAGGTCGTAAAGTTGTAAGTCATCGGCGTACAGATGGTATTTGCAGCCAAGGCCGGGGGTAATAAAGTTTATAAAAATTTAAAAGAGAAGAGGAGAGAGTATACCCCCTTGGGGTACGCCAGTAGCTAAGTCACACCAATCAGACAAATTACGATCAACGCGAACCGCTTGCCGGCGACCCCGAAGATAAGAAGAAAACCAACTGAGGGCAGAGGACGAGATATTAAGACGATCAAGGAGGGCAAGGAGAATGTCATGGTCAACGGTATTAACGTCGTTAGAGAAGTCGATAAGAATTAAGACCGTTACCAGTCCATCCTCCATACCCCACCTTATGTCTTCCGTGACTTTCAGGAGAGCAGTACAGGTACTGTGGCAAGGGTGGTTACCGGACTGAAAGGGGCTGAGAATACTCTGGGCAAAGACGAACACAGAAAGTTGTTTGTGAGCGACTGCTTCGGCAACTTTTGACAGAAACGGGAGGATGGAAATCGGCCTAAAGTTATTAAGAGAACTGGGATTGTTCACTTTCGGCAGAGGAATGACAAAGGCTCGACGCCAGTCAGTCGGGAATTCACCGGAAAGTAGGGAAGAGTTAATTATATGTGTAAAAATTGGAAGTACATAGTCAAGGATAGGCAGTATCATGGCACGACTAATATCGTCACTTCCAACGGCCTTAGATTTAATTGATAGAATGATTTTCTTCACATCACCAAGTGGGACAGATGAAAAAGAGAAAGAAGCTGCAAGAGTTGGTGTAAGTGAGGAAATTTCAGAAAGAGTGGCGGATTTGACCTGATCATTGACACAGAGTGCAGAGGAAAAATGACGATTCAAGTCACTCAGAGAAAAGGAAGTGCAGTCCAAACTTTTACCGGATTTTCCCAGACCCAGAGACTTAAGGAATTTTCAGGCATCAGCCATGGAAGAAGAAGACACATTATCGTGTATAAAACAACGCTTAGCTGCACGCACCATATGGTTGCAGCGATTCCGAGCCTTTTTGTACAATTGCCAGTTAGTGTCAGTACGGTCACGTAAAAACTGTTGAAATGCTCGATCTCTCTTCCTCATTCCCATACGCACCCCTCCGGTAATCCAGGGAGCAGGAGGCCGCCTGACTCTAACTGAGCGCACCGGAGCATGTCTGTCAAATAGCTCGAGGACAGCCCTATTAAAAAGTGTTACTTTCGTGCCAGTTGAGCGTGCAGCGAGCACAGGGGACCAGTCGATGGCAGATGTGTCCTTCAATAAGGCGTCATTGTCAATCTTGGCAAAACATCGCATATTGATAACAGTCGGCTTAAATTTGGGTGGTTTGATTTTATACGATATAAATAACAGATCATGGTGAGAGAAACCAGGTGCAAGGAACTGACCATGCTTGACGACTAGACTCGGTGAAGAGGTTAAAATGATGTCCAACCAGGTATCAGAGGAGGTAGCATGATGGGTTGGATTTAAAGGAACGAGGGACAGATTGACGGACTGGATTAAGGAGATCAACTTTCGGCACTGCAATCAATCAATGCAATCTTCACAGAGATCAGTATTAAAATCACCCATGATAAGATGATGTGTGTAATTCGAACAAAGGGCCTCGAAAAGTTCTTCCAGTGTAGAAAAATAGTCTACAGTCAGAGGACAATAGACAACGCCAAGAACAGCTTTACTGCCCTTGATACACAGCTCAAGAAAAAGATACTCCGCTGAACAAGAGTAAAGAGAAGGAGAACTATAGAGAACCTTAAACGGTATATCATTTCTGAGGTAAATAGCCACGCCACCGCCTCCTTTACCTGTGCGGTCATTTCTAACCAAAATGAAGCCAGGAAGTGAATAGAGGGCAGAATCTAAAGTTGGTTTGAGCCAGGTTTCGGACACAAGAATGGCGTGAACCGATAGAGAAGAAAAAGTGTCCAGGAAATCTGAGAAGTGTGAAGGGATACTCTGAGCGTTAATGTGGCACACATTAAAGTGAGAAGAATCATTAAACTCTCGAGCCACTAAAGAACTCAATGTAAGAGAGGAATCAAAAGAGTCTATGGACAAGCAGGAAGAGTTATCGTCGTCGTCACTAAGAGAATAAAAGGAGTGATCATCGGACATTGATTATGTATATGATTATATATAAATATAATAAAAATAATAAAATACTATATAAAACGACACGGTACAAAACTTATAGAAATAATAGGAAATAGACTTGCAATAATAATAAAAGCAAGCTTGCACACAGTGAACCAATATCTGCTTATCCTGCCGTCTGACGCAACATTACAACAGTCAATAGAAACATAACTAAATACAATCCGAAAAATTTACATATGAAAGTAAACAATATTAAGGTACTAGGTAGGTATAGGTTAGTAATCACGGCTACTGTTACAATTAATGAATCGCAGTACGAAGCCGTTATAGTTAACTGGGAGGCGGTATTAGCAAGACCTCGAACACACTTAGATGACGTTTAAACGTCAAATATAAAAAAAAAACTGACAGTGACAGCTGCGAGGCAGCTATAAGTTAAGTTAAAAGTTAACATCAATTTAACAGTGGGTGTGAAGAAACAATGCACAACTACCATACATTAAAAAATATAAAAATAAAAACCGAGAGATTTACATGAATACAGCAAATTAACATAGAAAACAGTTACGAAACGATAAACTGACAATTACGCTTTCTTGGGCTTAGATGCCTTTTTCGCACGCCTAGTTCTCGGCTGGCTGCTGGTCTCGGGTGCAGGAACAGCCTCATCTTCTGACGACAAGGCCTCAGGGGTTGCTGGAATCGAACCCTCCTGCGCGGACGCAGCCGGCGCTAAACATGCAAGATCATCTTCAGTCTCAAGTCGCACACGATCGCCGTTGGGCAACTTAATAAAAACATTACCACCCATTGTCCAGCTTCTGTAAATGCCGAATAACTTGCGTGCATTGATGAAAAGGGCCTGCTGCCGACGCGTCAGGAACTCTGAGACGGAAATGCCTGTCCCTTTAAGATAAGTTTTGTTTTTCCAAACTGTGGACTTAACAGTGGGGTCATCGAACCGAACCAGTACTGGGCGACTACGACCCTCAGTGGCTTTGCCCAATCTATAACATGCCTTGAAAGAAGTTGCCGCTACGTCAGGCACATGAAGTTGGTCAGAGATAATCGAGGCAATTTTTGAACTTACGTCCTCATCAGACTCCTCCGGCAAGCCGATGTTATACAGATGCTAAGGATATCAGTGAAATATTCAATAGTTATTATGTTATCCAAAATAGAAATATGTGACACATTAAATTCCAATGATTATAAGACTACATCTCAGCATGCCTATAATAGTATTTTTTTAGCACCTGTTGACACATTTGAAATTAAAAAACTCGTAAAAAGTTTAAAGAATAAAAAAGTACAGGACACGATAATATTCCAATGCAAATTATCAAAGCCTGCATAGATCATCTCGCGGAACCTCTTGTCTACATTATAAATTTAATGTTGGAGACTGGAATATTTCCAAACGATTTAAAAATAGCTTTGATAAAACCACTGTATAAAAAAGGAACTAAAATCGAAATGGGAAATTACAGACCCATTGCATTATTACCTAGTTTTTCCAAAATATTTGAAAAGATCATACATAATAGGCTTATGAAGTTTCTTAACAAAAACAATATATTAAGCTCCTCACAATTTGGCTTCCAAAAAGATAAATCCACATCACTTGCTATTTTTAAAATTTTTAAGACCATATGGGAAAACATTAATGAGAAAAAACCCTGCGTTTCTCTCTTATTGGATATGTCCAAGACTTTCGATTGCGTTGTGCATAACACACTTCTACAGAAACTAGAACACATCGGAGTTAGAGGAAATGCGCTTAAGTTATTTAAAAGTTACTTAAGCAATAGATACCAGGCAGTCTTAATTGAAAAGTACAATGAACAAAATAAAACCATAGAGCACGTACAGTCTAGTTACGAGAAAGTCCTATTAGGGGTACCTCAAGGAAGTGTGCTTGGACCGCTTCTATTCCTAATCTATTTAAATGAAATGCCCAATATAGTTGACGAACCGTGTGTATTGTTTGCCGATGATGCCACAATCTTATTTTCGGGAGATAAATTTAATGAAAACCTTCAAAATGACATAAGTTGTGCTCTAATTAAAATTATAAAGTGGCTAAATACAATTAATCTAAAAGTAAATTTTAATAAAACCAAGATTATTCAATTTAGAAATTATAAAACCGTTCCTTTGACGTTAGACGTGTCAGAAGCAGGTATTCGTCTAGAAGAAGTAAATAGCATAAACTTTCTTGGAATTAAAATAGATTCCCACCTAAACTGGAAGGCCCATGTAGAACAAATAAATAAAAAGATTTCTAGTAGCTGTTACGCACTTTCGATACTGTCCGAAACATGTTCAGAAAGGATAGCTAAAAGTGCTTATTATGGTAGCGTTTATCCTTTACTAATTTACGGGGTGATTTACTGGGGAAATTCTGTTGATGTGCAAAAAACGTTTTTGCTTCAGAAACGGTGTCTAAGAACTATCTATCACATGTGTTCTGATGAATCTCTTCGTGAGGTTTTCCGTGAAGAGCGCTTTATGACACTGTGCGGTATTTTTATTTTAGAGTTGTGCCTATTTGTAAAAAAACAGTCACACTATTTCACAAAAAAGTCTTCTCTTAGATGTAATTTACGGCAACAGTATAAATATAATCTTCAGCTACCGAAAATTGCAAGCTATATTTATAAAAAGAGTGCATTTGTAACAGCTATACGTGTTTTGAACAACCTCCCTGCTGATATTAAAGTATTAGAAGGTAACACAATTAAATGGAGGCTGAAAGGATGGCTTTTGGATAAAGCATTTTATGAATTGAAGGAGTTCTATGAAACAACTTAGCTTGTGTTTGTTTAGTCTTAAGAAAACATTCTATTGTACGCCCGGAACGGGTAACTGTTGAAACTATTTTAATATTAACAACTATAATGTACACAGTTATACAATAAATTTATTCTCATTCTCATTCTCATTCTCCGATGAACATTAGAAATTTTCTCCGGTATCTTAATTCCATCGTGTCTTGTGCCACAAAAAGGGTGTTGATTTGTTGTCTGAGAAGCTTAAAAAGATCCAAAGTCTGCTCCTTGAATGCTGCAAATTCATCGCAAGGGCCACCTAAGGATACCTTGGCAGTAGTGAAACCCTGGAGTTTGGCTTCGAACTCGGAGAGCTTCCTGGAAATTGTAGCCTCCAGTGATGTTTGAGTTTCGTTAATCGCTGACGCCGACAGATGTGCCATTCTCAGTGTCAAGTGATTAAACTATAGAGGTTAAATATCAGGTAGGTAGCAGCAGGATAAGCAGTGGGTCTTACTGCTGATTTAGCTCATTAACTGTGCTGCAAACGTTACTTCCCAATATTTGTAACTACTTTAATTGATTTAAGCAATAAATTTTGAAAATTTTGATGTATTTTTAATTATAAAATTAAATAGTAACCAGAGTGGTGTTTTCTGTTTTAATAACTACCGCCGAAAAAAAACATTACAAATTCCATGACTATTTCGACGGACTTATTGGTTGTGATTTACTTGAGCAATGGCAAGCTGAGATAAATTACGAAACCCGACAATTTAAAACCTCACAAGCTACAAACCCGATACGTATGTACACCTCAGGAAATGTAAATTTACTCGAAACCGTAATACCTGCAAATTCTTCTAAGTTAATTAAGGCACCAGTAGATGTCCAAAACGGTGACATTTTTGTAGAACGCCAAGTACTTTGCAATTGCATTATAAGTAATTGCATAAGTACTGCAAACAATAACAAAGGTACTCTGGAAATTCGTAACCCATTTCCACGAGATGTTATATACACGCTAACTGAGCCAGTTAACGCTGAGTTGTTAAATTCCGAGACCAGGTGTCACCGCAATGAGTCCAGCAATGACTCACGACGAGCATCGCGAGTCGATCAAGTATTATCGCGATTGTGCACAGAACACTTAAATACAGAAGAGACACTTAATTTAACAAAGCTTTGTACTAAGTACGCAGATATATATTATGTTGAAGACGAACCACTTACGTTTACAAATCAGATTAAACACCATATAAAGACTACAGATGACGTCCCCATCTATTGCGAACCATATAGGTATACACACAGAGGTTAAAACACAAATAGCAAAATGTTAGAACAGGGCATAATTCAACCATCAACATCGGCTTGGAGCGCACCCATCTGGGTAGTTCCAAAAAAATCAGATGCATCCGGCAAAGTAAAATGGTGATTAGTGCTGGATTTCCGCAAATTAAACAGTAAAACAATTGACCCTAGTACAAGTACCCTATCCCCAACATCACAGATATCTTAGATAAATTAGGTAAATGTCAATACTTCACAACACTAGATTTGGCAAGTGGTTTTTACCAAGTAGAGATGAACCCTTCAGATATTCATTAAACCGGATTTAACGCTGAAAATGGATACTATGAATTTTTACGCATGCCTATGGGCTTAAAAAACTCTCCATCTACGTTACGGCGCGTAATGGACAATGTACTACAAGGTTTACAAAATCCTATCCGTCTTGTCTATCTGGATGACATATTAGTCTTTTCCACTTCCCTTCAGGAACATATAACAAACCTAGAAAAAAAATTTCAAAGACTACGGGAATCGAATTTTAAAATTCAAATGGATAAATCTGAGTTCATGAAGCAGGAAACTCCTTATCTAGGACACATAATAACTCTTAATGGTGTAAAGCCCAACCCTGACAAAATTTCAGCCATAGAAAAATATCCGCTACCAAGAACTGCAAAGCAAATAAAACAATTTTTAGGCCTACTTGGCTACTATAGATAGTTTATTCCGGACTTCGCCCGTATAACGAAAGCCTTGACGCAGTGCTTAAAGAAAGGCAAAGGCATTAATATTAATCAACAATATGTACGGTAATATTTAGCAGTAATGTGGCGGAAACTGGAATACGCAAGGCTCGGAATGCTGATGTTGCAAGTTAGAACCCTGCCATTATCCTAATTTTTCTTTGTGTTGTCATTCATTATACAGCATTTTAAATTTAATTTGAATGTAAAAAAAAATAAAAAAAACACAAAAAGAAAAATCGGAAAACAATTTAAAAATAAATAATTTCGATTACAAGAAGAAATAGAGACCCTAGCATAGAATACTCCCCCGAACAAGAAGTGTACATACGAAACCCTTTAGCAGCTAGACAAAAGCTAGCGCCTAGATACACACATGACAAAGTTACGCAAGACTTACCCATTCACATATACACTTCAAAAAAACGAGGCCCCGTTCCAACGTCCCGGCTAAAGAAAGTACGTAAATCTCAATAGTTACAGGCACCTTCTGTTGACGTTACTGACACTGACATGGACCAACCCGGCTCTAGCTCAAGAAATCCATCTTGAAAGCTTCAATAATGGACCCAGAATCCTTCCATTTAAAATGGGACAAACAAAGTTGGTCTTCCATTACCACACGTTCTTGCAAAGCATTAACGTTGACGAATTACATGATAAGATAGACTTAATCAAGAACCAACTTGTCAATGCAAGTAATTCCCTAACAAACAGTACATTTCATTTCTTTCAATTTCAAAAAAAAAACTTGTATTCTAAACTTGCTAAGGTTTCAGCGCAATTGAGTACGTTTTCTAGCAAAAGAGTGCGACGAGGACTCATAGATCCACTGGGTTCAGTTATAAAAAGCATAAGTGGTAACTTAGACTATAATGATGCCATTAAGTATGATCATGCCTTTAAAATTCTCAGAAATAATGATGTTCAATTGTCTAAAAGTTTTAATGAACATATAAGCTTAAGTAAGAAATGGATTTTTGAACAAAATGAAGTTATGTCAACACTATCAGTTAATTAAAAAAAGAATTATTTATGTTAAAAAACGAAAGCATGCTGAGTAATGGAAAACTGTTAGACTATGCACACCTTGCCCTTAATATTATCACCTGTCACGGGCGTTCCCCTGCCCGGAGGGAGGAACACCAGTTTCAAACGAAATATCAAAATACTGAAAAGATAGCCGGAGCTATCACAAAATCGAAATATTGTCTGGAGGCGTGCTTTGAATGTTTAGGGCTTAACTAAATGGAGGTAAAGGAAAAATGTTAGTATTAAGCACAATCTTTATTTCCTATAAAATTCACATATATACAGTAATGTAATTGTGGAACCTTAGCGTCTAAATACCAGACAATTAAAGTAAATATTTGATTTAGCTCAGCCGCAAGCGGGTGTTTTGCTGAAGGCGGTTCTTATGATAGGTTCACAATTAACTATGTCTAAAGATGTTAGTCCCTACGTAAATCGAAATGCCATCAATTCCAATTCATGTCTAAATGACTTTAAATCCTAATTCCCTACTTTATTAATGTATGATTGTTTCACAGACCTGGCGCTGAAGTAAACCTTCCCGGCAAGCTGTCCGGCTGCAGACTGGAACAGGGCAGTGTGAGTCGAACACGAAGCTCGGGGTCGACTCTATGCAAGCTCAGCTCTCAAGCCACACAGGAAGACGCGAAGATTATATTCAGGCGGCGCAAGCAGTGCAATCCCCAAATTACGAAACGTGGTAGAAGCTTGGTGCAGAAGGCATATGGAAAATCAAGGGTTGGCTTTACAAAATGGCGGCTGGGGAAATGACCAAGCCCGCAATTACGAAATACTCGAAATAAGCAACCCCTGACTTAACCCTACAAAACTAAATTCACAATGCAAAAGATCAGAAGGCCTAAGGCATAAAGAGATTACTAAACTGAAGATTAAATAGAGCTTAAGTGAAGCCTAACCAAATTTAATTAATTTAATGAAAACCCATCCAGCTGGAAAGAACACATTGCTTCGATTAGATAGTGCACATTGCAAAATTTAAGCGATAGCGAAACAGACATTAGGAAAGGATTCTTACCGGAGACCATCCAGTAATTTATATGGACTATCTCAGACGCCGGCTCTCCCTCCTTCCCGTCAAGAAGAATCCTTCAAGAGCTGCAAATAAACCACGAGGTTAGAAACTATTCAACAAGGAGCCACATGAATTTACCAGGGGAATTTCTACTCACGATTTTCCTAACTCCTTCAAAATATATTTTAAATAGGCTGCTCCGACGCCACATGAGCCACTCAAGCTGTGCATCCAGGCGCGGACCTCCTTCTTGCACCCGATTAATAAAGCTTCTCTTGCGCACCATCATAGAGCCCTGGTTATATCGGAATGATTCCCAAAATGGCTGGAGGAAGTTGCGACAGAAGCACCCTGGAGCACCCTCAGATGAAGAAATTTCCCCCAAATTGATCCCCTGAAATTTATTCCGAAAATTGACTCCCTATGCTCTACTCTTGGATCCAAACTATAACCATGACCGAAGACAACTATCAAAGAAGATCTCTGCTCTGCTTTCCTGTACCTGAATGTGTGCAAAACCTTGTTAGAATAAATACTTCCTGAAATATCTGAAATAAATGGTATGTATGAAAACGCAATGTTCATTTTATATCCCCATATTTAGGGGGAAAATCTGCGGCTGACAGTCCTAATTTTATTATCATATGATCTACCAATCATATGTAGCCGCGTACGTAAACACAGCTAATTAAGTTGCCAGTATTGAAAAACCCTACCGATGTTACCACAATAATCGAAACTCAAGCTGTTCAAGTCACTGGAGAAAACGTACCAAAAATACACAACGTTACAATACCCCCCTTCCTCATTTAAGGTTCAACGTAGGTGAACCGACGCTGTCCTCAGCGCTCTGATCTCCAGTGAAAGAACTGCCCAAGGTTCGATTACCCTGCGTAACCACAAACGTTAACTAAAAGTGCTGAAAAAACTCTACCAAAAAGTTATTACCAAAAAAAAAAATTGTGCTTAATAGAACCCCTTAACAGAGGAAAAAATGTATGTAACCAACAAAACCATAAATCCATCACTAAGTTACATACCAAAAACCTCAAAAAACAATCCAACCATAAAGAAAACAAACCGCATTAACCTTCCCAGCACAACGGCAATGTTGTGCTGAAGAGGTCAATCGCTAACAGCCAGGACCGATGTTCAGCATCCTTCAATATAATCTCTTCTTGTCCGGGCGAAACCTAACGAAATAGTCACAACAACTTTCAAAATTCAAAACGTAACCTAAACTGAACTGAAACCCTTCACCAAGATATAACTAAACATCTCAGATACAATTTATTGTCTCTGAGGAATACCGAAAAAAAAACTAAACATCCTAGACTGCTGTCTGAGGAAACGAAATCTATCTCGCCTAGGTCGAGATAATTAAACGGAACGAAGCAAAATTACTGTGCAACATAACATCGCATCCACACAAGTACCGAAACCCGTTCATGTTGAATGCGAAACACAGATGTACATAAACCTATACATAACTTGGTAAGGGACAAAATATTCAAACCTATACTTGTGCATATATATTAAAGACTACTCCGGATGTTATAGAGTTAAGATTGAGCCGCCCTAAATTCATCAACGTTCACTTGCTTTCCATACATCACGCTTACAAAAGTAGTGCGACAATTATTTTTGTTCACCACCTCTAACAATTTGTGATTAAATATATCATAATATTTAACACTCGAATGCTAAGCTCCAATCTTAATTAGTGGCAACAGTTACAGACGACGGTTGCGATCCGTGGCAGCACGACGACGAGCCGGAGCAAGCCATCGTGCGTCCACCGACCACAGTCACCGTCCGAACTACCTAATTCACCACTTACATGGCGTTTTAGTCAACAATGGCGGCGCGGCGAGCGATAACTAGTAAAGCGGGCCGCGCGTCCACTGGTCACCAAATGAGCCAAAAGCGGTAATTTACGCTTTTAGGTCTTTAATATGCCAAGAGCCTATCGGATGGCCGTCCATCCTTTCCAATTCATAAACTAAGGGAGACAAAACTTTCTTAATCCTACACTTTTCATACTTTGGCGCGAGCTTCGCCATCTTAAATTTCAAAGCATCGCTTTGTACGTAAGTGCGTTTCCACACAATATCTCCCACGGAAAATTTAGCTGAACGTCGCCTTAAATTGTAGTATTTTGCATTTGTGCCATGCGCTTTCAAAAGGTGAGACCTAACTTGTTCAAAAATACTTTTCAAACAGCCAAATTCGCCCGCATATTCTTCTCTAGGAATACCTACGGTATACTCCTGACCCGAATCTCGGTAGAACGAACCGTTTATGACTGGTTCCCTAGCGTGTACCAAAAAGAAAGGAGAGAACCCCGTGGACTCGTTAACTGCACTGTTTAACGCAAACTGAATACGGTGCAGTTGCTCATCCCATGTACGGTGGTTTTCTTCCACGTACGACGCTACGGCAGTCATAACCGTTTTGTTATGACGCTCAACCAAATTCACCTGTGGGGTATACCGTGGTCCATAATGAACCCTAGGAACATTGTATCGTTTCAAAAGCTGCCTGAATTCTGATCCAGTAAACTGAACCCCGTTATCGGCTATTACAGTTTCAGGAACCCCATGAGCCAAAATAACACCGTTTTCAAAGTGTCTTGCAACTAAGGCACTTGTTGCGCGGCGAAGCGGAAACAATAACGTGTACTTCGAAAAGCAGCATGTCACCACAAACAAAAACGTGTAACCCGACCGAGAACGCGGCAGTGGACCTACTAAGTCTATGGAGACTACCTGAAACGGTCTATGACATACTTTTGGCTGACCCATCAACCCGGGAGTTTGTCGCTGTGAATGCTTATAGGCGGAGCATACGTCACACGCCTTCACAAAGTCGACTACGTCCTTATGCATGCCAGGCCAAAAATATGTCAAAGATAACCGCCGATGTGTTTTAAATACACCGAGATGGGCGGCTGTAGACTCACAATGGTTCTCTGTTAAAACCTTAATTCGGTCACTCTTTGGCACTACCACTTTCCAGTCAAATTCACTGAGTAAGTTGTACTTACTCTTACAAAATCGGAGTAACTTTCCCTCCTTAATACAAAAATTCGGATAGTTAGCGGGGAAAGATTTACAACCGTTCATAATCTTCTCGTACCATTCGTCCTTTTCGACGTCATCGGTGTTCGAACCGTTCACGGCATCAACTTTCATGAGCCTAGACAACGCATCAGGTACCACATTGTCGGTGCGTTTCCTGTGCTCAATTTCAAAATCAAATTGAGACAGTCTACACCCCCAACGTGCTAAACGTCCTGATGGGTTCTCTAGGTTCATAAACCACTTAAGTGACGCGTGATCCGTAATCACCTTAAAATGACGCGATCCTAAATACGCCTGAAATTTCTCTACAGAGAACAAAACGGCTAAAGCCTCTCTCTCGGTCGCGCTGTAGTTTTGTTCATGCTTGTTTAAAGAACGACTAACATACGCGATGGGGTGTTCGTGTCCGTCGATAGTCTGACTAAGCATCCCACCCAGTCCATATGAAGAAGCATCGCAGTGCACCACGAAAGGCTTGTCGAAATCAGGCACTGCCAGAATAGGAGCCGAAACTAATGCGTTCTTCAATGACTTAAAGGCTTCTTCTGCTTCTTCAGACCACCGAAAGGCAGGAACATTCTTCCCTTTAGCCGTGAGTCTATTTAAAGGAGCGGCTATAGTCGAAAAGTTTCGAATAAATCGACGATACCATGAGCACGTCCCTAAAAATATCTTCACTTCCCGAGAAGTGGTCGGAATGGGAAAATTCAAAATGGCAGCGACCTTTTCAGGATCAGTGCGCAACCCAAACTCGTCTACGACGTAACCGAGGTATTTAAGCGACTGTCTGAAGAACTTGGACTTCGCAAAATTTATTGTTAAGTTTGCCATTTTCAATTTTTCCAAAACACGATTCAAAAGTACTAAATGGGTCTGAAAATCCGAACCGATTTTATGTCTTAAAAATTTGGAACTTGGTGGCATTTGATTTTTACACAAAAAATTAGCCAAATAATCACTCAAAGCACTCAAAATTAATCAAAACGGTTGGGCGCCATTGTCACGGGCGTTCCCCTGCCCGGAGGGAGGAACACCAGTTTCAAACGAAATATCAAAATACTGAAAAGATAGCCGGAGCTATCACAAAATCGAAATATTGTCTGGAGGCGTGCTTTGAATGTTTAGGGCTTAACTAAATGGAGGTAAAGGAAAAATGTTAGTATTAAGCACAATCTTTATTTCCTATAAAATTCACATATATACAGTAATGTAATTGTGGAACCTTAGCGTCTAAATACCAGACAATTAAAGTAAATATTTGATTTAGCTCAGCCGCAAGCGGGTGTTTTGCTGAAGGCGGTTCTTATGATAGGTTCACAATTAACTATGTCTAAAGATGTTAGTCCCTACGTAAATCGAAATGCCATCAATTCCAATTCATGTCTAAATGACTTTAAATCCTAATTCCCTACTTTATTAATGTATGATTGTTTCACAGACCTGGCGCTGAAGTAAACCTTCCCGGCAAGCTGTCCGGCTGCAGACTGGAACAGGGCAGTGTGAGTCGAACACGAAGCTCGGGGTCGACTCTATGCAAGCTCAGCTCTCAAGCCACACAGGAAGACGCGAAGATTATATTCAGGCGGCGCAAGCAGTGCAATCCCCAAATTACGAAACGTGGTAGAAGCTTGGTGCAGAAGGCATATGGAAAATCAAGGGTTGGCTTTACAAAATGGCGGCTGGGGAAATGACCAAGCCCGCAATTACGAAATACTCGAAATAAGCAACCCCTGACTTAACCCTACAAAACTAAATTCACAATGCAAAAGATCAGAAGGCCTAAGGCATAAAGAGATTACTAAACTGAAGATTAAATAGAGCTTAAGTGAAGCCTAACCAAATTTAATTAATTTAATGAAAACCCATCCAGCTGGAAAGAACACATTGCTTCGATTAGATAGTGCACATTGCAAAATTTAAGCGATAGCGAAACAGACATTAGGAAAGGATTCTTACCGGAGACCATCCAGTAATTTATATGGACTATCTCAGACGCCGGCTCTCCCTCCTTCCCGTCAAGAAGAATCCTTCAAGAGCTGCAAATAAACCACGAGGTTAGAAACTATTCAACAAGGAGCCACATGAATTTACCAGGGGAATTTCTACTCACGATTTTCCTAACTCCTTCAAAATATATTTTAAATAGGCTGCTCCGACGCCACATGAGCCACTCAAGCTGTGCATCCAGGCGCGGACCTCCTTCTTGCACCCGATTAATAAAGCTTCTCTTGCGCACCATCATAGAGCCCTGGTTATATCGGAATGATTCCCAAAATGGCTGGAGGAAGTTGCGACAGAAGCACCCTGGAGCACCCTCAGATGAAGAAATTTCCCCCAAATTGATCCCCTGAAATTTATTCCGAAAATTGACTCCCTATGCTCTACTCTTGGATCCAAACTATAACCATGACCGAAGACAACTATCAAAGAAGATCTCTGCTCTGCTTTCCTGTACCTGAATGTGTGCAAAACCTTGTTAGAATAAATACTTCCTGAAATATCTGAAATAAATGGTATGTATGAAAACGCAATGTTCATTTTATATCCCCATATTTAGGGGGAAAATCTGCGGCTGACAGTCCTAATTTTATTATCATATGATCTACCAATCATATGTAGCCGCGTACGTAAACACAGCTAATTAAGTTGCCAGTATTGAAAAACCCTACCGATGTTACCACAATAATCGAAACTCAAGCTGTTCAAGTCACTGGAGAAAACGTACCAAAAATACACAACGTTACACACCGAAAATGTTAACGATTTCAATACTGAGATGTTACGCATAGAAAACATATTAGCCTTTAGTAGATTAAATAACGTGCACCATTCTATTTTAAGTACAAGTGCACTCAAAGAAATGATTGGAAAACTATATGAAATTTATAGTAAAGACCAAATTTTAGACTTAGACATTAGAGACTATTATAACTTTATAAACATAGGTTCCTATTTTTCTAAGAATAATTTAGTAGTTGTCCTAAAGATACCTATCATTTATCAAGGTTAATTTGATTTGTATAAGTTATGCCCATTACCAAATAAATACGGGCTTATCCTTATCCCTCCATATCCTACCATAGCAACCAATCTCCTAGAATATGTGTACATGGAGGACGAATGCCTCAAATCCGGCGATTGGTACATCTGCGAACAGAAGCTCAGTCATCAGATTCATACCGAGCAAGACTGCATCCACAAACTCATTCATTTACAGGAGATTGATGAAACGTGCAAAACTACGGCTGTCTCTCTGTCTAAGGAGGCTCTATTGGAGCTGGACGATTAACACTATGCCATTACATTCCCAAAGCCTACCAAAGTCCAGACGAGCTGCCAACAAGAACAACACGTCATTTTAAACGGAAGTTATGTTGCAACCATCCCACAATACTGCTCTCTCAAGTCTTCACAATTTACTATCGTAAATATCAACAATAAGCTCCGTGGTCAACCTCTAAAAATAATGACAATACCACTAGAAGCTAGAAAGCAGCAGTCAAGCACGATCCTGAAAATGAACTCCATCAAGTTAATCAATCTCGAGGCTAATGAGCAGCAATCATCTATGGAAAAACAGATCCAAATTGATGAAATCCAATCTTCAAGTTTTTACCATACAACAGTACCTTTGTACCTGATCATATCACTCGGAGCAGGTGCAACAGTCTTCATATTATACCGGAAACACCGAGCCACAACCAGAATAGATATAAGCAAACCAGAAAACATAGAGCTGCAGAAGGCCGCAACATTTGCACTAAACCTAGCAAATAGTTGCTCGACTTAGGGGGGAGGTGTTAGGTATGCGCCCCGCAAGGCATACTACGTCACCACGCTACGTCATCGTGATACGTCATCAACGCCTTGCTACGGCGCCCGCGCATCATGGTGTTAAAACTTAGAACAAAAAAGCCAACTATAACAACCACAATTTAAGATGGTTATCTAAATGTTCGTTTTATGTTATACTTCATGATATTAAAATTTGCCGTATTATAACACAAAAACATTACGGTTCACACCGCTAGATGACACTGTTTTCAATAATAATAATAAATGAAAATAATTTTGAATGAAATAGGGTTATTTAATTTGAGGCCTTATCAGCAATTAACGTTATGGTGAAAGGAACACTTAAATATTATATTATTCATTATATTCTATACTGGCAACCAGTGCATTTTCAAAGCTGGCCACAATACCCAACTTATCAATTGGATCGTTTCATTATACGCTATAAATAATTGGCGACGACAAATCATTACTCTAATGGCTGAAAAATAGTATCATTATGCAACAAATTGGAACAAGTTAGACATGACATTTAGAAAGAGATTGACTATTTTTAATTTCATGTTTTAAGAAGATATTTAGCACCACCCTAGCTCTAAAACGCAACACACCATATTATGCAACGGAACGTTTTAGAAGAAACTACAGCACTTCAAAATGTCAAAACATTCGTTTGTTGCGTTTGTTCTGTTATGGTAGCGATTTCAATTTTCCTTGTGATTTTTTTCGACGACCCGGCTCGCTTATGGACTCTGATCAGAAGGAAAGATTGTGCAAAAGAAAACTTAAAATCATACATAAAACTAAAACAGTGTTAGCAGTTGTCATGAATTATGATTTTATAAAGTGCGACAAACATAAAAATGGTTCAATTAATACATTTGATGATATCTCTTTAAATTTATTCTTATTTACTTGATGTAAAGACTCTAATAAAATAATTAAAGGAATAAGGAGTGATTTTTATGAAAATGATTAAATGCAAAAGATGTGTTACTATATATATATAATATAAAAAATCACTGAAGTGCTTTGTTTTATTGTGTCTCATTTTCTTTTTCAGTTCTTGGCATTTGAAATGCGCACTGATGTTCATCCGATAAGGATAACAGTGCTCATTTCAAATATTCAGTCAATAAGCGAACCAGTAGGTACACTAACGTTGCCGTTGACTGGTTCAGACCACTAGATGTCGCTATGCTTTAAATAATCTAACCGTGGAAGTGACGTCTCTATCTCAGTATATTAAAAAGGTACTCTGTGCCGCGCATCATCGATATTGAGCAATCGTCCCGATCGACGTGATAAAACCAGAGTGCGCGGTCACTCTTGGCCTTTTTGACACCTAACATCGGGTCTTAGGACAACGCGAAATCGTTCGTGTTACTTTAAGTAAAAACACTTTGTAATCTTTTATCTTAATTAAACATTCATAAATCCGATTATATCATCTCCTCCGCTGCTGCCCCCTCTATAAATAGCTACACAGCTAAATACTTTTAGTACTATATTATTAGGCATCATTATACTCCTAATAATACTCCTAAGTTACATCATGTACAAATGTTGCAAGAGAAAAATTGACACTTGGTTCATAAGACGAGTAAGGAACCTTACTCAGGATCCGCAGAGGCAGACTTCGGGAGCGCAGCCCGCACCGGGACAACCGCAGCAAATAATTTTAACAGTGTAATTATTTTATCAAGAAAACGAGTTTCAGTGCACTACAAATAGTTCGAATATATGTTTCATTTTGTCCATGTGTGTTAAAATTAGTGTATAATACTTAACAAAATGTTCCAACGAACATTATATTATAAGTGATTCTATTTTTAGAACTCGAGGTAGCTCGTATAGTTCTGTATCTTAGAGCTTTCATACTGGAGACGACATGCAACGACTTACCCCTCTGCCGCTGACACAGGCACAATGTGCCTACGCGACACAAAAACTATTTTTTAATCGATTTTCTTTCATTCTTTCAATCGGCACGGAAGGAATCAGAGCTCACCGAAAACGTCCGCATGTGCTGTAAACAGTTGTAAAAATCGTTCTATGCCATCAAGTTTGGAAAAGGACGCTATAACGTTTCATTTGTAATTATTTTTTCTAATTATTTCTGCCTAAAAACACAATTTTTAATACAACTGTTTTTGTTACACGAGTTGACATGACAAATCGAGTCAAACTTAAAATCGATTGCCATGCGAAAATGCCCCTTAGTGTAAAATGTAGCGAGACTATATTTTTACAAAATAAGTCTAATGGGGTACAGAATAAAGTCGATTTTAATATAACCACAGATTAAATATGACGTATAGGTACTCCTCACGAGACTTCTTCTTCTTTCTTGCAAAATCGAATCGAATTGCTTACGAAATAAAGTTGATAATAGATTTGACCTGAGCTGCGCGTGTCACGAGACTTCGTCAAAATTACTTAATTAATTATTACGTACTCCCCGCGAGACTAGCTTAGTGCACAGGGTAGTGTCGATAAATAAAATGAATCATTATCGATAATTTACATTCTTATATATGTTTTTTTTTTTATAATTAATAAAGTCAGTTTTTATTGTATTTAGACTGGATATACTAATTAAACACGTATTATCGAACTAGATATTAAAATATATTTTACACAGGAAAAGCAATCAGTGACGGTTGTTCACAAATGACACAATTCTCTTTATAAAAGTATATGGCATCCGAGTGGCCAGCTAACCAAAGAGGTAGCTATTCAACAGTTTTTTTATAATAAATAAAGAACTGAACAGAACTGGGTGCAAGATATTGTATAAGGTACGATTTATCGGTTAATATAACATTGCTCTTGGCAACAAGTATATTAAGTGTTTGTAATTTTATGTACCTGGATTATTAAATATTAAATCGTGAAATTATTTTATTTATTGTTACCTATTACCTATTCATTAAAAAATGAAGATGTTGAGAAGCAAGTGAAGCAACGGAGAGTTTTATTGTAGTATAATGCGATAAAATGACAGTTATAGTATTAGCTGTCAAACGCTAGCCAAGCAGGAAATTGGATTACCACAATGTTTGTTGTAGAAGATTTTGATAAAAAAACCGACAAGTGTGAGTCGGACTAGCGCACCGAGGGTTCCGTACAGACTTAATAAGCGCCGAAAAATACTCTACGCGGGTAAACGCGACCGACAGACAGACGGACTACGAAGTAATCCTATAAGGGTTCCGTTTTTCCTAATTGAGGTACGGAACCCTAAACATATATATATATGTATATACATATACTTAGATTTTTTATCCAGTTTGTTGATATGGACCTCCGCAAAGTAACGCCTGAATCTATTAATTATTTAAAGGAAGGCAAACAAGCCAGTGGGTCCCCTGATTGATGGTAAGTGATCACCACTCCCCGTAGACACCCGCAAACCGAGGAGATTATAGGAAGCGTTGCCAAACCAGAGGGCTAAGATGGAATACCTCTTTTGGCAGTAATTGCACCGGGTGTCTTACTCTCCACGCCGTAACACAACAGTGCAAGTACTGCTGCTTCGCGGCAGAATTAGCGAGCAAGATAGTGGTACCGATCCGGACGGACCTTGCACAAAGTCCTACCACCCGCAAAATGTTGGAAATTTTGAAAATGTTATAATGTATTGCTTTACATAAGTACATTTATGATGTAATGTCTGAATGTAATATATCGATATTATTTATCGACAGGTCCCTCGCTCAGTGGATTAGCATAAATACATTAGCATTTTCGTTTACTTAGACTGTATCGCAACATAACCTTTGCATGTATGTTGAGTGAGTGTGCGTGAAAAGGTTAATGTGTTGTAGTTTTCTAAAGGTGTGGGTGCGTAAACACGCAGAGTGAATTTGCGTTAGTGTGATAGGTTTGACATGTCACCCCCCGCGAAAAATGGCAGAATTTTGTGTAAGCAAATATTCACACAAGGCTGCTCCCATATGAAAGCTCTAAGTTCTGTATAATAACAAGTATCGAATGACGATATAAGTTGTAACTAAGTAGTGAAGTATACTGTAACCTATTAACATTATCAATAATTAACGTGACATTCATTTTTTTTATTAACAGAGGCATTTCATTTATTTTGGAACAGGTTAACAGGTTAAAAAAAAAACTTCAAGGTAAATTAAGATATATTAGCTTTATTTTGATATTCTTAAACATAGAAAATTTTGTAAAATTTTTGTTTTAAGGGAGGACGGATGAAGGGACAAGGAATAGCTGATTCAGCACGCCTCACGCCTCTGACGTGAACACTGCTATACCTTGCTCCTCAGTCGTCTCCCGAACTCGGTGCATATTAAACGTATAACTGTGACATAAGTTGTACTCATTCCGCTCCCAAGTAAAAGATCTTAAAGATCATATTCAGACATAAATATATTGTGACGACCGGTGATTTTATAAAGAAAACACCAGGACTCATGCACATAAAAATTATTTAAAAAACATTTAATAAGCCCGGTATATTGTAGGTCGTGGTTTTTAAAAAAAATAGTGGCCGTCTGGTTCCGCGTCGCAGGGCGGTACTCCCCTGGCGGTGGCTGCTAGGTGGTGATGGGGGCAGCGGTTAGAAGGCGACTCTTGCCAGGTGGAGGCCGACGGCAGACGGTGCTGGAGCGTCCGTAGCCCAAAAGTAACACCCTGTAGATAACGGCCATGATTAAAATTTGAATCTACCTTCTCCGCTGATTGTGAACGCCGGGAACGAGTGCACCATCAAAAAGGAGAAAACCGAAAGCAGTTGGTGAGGAGTGTTCACAATCAGAACGGAGTCACAATTTATAACGGACTTGCAAAAGCTAAGTTGAAACGGTTCGGCCATGAGCCGACATCGACTTATAAACATAATGAATGATTTATAAAATTGCGAGCCAGCGAGTATTTCAGATTATAACACTATTAAGCTTAAGCGTAGTAAGCGGAAAGTAGAATGTTCCGTGCAAGACGTGCACGACTACGTTAACATTCCTAAGTTATTTAAAAAATACAATTTCTTTACAAAACGTGCATAATCGTAAAATACAATAATTTAAAGCATAGGCACTGCCAGGATAACAGCTCTGTCCTATAGCTTTGCTTTGGCCGGCTTAAAATTACACAGTGATTTAGCAGTTACAATTTAAATTAGCACTACCTGAACATTTAAAAAAACAATACGGTTCAACACTTACCCAAACGGGGTGCGCGAAGTACTTTATAGTTTGAGGCTTTTAAATTATGCTTGTCCGCGGCCCGCGGCCTTAACGTTTGGAGAATATAACGATTCTTTTGGACTATTGACTTCGCTAGCGCGTAAGACGACACGAAGCGGAGCTGGGTGAACGCACTAGCGTGGAGACGACGTGTGTGTCGGTTGAAGCGGCGCCGCGGACTGACGGCTGCGGCCCGTGCATCGATTTACATATAGATTCATCGAAGAAACTGCCGTCGCGTGCCAGACTGGTATTTAATACAGTCGCCGTGGTAAAAACGTTACCGTATTGGAACAAATTACGTTTGTTTTTTTTTTAAATTGTAGTGAAATAATGATACTGGTAGTATTTAGATCGTGTTTAATATAATCAAGCAGCTATTGATTATTTAGATTTAACTATGTACATAGTAAGTTTAAATTTTAGATATTTTTTAAATAAAAATTAATGAAGTTTACACACAAATAAAAGTGCAACGTTACAATATTATTAGCTTTCCCATGTCTGTTACTACATTGAGAAATACCACCTCTTATGTTATTTGCGATAAAATAAATTTTGTCAATGTCCGTTAGAAGTTCTAGATTAATTTTAGTAGACATTAACATGGCATCCCAACTTAATCCAGGTGCTGTGTAATATTGTGCAGGATCCAATCCATATGTTTCTTTACAAACACTTCTAAAATTTTCAAACACATCTGCTAACAACAAAATATCAGTTTTTAAGCAAAGATTTGAATAATCCCCCATGTTTTTACATTTAAAGTGATTCCATACGTCACGTGCATGTTTATAATCATTTTCTGATATGTGGTCACCATTTAATGAGCTGTCAAAATCGTCGTGATTGGGAAGACTAACCAATTCTAATGATTCAAAAGATTTCATATGTTCATATGGATATATTCCTTTTCGTATTAAGCGTTTGAAGTCTTCTTCAGATGGAAAATTTAACCGAAGTTCATGAAACTGATAGGGCAGTAAATTTTTGGCTAACTTATCAAGACTGGTACTCATAAATTTTAAGGAATCAAGAAATCTTAATTTCATTACATGGTTATTGATGTGAAATTGCTTGAAGAAAGAAATATATTTTTCTTTGTTTTGTGGAATAATGTCTATGTCCCCCTCTTCCAATCCAAGCCCGTGTACAATAAAATGAGCATTATAGCTACTCAAATTGTGTAAAAACACAGGTAAGAAATTAGGGGTTCGATATTTCTCAGAACAGGATGGATGAGCGACTCCTTCAAAAGCACCGGTATGTTAGTTTTGAGACACCATGAATTCTTCATTTAATTTTTTTTTCACAAATGAAACAGGTATCACTTTGTGCTATGGTTACTTTATCTTGTTCCGTTAAGGGTAAAGGACATTTTACAAAAGTGTCCTTCTTGCAAATGTTCTCTAAATCTCTTTTTAATAATTTCATAAATGATTCGGCACAATTTTGACCTCTGTATGTTCTATATACAGATAAACTGTCATCATATGAACATTTGATATAGTATCCAAAACTGTACATTACATGTTCCTGAACATTGGTTGTTGAGGATTTATTCGGGTCATTGATACAAGTTTCAATGGGTTTCAAAAATGCTTCGAAATCGGCATATATAACAAATGGGACCCTCAATTTACGATCGTAGTTATTGAATGATATTTGGTTAGAGGGAACTAATTCATTAAACCAGTTTCTTTTACTATCGTTTTCAGAGGGTAAGTTTGTACATACATGAAAACAGTCATGTTTTTGATGTTTCTGCAAATTTTCATGTGAAGTGAAATAAATTAAACAACCATCACATAAGCGGATTGCATGCTCTGACGTCGTCATTTGTTTTGATATTAATCGCGATAGACTTTTTATGTAACAATAATGGCCCTTAGTACCGTGATTTAAATACAGCAAGTTTAAATGGATAGTTTTCCTACTTTTCGTTAAGTGTAACGGACCAATAACTTTATTTTGCTTGCTTTTCGAATCGTACTCCAAGCCAAAAACATTAATGCTTAGATCATTCATTTTCTCGAATGTATGAATATCGTTTATTTTTATTGGGAAGGAAAGATTTTCAAATTTCAATTTATTTCTATGCAATTTGTACGACGAGACTCTGTTAGAGTTTCTATTTGGCTCATATAAACCTGACGCCCAACGGAAGCATTCATTGTCTTTGTTTTTAACGTTGATAACTGTTTTTTTGTTTTTTATATCCAATGGTAAGTTTATGAAAGATGAACCACGCAAAGGATTGAATTTACTGATATTCATGTCTAAATATTTTATTTGAACTAAACTCCATCCGCTGTCTTTTTTTTTCAAAATTAGTTACTTTGTTAACAATTTCAGTTACAAGTGAGTCATAAATATCATCTGTGGCGTCCCCCTTGCTAACGACGTAATTTAACGATTGAAAGTCAAAAATATTATTAGGTTGCTTAGTTTGTTGTGTAAAATCTGCATTAAAAATGAAATTTACTTTTACGACAGTTTGTTCTGCTATGGATCATTCTAGTAATTTAAACACTTTTCCCTTGATGTTATGCAAAAATAATTCTGGTGTTGCAAATGCATTGGTAGTAACGGAATCAGGTAAAATTCTGTAAGTAACTATTCTATTCCCGAACGCGCTTTCAATTAACTGAACGTTTGTAAATTCCTTGTCAGAACTTATCACGTTGTTTTTATGAGTATTACTTTTCAAGTGGTTGGAATAATATTTTCTAGATACTGACACGTGACACACAGGACATTCAATTTTGTGATTACTTTCTGTACTCACGTTTTGGTGTCCAACTGATACTGTTGACGTTGCCACAGCAGCGTAGCTAGTTGAATTGTTCAAAGGTTTTTTTTTCTTTGTTGGTGGTTCGGCAGTCACAGTTGACATTGCTGATCCTTTTTTTATTTACAACTCCTCGGCCAACTTGTAAAGATCTGCAAAAATAAAACAATTATTAATATTACAAATTATTGACAATTATAACATAAACGAAAACACCTAAAAGTTTAATACTAACTCATTTCTCGTCTACAATTTAAGCAATATGCTTGCATTGGCAGTACACCATCAATTTCATCGGATGTGTTGGATTGATGAGTGTGTATGATGTGTCCACTGCTTGGTGTGAAATATGGCATAATCTCCGTATCCTCTTACCACGAAACTGGTAAAACCTTTCTTAAATACCAGATTCTTATTTGGTGATGAAATTTGGACAAAATAAAAGATTTATCTAGGCTTGTAATTTCACTTTGAGATAGATCCAAATTGAAATACATCTTAAATAGTACTACTCCTATGCCGTCGCGAGAAAAGTAACAAACGATTTGAAGCAACTGGCATTCGGTTTAAATACCTTAAAATCCACCCCTACTAGCTACAACTAGCAAAAAACGAGTTGAAACATATTTCGGTAGGATGGGTATCCATTACAATGACACAATATAACAAAGGTAACTATTAGCATCAAATGAGTTGAAGCATGATTCAGTACGATGGATATCTATGACAATAGCACAATTATAACAAAAGCAGAAGTATAACAAAGGTAAGTAACCTACGTTTTAAAATATTCTTGTTCCACTTTTTCGCAGAGTTCGTATAGCCTTTGGTTTTCAGTAAGCTGGTCAAGTTGTTGGTCGAAAAAGTTGCAGCTCAGTCCGTCCATTATTACGTCTTCGTAAGAATGTGTTTTTTTAAAGCGGGCTATGGTCTATTTATACTATGAACATCGGCGCTTGGAACTTGTGTTACTTATCTAATATGAAAGACAATGATTTTTTTTTTATACAACATAGGAAGGCAAACAAGCAAGTGAGTCACCTGATGGTAAGTGATCACCACCGCCTTTAGACACCTGCAACAACAAAGAGAGTGCAGATGCGTTGCCAACACAGAGGGCTAAGATGGAATACCTCTTGTGCCAGTAATTACACCGGCTGTCTTGCTCTCCACGCCGGAACACAACAGTGCAAGCACTGCTGCTTAGCGGCAGGATTAGCGAGCAAGATGGTGGTAGCGATCCGAACGGACCCTGCACAAGGTCCTACCACCCGCAGAATGACTCTTTGTCGGATAAAATAACTAGAAAGGAAGCTTAGAACACAAAAGGTGTTCACTATACAAATAAAAATGTTCGGTACGAGTTATAAAGCAATTAAACAAACAAAACGCAAACAATCGAGTAAAAAAAGATAAAAGGAACAAATAAACATCTTAAAACTACTTTTACACTTATTTTGTATTGTCTATAACGTAATTTACACTATCACTTTTGTCCGCTAACTGTTTGGTGATTTGGTAAATCAGATCCCTTGTGGATTCAACGTGAGCGTCCTCTTCGGAGTGAGCGTAGTATTTAACACGCACTTCCGCATGTTTCCAATGCTCCGTTGGCGGAACATTTTTTATTTTCCGCGCATCATACACCTCAATTTTTACGAGATGTGAGGCGTATGATGCATCGTCTTTGTTCGACTTTATAAAAGTCACGCCTTCCGCAGTGGCTTGGCTGACGCTTGACGACTTTGTTGCAACTTTCCTTTTCTTCCGTTTTTCAAAGAAGCCATCTATGCTGTTATCATGCCTCTTGTTAGTGTTAGCAATAGCTTTTTTGACTTTATAGGCCAGCGTTCCTTCTTCATCACTTGCTTCGTCGTCGGGATAGTAATAATTTTTATATGTGTTTTCCTGTAACAATATAAAAACATTATTCAAACGGTCCTTTAAAATAGATTTACATGGTAAACACAAAAATAGATGAAGGTTATGTTAAATAATTAATAGATTCAGGCGTTACTTTGCGGAGGTCCATATCAACAAACTGGAACAAATTACCTCGCTACTCCGCGAAACCAGTGCCGGGCTCGTGCAAAATAGCTGGGTCTGTGCGACACATATATGTTCATGCAAAAACCCTCCCTCCTCCGCTTCCACACGAAACAACATATATCACACAGACTCAACTACACACCACCACCACTAAACACTAAAACTACACGATCCAAATTCCCGACGCCACGCCGCGCGGCGACGCGGCGGATTTGTACGCCATTCGTTCAAGTAGCGAACGGTCGTACTGTTTCTTTGATCTTGATGATGCCTCGTATAGAGGCGAAACGCGCGTCGATCGTGTAGTTTTAGTGTTTAGTGGTGGTGGTGTGTAGTTGAGTCTGTGTGATATATGTTGTTTCGTGTGGAAGCGGAGGAGGGAGGGTTTTTGCATGAACATATATGTGTCGCACAGACGCAGCTATTTTGCACGAGCCCGGCACTTGTTACCCGGTCAGGTACAGAAGTTCGCCCTAGGGGATTTTCGAGTGAAACAAGAATAAAATTATAACAATAGGTTTTTATTGATTAAATAAAAGCTCCCTAGGACGACTAGAGACTCTAGGTCGTAAGTTCGTAATTCTTGTGCCTAATTCCTAACTTGAGTCAATTAACGTGATCGCTCGCACTCCCCTGGCCGTGACCCGACGTGTAGTAGCGTAGGCTTGAGGTTCGGCAGGTCTTCGTAGGCTGCAGGGCGTAGAAGGCTCGGCAAGGGTACGGTTGTCCAAGTAACCGGCTGGTAGCAGCTCGGCCAGGGTACAGTGTCCAAGTAACCGGCAAGAGGTGCCCTGCAGGTGGCTCGAGGATATGCGAAGCTTGGGGAACGTGAGCCCGTAGGTAGATAAGTAGACCGAAGGAAGTTTGGTAACCCGTAGGTAGTTGGTAACCCGTAGGAAGTTGGGTAGCCCGTAGGAAGTTGCCCAGTTGGGCAGAGGTTTCACCGTTTAGAGGTGGTTGTAGTGATGTAGAAAATATCAGCTCTCTGAGAGCTGCAGGGGCTTATAAAGCCCATTACCTAGGCAGCCCTTCCAAAGGAAAGGGGTCGTAACTAATTCAAACAAACCCCGCCCCTAACGATTCTAAATGTTGCCAGCGCTTATTTATACCGATTGGTAAAATAAACGCTGGCTTTAGCAGCGCCCTCTAGTGTGGCTCGAAGTGATATAGCACAGCGTAACAGTTCCCCTTTTCCCCGGTAAAGAAAATTAAAACTCATTTTAATTTTCGCTAAAGGTCTTACGACGTCGCAGCATTCATCAATCGCCTTTCTTACTATCCACATATATACATCATTCTTTCAGAGTAGGTCCGGCTATAGGGCTAGTCTGACCTTCGCCTCTGGTAGCAGAAGGCGCGGGGCGTGCTCGTAATATATTTAATTTGTCGCGAAAGTCCAAGGATTACCATCCGTCCTTGATAGGTTAACATCCAGATAGGATATGGCTTTTATTTAACGGGTTCCAAGACCGCCCGAGAACTGGATGCTAACATTAGGGCGTTTTTAAGAGCAGGCGCGACCCTACTGGTATTTAGGCTTTTAATTTTAACTATTTGCGACTATTTTTATTATGAGCAACGATCTGTGGTACTATGTTTTACTTATGTGTTGTGTTGCAATATTAACATGCAGCATAGGTTAAACTGGCGGTTTAACGCAGTTTATTATTTTATAATTACGTATTGCGGAGAATGCGCGCGCGCATTTGCTGCATGAATGAATTAACTTAACATGGCGCGCGTGCAACTCGCTCGAACGCGTCGGCCGACTGAACTTTTGAGGTCACTGGGTCATCGCAGGAGACGCCCAGCGTGTTACGTAATTAATAAGAATGCTAACGCTTAAGAATTAATGCGACAGGGTTGTAGAACCTCGCCGTAGAACTTGAATTTTGATTTGTATTTAATAGAAATCATTTAGGATTGTTTTTACGTTAATTAAAAGTACTCGATTTGCATGACCGTTCTTCATTATGTCGTAGGGTTACTATCCGCCCTACATAAGTTAACAACATTACAAAGTAGTAAGGGCTTATTTTTACGAGTTACTAACCGCTCGGAGTAGGTATGCATGCTGTTAGGGAGGTGAATTTAGGCTTATTTAACCAGTCTTCAGAACCGCTGGAGTAAAAGGCTTTAGTTTTTAACATAATGGAGTTTTGGTGCATTAAATATTTATTAAATAATCAAATTGAGTGGTAGTAGTTAGTTACATTATAAAAAATTTGATTAATAAAAATAGTTAAGAGTATTTACATATTATAAAAGTTAAAGATGATAGTAGCAAGTATCGAAGTTAGATGTTTTACTATTTAGTTATGCGAGTTTTTAGTTGCTATAGAGAGTGGACACTTTCACTTGTAGTTTGGTGTTAATTTCAAATCCTTAATGTGCCATTCCCCGAGATTTTTCCCCGCTAAGTCCTGAAGTACGTAGACTAAAGGAGATCGTTTAGCTATTATCTTGCATTTTATAAACTTTGGGGCCAGTTTTTTACTGAAGTGACGTGAGCTGTCGCTAAGATAGTAGGTCCGTTTCCAGACTGTATCACCAACCTCAAAGTTTGCTGGCTTACGGCGTTGATTATAACGCTTTGTACTGCTTTGATGAGCTTGAAAAAGTGTTAACTGTACTTTATCGAAAATTGTTGCAAGGAAACCTTTATTTTGCGCATAAATGTCCCGTGGTAAGAATAGCAATTCGTCCCCAATGTCATTATCCACGTAGTGAGAGCCGCAAGTTACCATTTCTCTCCCGTAGACTAAAAATGAGGGAGTGTAACCCGTTGTTTCATTAACCGCGTTATTTATGGCCGACTGTACTTTGGGTAAGTTGACGTCCCATGTTCTGTGGTCGTCGTTTACGAAAGTGGAAACGCAGGTCATAATTGTTTTGTTATAACGTTCTGTTAAATTTATGTGTGGTGAATAACGTGCGATTAAAAATTGATTGGGAACCTTGTATTTATCGAAAAACGCTTTTATTTCACGGCTAGTGAAGCAAGTGGCATTGTCCATGTATATTGTTTGTGGAATACCATGTACTAAGAACACCGATTCCTCTAAATGTTTAATTACTATAGCCGAAGTCGCGTTTCGTACGGGAAACATTAAGCAGTACTTAGAGAAGATGCAATTTACTACCAACAAATATGAGTTTTGTTTTCTGCTAGTAGGTAAAGGACCCATAAAATCGAGAGATATGACCTGAAATGGTCTTGAACACTGTTTGGGACGGCCCATTTCGCCTAGGGTGGCGTGTGTTGGGTTCTTATATGCGGCACATGTGTCGCATGAAGCAATGAACTTAGCCACATCCTTGTACATACCTACCCAGTAGTAGTTTAAGGCTAGTCGGTGATAGGTTTTAAAGATACCTAAGTGTCCGGCCGTAGGCTGTGCATGGTTTTCGCTAATTAATTGTTCGCGAAATTCCTCTGGCACGACCTCTTTCCAGGCAAATTCAGTGTTGTATCTAGTATTTGATTTAGTTAGTCTGTATAGTGAGTTATTAGTGATTTTATAGTTAGGAAAACCTTGAGGCGCATTGACGCAACTATTGTACGTATCTTTGTACCATTTATCTCGTGTAGTGAGATGTGCGTTTGCGATAGAGATTGCAGATACCGGGACGGCTCGGGATAAGGAGTCGGGTATCACATTGTCGACCCCCCGTCTATGAAGGATTTCAAAATCGAAAGCAGACAGTCTTACACCCCAGCGAGCTAGTCGTCCCGTCGGATTGTTAAGGGCTAAAAACCACTTCAAGGACGAGTGATCTGTGTAAACTTTGAAGGTTTTCCCATTCTCGAGGTAACAACGCCAGTGTTCAAGTGCATTTAACACTGCAAGAGTTTCACGCTCAGTTACGCTATAGTTCCGTTCGCCTGCGGTCAAGGATCGACTCATATAAGCTACCGGATGTAATTGATCGTTGGCGTATTGGCAAAGCATTGCCCCTACTCCGTAGTTACTGGCGTCACAGTGTACCTCGAATGGTAAAATGTAATTAGGGCAAGAGAGTACTGGCGCGTTGACAAGGCACGCTTTTAATTGTTTGAATGAGTGCTCCGCCTCAGGTGACCAAGAGAAAGCCGGCGCATTCTTTTTATTTGAAGTTAGTGAGTTTAAAGGTCCCGCCAGTGTGCTAAAATTTGGTACAAAACGCCGATACCATGACGCGGTACCGAGGAATCTTTTAACCTCTTTTTTTGACGTAGGTCTCGGGTAATTTAATATAGCATTAACCTTATCAGGATCCGTACGCAAGCCCTGGGCATCTACGACGTATCCTAGATATTTTAAACTTTCTCTAAAAAACTGAGTTTTTGCGAAATTTATTGTTAGGCCGGCTCTTTTAAGTTTATCAAGGACGCGTAGGAGTAAGGACACGTGTTCCTCGAACGAGCTACTGACACATACGATGTCGTCCAGGTAACAGAATACTTTTAGTTCAAACTCAGGCCCGAACAGACTGTCAACCAAACGTTGTTGTGTCGACGGGGCATTGCAAAGCCCGAAAGCCATAGTTTTAAAACAAAAGGTGCCTCGGGATGGCACAAAAAATGCAGTTTTTGTCTTGTCCTGTTCGTTAATGGGTATTTGCCAGAAGGCTTTTGACAAATCGATGCTAGATAAGTACTTGGCGTCCCTGAGGTTATCTAGGATCTCTGATATGTAAGGCAAACTGTACGCGTCCTTTTTAGTCACTGAGTTAAGTTTGCGGCTATCTAGGCAGAACCTAGGTTTACCGTCTTTTTTGTTTACTAGAAGTACAGGGGATGACCATGCACTTTCGCATGGTTGAATTACGTCTAAAGCTAACATTTCCTGTACTTGTTCGTTTATTATTCTAAGTTTTTCAGGGGACATGCGGTAAGATCTTTGCCGAATAGGTTCCGAATCGCCTGTGTTTATACTATGAGTGATTAGCGTTGTACGACCTAGACCTATTTTTTCGTACGATATGGCGTTAAACTGTTCCTTGATGTGATCTGCCTGTACGCGCTGAGACTCTGTTAGGTGGCTATAAGACCACAGTGAGCTGGGGTCCGCAACCCGATTCGCGTGCTTGGTAACGGGTTCGCTTACCGCAAGACTGTAGAGGTACTTGGGGCAAACTTTGAAAGCGCGCCAGAAGTCAACGCCTAATATAATCGAGGTACAGATCCCAGGTACCACGTATGCCCTTATAGTGTGAGTCTGTTGCTCAAAGGTCATAACGAGGTCAAAATAACCCGTACTTCGTAAGCGTTGTCCGGCGGCCGCTATTATTTGCACCGAATCATCGTAGTTTATATGTAAGCCCTTTTCAAGAAGTGTATTATGGAAGTTATAGTCTATTACTGTGACGGCTGCTCCGGAGTCTAGTAAACAACCCGGGACTGCCAGTCCGTCTATAAGTACCGTTACGAACGGCCGTGTATCAATTAAGTTAGTGCATGGCGAAATAGCGGTCACGTTATATGATTTAAAGAATGCATTTACGTAATTTAACCATTGTGACCAGTTATTATGTTTAGGCAAGAGATTGCTATTTCGCCCTAGTTCTAGTTTTTTGAAGTTCTAACGTTCGGTTTAGTATTATTACATTTTGGACATTCCGTAGCTTTTACGCCTGCGTTACCGCAACGAAAACAGACGATAGTACGTGGTGCCTTACAATTATATAGTGTGTGTGTATGCGTTCTACAACGTACGCAAAATGGTTTAGTGTTAGTGTAGATTTTGGTGCTTAAGGCACTTACTGGGTAACGCGGCCTATAGTGCGTGCCGTGTTGCTTGCCAGTGTTGGCATAGTTAGCCGAGAGGCCCCCGCCATGGGGTTTGTTTTGGTATGACTGCTTGTTAAAAGGTATGTTATTTGAATTTTTATTAAAAGCAAATTCTGGAGAAAGTGTTTCAGCGGTTGGACACGGTGGTTCTCGGAATTGTGCCATGCGAGCGTGCACAATTTCATAGTTACGACATAATAATCGCAAAGCGTCTATGCTATCTATATTTGTAGCGGTAGCTATGACTGTAGCGAAACACGGACGAATATTATGCAGTACAATCTCCAATTGCTCCGCGTCAGTTAGTGGTACGGTTAATCGAGAAAACATTGCATGCATAATTGATAGGTAAATAGTTATATTTTCTGTTTCACCCTGCGTACGCGCACGGATTTCGGCCTTTAAACGGTAGTCGTAGTCATGTTGAGAAAATACAGAAATTAATTGCATGGAGAGGTCGTGCCAGTCTACTATTTTGTCTTGTACCGAGCGGTACCAATGTAGGGCATCCCCTTCGAATACTTCTGTTGCAAAAGATAGAAAACGTTCCGGTTTTAGCTTCCGAGCCGTAAGGAATTCTGTTACCCTTTGCACGAAGGCTCGTACACAGGTCTTACCATTATAACGTAATTTAGAAAAATCTGAGGAAACCCCTCGGTCGCAAGTTACCGCTATGTTTGGTGACGAGTTATGGCCGCTTACGGGAGTGCTATTTGCAAGGACTGAGTGGTCCTCATAGGGTACAAAGCTGTCCGCCTCGCCCTGGTCTAACCTTGGACGTAAGTCAGTCAGTTCTTTGTAAAGCGCGTGATATTTATTGTTACAAGATTTAAATGCCTCCTCAGTGCCAGCAGTACAAGGCGTTATACGTCGCAGTCTGTGGTATAAATGATTGCATAGGTTTTCCGCTCGGTTATACAAATTATCATCAAACTTTGACTTTAAAGTGATCACATTGTCTTGCAACTTAATTAAAGTGTCGTTTACGCCTTTTAGATCCTCCTCGGGGTCCAAACCTGATTCCAAAATGTCGTGCGCGGGTAATAATGGTGATAATTTCACAATTTGAGTACGTAAGTCTAGTACCGTTGTAGCCGGTGTAGTACCACGGATCGCTACCTCATATGTTAGCTCGCTCTTTTGCAAGGACAAATATTTAACATTGTGAAGTGCCATTATGAACAGCAGTTAAATTTACCCACAGAAATTAAGTTGTATACTTTAAGTAAGTCTGAGTTATCGGCGCGACTTTAAGATTTACCCGCTTTAAAGAATTACTAGCGATAGCGTATAGTGATCCTTAGGCGCGCGCGATAAGGTCTTCGTACAATAGAAGAGTGACTGTTGCCGGAATGCAGGTGGTTGTTGAACACTTATGTGTTCAGTTAAAATAGTTAGTGAGACGCGCTCACAAGGAAGGTGATAACTTAGGATGTAGAACTCTCTCTGCTAACACTGGATGCTAGACCGTATGAGTACAATAGAAAGTGAAGTATAATTACAGAGTTACAATGTACTGGATTGGATATCGCAGTAATTTAGTGAAGTGTTATAAAATAAAAGTGAAGTTACGTTAACGAAGTTAAATTTTAAAATAATTAAAAAGTGAAGCTACTAGATGTTAATAAAATTTAGTGGTTTTGCCGAATAAATCCAAACTAATTTTGATGAAATGTCGATATTCAGTGGTTGTTGTTTCTAGATAGAAGAGTAATTTTAAAGCAAATTGTAGTGTTAATTAAAAAATATATACCGTCGGTTTTTAATGATTAAATAGTTAGGTACACCTCTGTGCAAGTCGTCTTTTTAGAAGAGCGAAGTGAGTTGTACAGAGTGAGATAGCTGTTAGAAAATCGTTGTAGTTAATTTAGTTAACTACAGCTGATTCTTAGGCGCTTAGTGGCAGTTGAGGTTTTTTAAATTCGAACCCGCGGTTAATTGTAGTTGACGGTTACTAAGTAAATTTAAATTAACAGTTACGCCGTTAGGATTTAAATTAATCGCGATGGTGCGATAATTTAAATTAAGTATGTACGTTGTGTTGTTAATTTAAATTGTTTTATGTAGAATAGTTAAGACAAATTTGGAGTATTAACGATAAAAATTTGGAAAAATGGACGTTAAAATTTAAAAAAAAAACCGTTAGTATTTGAACAACAACCCTGATTTTCGGCAAAAACGCCGTTCATTCGCCTTTTACGAATACCAGGCCGGTTTTGCGGTATTCTTGGCCCGCCACAAAACGGGTGGACAAGTGAATTTAGAATTACTGCGGTATCCAAGACAAGAAGAAAAATTATAGAAAAATCACCAACACCAACAACTTTAGCGTAGCTAGCTGACTCAAGCAAGAACTATAGCACAAGAAAACCCGTTGGCGCCACTGTAACCCGGTCAGGTACAGAAGTTCGCCCTAGGGGATTTTCGAGTGAAACAAGAATAAAATTATAACAATAGGTTTTTATTGATTAAATAAAAGCTCCCTAGGACGACTAGAGACTCTAGGTCGTAAGTTCGTAATTCTTGTGCCTAATTCCTAACTTGAGTCAATTAACGTGATCGCTCGCACTCCCCTGGCCGTGACCCGACGTGTAGTAGCGTAGGCTTGAGGTTCGGCAGGTCTTCGTAGGCTGCAGGGCGTAGAAGGCTCGGCAAGGGTACGGTTGTCCAAGTAACCGGCTGGTAGCAGCTCGGCCAGGGTACAGTGTCCAAGTAACCGGCAAGAGGTGCCCTGCAGGTGGCTCGAGGATATGCGAAGCTTGGGGAACGTGAGCCCGTAGGTAGATAAGTAGACCGAAGGAAGTTTGGTAACCCGTAGGTAGTTGGTAACCCGTAGGAAGTTGGGTAGCCCGTAGGAAGTTGCCCAGTTGGGCAGAGGTTTCACCGTTTAGAGGTGGTTGTAGTGATGTAGAAAATATCAGCTCTCTGAGAGCTGCAGGGGCTTATAAAGCCCATTACCTAGGCAGCCCTTCCAAAGGAAAGGGGTCGTAACTAATTCAAACAAACCCCGCCCCTAACGATTCTAAATGTTGCCAGCGCTTATTTATACCGATTGGTAAAATAAACGCTGGCTTTAGCAGCGCCCTCTAGTGTGGCTCGAAGTGATATAGCACAGCGTAACACACTGGTTTCGCGGAGTAGCGAGGTAATTTGTTCCAGTTTGTTGAAGGTTATGTTACAATCAATCAAAATCTGAAATAAGTGGGCACACATAAAATTATGACTACATACTTACATCCATTTCAGCAACGAAACACTGCTTTCAGCAACCTTGCACTAAATTTTTTACACTTCACGACTCACGACTCTCTTACTCGAAGATCTTGCTCGGAGAATTGTTTGGGGCGCAATGAAGCCGAAATGTGATGGCACGCTTTTATACCCAGCGCAATTCGTACAAGTTGGGACACGTATTTTTTGAAAGAAGGGCTTCGCTTAGTGAACAGGTATTAACTCGTATTCTCCAGACGCGGTTTGATGAATAACAAAAGACAGCGGCGGTTTTTTTGATACAAAGACAACAATAAAGCAATTATACAATGCTGCCCGCGTTCTTGAGGTTCTTTATGGCTAGGTTAGGTTAGATTTATAATAGTCCTAAAAGTTATGGGTTACGAATAAAAGTGTACTGCGAATAATGCGATAGGATATTATTTTTGTGCTGATAGAATAATTAATTGAAAGTTGACTGACGAAAAGACATGTAGACGCGTAGCGCTGGGTTTTGAGGTTTCAAAAATACTAATGTTAGCTTTTTTTCGTATATAGTTTCTTGACCATTTACTTAACCTAACACATGAGTTTGTGTCAGTTTAGGGTTGTGCATAAGTAGTAATTCAGGTTTTTGTCTTTTCTAACAATATCGGATGAAAAGAAAATTAGAGATGAAAATTTTACTTTCATGATGATGACGAAATTGTAACCGACGTACATGAGCCTTTTGTGTCATCTCTGTCAATGGAAATACAGTTATTTAGCCACTACCTAAGATGTCGCCTTAGTAGCTCTAAAAGAATATTACAATTGGTCAAATAAGTGTTAGATGTTTTAGGTCAATGATATCTGTTGTACAAAGTATTCTGTGTCGAATTCACCCATGGTATTTATAGCTACTTATTTTTTTTTTGTAAAACACCCTGTAAAAGTCACAAAAGAAAATTCAAGTTATTAGAGTTTATGTCTTTATTATTATTACGGTGTAACGAAACACTATTCACAATTTGTGTCGTTTTTATTCATGAAATCTTATTATTAAGATACAGTTGAAAGACGAAAACTTTTTAGCGCGAAGGACGGAGAAAGCATACACGCGCGGGGAACAAGGGGCGGGGTGCGGCGAGGCCGCGTGCCTGCTGTTTGTTTACATTCGATTGCGAGTTGCGACAAGTGCGAAGTGCAATGTGGCCGCGTTGTGAATTAAATATGAAGCTGCGAAATACTAAAATGGAAGTTGAAAGTAATAAATGTGTTGTATGTGGGCTCATACTGGACATAAATATTGTGATCATTAAGAGGAGTGTGAACCTAGCGCTCCCCATACAAACGGCGATAACGTTTTCCACCCTCTAAACCTTAACCTATAGCCATGATTTTTTTGTATGTTATCATTATGCCCTAGAACTAGGTTTGTATGTTTTGATTTTATAAATATTTTTAATAGTTTCACAAATATTGACGCTTTTTTGTTTTATATGAAACTCCTAAAATACAAATATTGTCAAATTTATGAAGAATATTTTAAAAATCAAAACATACAAACCTAGTTCCAAGGCATAATGACAACATACCAAAAAATCATTGCCATAGGTTAAGGTTTAGAGGGTGGAAAACGTTATCGCCGTTTGTATGGGGAGCGCTTTTTCGGGCTGGGTTTACACTCCTCTTAAAGAAAAGGAATATTAAAGTTCATTGACTCGAGCGTTGCTAGCGATGACGGAAAAGTAGACTGTTTTAAGGACCGTGCCGAAATTTTAACTACTTAAGTTCGCTTTACAAATGAGACTGATTAACGACACTTTATAATAAATAATTAAAAATTAAAGTATTAGGTTACAAATAATATTATTACAAATTGTTACAAGTACAAGGTATTACAAATAATAATCTCCTAAGGCTGATACAAATTTGTACCTATATTACTAATCAGGTAGGTATCTTATTCAAATATTAAGTTGTTTTTTATTAATAAATCTATTAAAGCTGGTAAAAAATTGTACATTAGTAGTTAAGAATATAAAAATAATGAAAATGATTGTAATGACAAATTTATTGGCATAAATCGTGAAGATATTAAAATATGTGATACACGACATATTAAGATTATGTATAATTATGTAAATATTAATAGTTTATGAAAATGCCCTAAAACTTTATAGGTTTTAAAATAATGGTATACTGTGATTTAGTTCTTAAAAGTTTTTTGACATTGTCATAGATAGTATGTGATTGTTTTGTGTAATTTAAAAGTAGTGTTCAAGACTAAAAGTGATTTTAGAAGAAATTATTAGCAATGACGGCCTCTAATTTTTATGATCATTACCGACAAGTATGAACACAAAGAATAAGTGTATCAATGTCTGACTTTCAAAATTCAGAAAAAAATGGGAATGAAAGTGATCCCATAAAAACTACAATTATGACAATTAACAATTATTACGGCGACGGCGACGGTGGTAAAATTATATTATGTGTAAAAGAATTGAAGTGTTTGTAACACGGACCTAAAAAAAAATTCTTATGTAACAACAAATTATAACTTTTAAGGCTTACGATTATTTTGTGCTTTATATATTATTATAAAAATAAAAATATTGTATTATGATCCACAAATTGTTTTTACCTCTTACCACTGTTAATACCTTGAAAACAACGATTGGCATATTTAAGCCTTTGTTCCCAACGAGTCACAACCTCAACTGTCACACGGTGACTCGTTGGAAATATTTTTGCTAAAAAAATCCCAACCAGTCACACTGTTACTAGATGGGACAGTATTTGATATTTATTCTCAACGAGTCACACCCGCAAGTGTCACGTTGTGACTCGTTGGGAACAATTCTTGCTGTAAAAATCCCAACCACGCTGTTACTAGATGGGTTAATATTTCATATTTGTTCCCAACGAGTCACAGCCGCAACTGTCACACTGTAACTATAGAAAGGTATCTTAGTATCGAATTTCCAATCAATTATCACTGTTATTCGATCAGACAGTTAATTTTATTTGTTTCTAACAATCATATAAGTTTGGTGATGAAATAAGACTGAAATGACAGTACTCACCTAACTTAAACCTATTTTCCTAGCAGCAATTCCTTTCTAACCTAACCTACTTTTTGTAGGAGTCGCAGTTCTAACCCAACCTAACCTAATTTTCTGGTAGCAATTTATTTCTGTTGGGATCGCAGTTCTAACCTAACCTACTTTACTGGTAGCAGTTCGTATCTGTTGGGGACGCGGTTCAAACCTAACCTTACCTACTTTTCTGGTAGCAGTTCGTTTCTGTTGGTGATGCGGTTCAAACCTAACCTAACGTACTTTTCTGGTAACAGTTCGTCGTTGTTTGATTTATCTTTTCACAGTCTACTATTAGGTAATGATTTATTGTAGCAAAAAGTGTTCCTAACGAGTCACAGTGTGACAGTTGCGGGTATGACTCCTTGGGAATAAATACTAAATGTTGTCCCATCTAGTAACACTGTGACTACTTGGGATGTTTTGAAGAAAAGAGTATTATTGTAATCGAAATTATTTATTTTTTAATTTTTTCGATTTTCTTTTTGTATTTTTTTTTACACATTCAAATTAAATTTAAAATGCTACAAATAAAAATTAGGGTTATGGCAGGATACCCTAATTTTTCTTTGTGTTGACATTCATTATCACAATGGGTGTGACTCGTTGGGAATAAATATTAAATACTGTCCCATCTAGTAACAGTGTGACTGGTTGGGATTTTTTTTAGTAAAAATATTCCCAACGAGTCACAGTGTGACAGTTGAGAGTGTGACTTGACGGGAACAAACCAACATATTAAAAAGCGGTATAAGTAAAAAACAACCAAAAAACTGAAGAGCAGAGAATAACATATTAATAAAACGGATTACTCACGTTTTTTTGCGTCGAGAGAGAATCTCGACGTAAAAATACGTGAGTGATCCGTTTTATTAATATGTCCGAGTCTCACGGTAGTTTTATGTTAAAAAAAGAGTGGAATACGCAAGGCACGGAATGCTGATGTAGCAGGTTCGAATCCTGCCATTACCTTAATTTTTCTTTGTGTTGTCATTCATTATTTAGCATTTTAAATTTAATTTCAGTTTTTTTTCTCGCTTTTTAGTGGGTCGGTTTATTTATCTAAGTTACAATTGCATATTTAATGTAAATTGCTCACCACCTTTTACAAAATATTGCTTTTCCCAATGCTGGGGCGATAATTGTTGAGGAGTTCTCCTGGTACTTCAACATCAGCTCCACTTTACCATATGCCTTGCAACGAGTTTAAACTGCTAAGCAACTATATTTAAAAAACCGTATCGCCACTTGTGAAATACTTATTATTGAGTAGTTCCGGTGATCGTCTGTGGTCTTTATCATCAATTCCACTTCACCAAATGGTGGTTTCTGAGAGCAAAAGCACAAGTTACTATCTAAAATATCCAAATCGCTACAGGTATGCATACCATTTTAGAAGAGTTCCCTCGATTCCCCCAAGATCCCATCATCAGATTCAAACTTGGTGGCAGTGAGACCAATTTGGAAGTATACCCTTTCAAATAAAGAAAGAATTTGTCAAATCGGTCTAGCCGTCTTCGAGTAATCCGTGAACATACATAAACTTCCTACTTTTTTTAAAGTCGGTTAAAAAGGGAATGTAATTCAGCACATTACATTATCACTTCGCGAAGAAATCATGCCAACCCGAACGAAGGCGCCGCGCGTGTTCGTTTGTATAGTACCCGATCGAGACGGACCGAATGTCGCGCCGCCCGCGCCCCGCAGCCGGTTGCCGCCACCTCTCGCTCGCTCCTACTCGCTTCGACCGCTGACTTTTTTGTTTTTATTTTCATTAATATATCATGCAAGAAAATGACACAAATTCACAGTGTCCATCTTTTATGCATTTATGATATTGGATATGTAAACTCTAATAATTGTAATATTCTTTTTAAGTATTTATAGCTTGGAGAAGCAAAAAAATCTGAAATATTAAAAGTTCGTGTTTTAATTTGGCAGAAATTTATTTAATAGAGATATTTAAGTGATCTGAGGTATATGGTACTAGTTTTTGGAATTGTAATTTTTTTTTGTCGAAGTTTTTAATGTACTGACCCCAAGTCAGTTTTCGCTGGACGAAGATGACACAAACTAGGTTTGTACACTAGACAGGCTATTTAAAATACAAAACCATTAAATCTTTGAACTCTAAATCAATTTTGTCAGTTTTGATTTGAATTGTTTATATCCACTACAAATAATCAAATTTCTAAAAATGCACAACCGGGATGTGACACAAAAACGCAAATATATTTTGTTTATATGCAAATGTATCCACAGACAAGATTTTATCAAACATTAGAATTCTTGAAGGTTTTGCCCTCAAAATAATTCAGCGCTACGGGTCTATTCCCTCCAGGAACTTGTCGTATCAGCGCAGACTGAAGCTCCACTTTATTGTGCTTGGCACGGAAGCTTTTGTCTTCGCTATCGCTGCCAATAAGCCACCGGAAGAGTCGTCGCTTCGGACTTGTTGACGCCCCTGCGATATTTTTTTTTTGACCTGTAAACCACAAACATATATGATTATAAAATATAAAATAAAATACAGTAGGTATTGGCTCCATAAAATAGTTCGTCTTCAGATTTATCAGAGCTAGATTTTAGACTTTGTTTTTTAGAGCTATAAAAAAAATAGTACATACATATATATCGGAAAGATCATTTAATTATTTAAAAATCTTCAAAAAAAAAAATTACCGTGGTACAGGAGTTTCGTCATCGGATTCAGAAAGTGGAACTCTCTTTTTAGACACCTTCTGCTTCTTAGACCTGAAAGAAAGAAGTGTTTTGTAAAGCACATTTAAAGGACATGAATTTGAAACTCGTTAGAAATTAAAATATATACTACTTACCTTGGTACAGGCACTTCGTCGTCAGATTCAGAGAACGGGATTCTCTTTTTAGATACCTTTTGCTTCTTAGGCCTATAAACATAGAATTGATATATTTAGTGAAGCACATTTATAGAATACAAATTTCAAACTGTTTAAAAACACAACAAATATTACTACCTACCATACTACAGGAACCTCGTCACCGGATTCCGAGAGTGCGATTTTATTTTTTAAATTCTTTACTTTTTTAGACCTGTAACATTAAAAAGAAAAGGTATGATTATCTGATATTTATTTTGAAAATCTGTAGAGCGAATAAGTATATAAAAGTTAAATTACTGCCTAAATAAAACTAAGATATTAAATAACTACTTACCCTGAACTTGGAGCTGGTTTCTGAAGCTCCGAATTTGAGCTGGGTTTTCTGAAATTTTTTCATCAACGAAATACACCGTATCAGGCCTGTAAAAAGAACGAGGATATTTAAATTACAGTTTCTTTTAGTAACACTAAGTAACACTAAGTAATACTAAGTAATACTGAATAATAATTTCTTTAAATTTATAAAAACTTACGAACATGATTTTAATGCAGTGTTGCTTCCTTGTTGAAATAAGTGAATGTAATAAACTTTAAACCATAAAAAGCTGTTTCTGCGTAAACATCACTTACAGTAGTTCTCAACCTTTAAGTATTTATTACATACATTTTCTAATAACAGTTCAGCAACGCATATCGTAAAAAGGAGATTTTTAAAAGGTTTAACACCTCAGTTTCCGATTTGCAAAATAAGCAAATGTGTAACAAACAAAAGTGTCGTGTTAAACAGATCGTTTGTAACAAAAGGCATGCGCCGATATCAAAGAAGCCGCCGGTATAATCGACTGATATGAAACAACGTGGTGATTCTGCACCTGCCAAATGCATAATCACAAATCAAATATATCCGTCTCGTTCAAACATATTGAATTACACTTGAGCGAGCGTTAGAAAAACGTGTTGTCGAATGTATTAAACGCGTACGGAATAACCTTGTCAATGGAATACTGTTAAGATACTGAATGCGACGATTTGTAAAGAAGTAACATTTTCTTTTTATTTTATTTTAAGCATAACTTACTTAACCTGCAACGGAAGCATACCTATACATGAAGTTAATTTATGATGTCATAGTCATAAAATCATGTTATAACTTGTGTTGATTGCATCCACGTGCTGATTTATCGGGTTACATACCTAACAAGTAGATGGATTTGTAGAAAATCATTCGTACTGGAAACCTTTAGACCAACACACGTAGTTTGTGATCGCCAGTGTTTGCATCCATTCTTTAGTAAAAATGGTAAGTCCCTTCCTAAATTGAAATCATTATTCAAAATTTGATGCGTCGCAGATCACTATCACCGAGCTGCGTAATGAAGTCACCTGTTTACGTAATGCCCTAATTACTCGGTCACCTGCTGACGCGTCGAATTTTACTGTCGATGCGCGACGAGGTACTCGTGCCGACTCATCGGTGTCGAGTTTCGAGTCCGCGCATTCGCCGACGTTGCAAGTGAGCCCTGCACCTCATGTTGCACCCGCCGCCTCGCGGCCTGCGCGCCCCCCGCGCGTGCCGCCGCCCCCCGCCAACCCGCAGCCGCGGCTCTATGCGGAGGCAGCTGGCCGCGCACCCCGCCGGCCCGCCGCGCCGCCTAAAGCAAGGGCTCCGCCACCAGCGAGCGAACCCATCCGCACCAACGTGGATTAAGAGGGTTACACGCTGGTGCAGAAGAAAAGCAGGGCTCGCAGGAAGCCTGGCCAGAGCCAGTGCGGCACCGCCGAGCCGGAACAGAACTCCGGGCTGCGAGCTGCCGTACCGAACACGGCGCTCTACGTGTCGCGCCTGCACCACTCCATGACAGTCGACGACGTCGTGGAGTACGTCCGCCGGAAGTCCGGCTACAACCTGAGGGTGTTCCAGCTTCGTCCGCGCCACTACGTGCACTTCGCTTCGTTCGTGGTGCGCGTGCCGCGGCCGTTGCTGGAGAGCATCTCATGTGCGGACTTCTGGCCGAAGGGTGTCGTGTTTCGGCGGTTCAGGGGCAGCCTGCCACTGGAGAACTTGTCACCAGAATCAACGATGAAACGGAGCCATGCCGAACCGTCGCCGAAATAGTTTTATTTTTTAGAAATACAATTTTATGTATGTTAGTTTGTAAGATTTGTCTATGGGACTTTGTAGCCTGAGAATAAATGATTTTATTTATTTATTTTTATTTTATTTATTTATATTGGAAATCACCAATTTACTTTTTATAAATTTTATCAATAAATAATTTTAAATGTTTCTTTTACAGAGTAACTCCAGTTCATAACCGATTATCGTCTCTAAAGATGCTGATGAGCCGACGCTGCACACCTTTTATTCTCAAGCTACATTTGATGATACGCTACGCTGCTCTCAAGATATAGACGCATACTTGAAGTATCAAACTGTATATTTAAATCGAGTTCCAGATGTGTCCATACCAAAGATTCCGAAACGATCAAATAAACCTCGAAGAAGACATGCAATAAAAATATCGACAGCGGATTGAATTCCTACATCATTAAAAAAATGAAGAAAGGCCGGCGAATAATTAAAATAAGTATATCAAATCTTGAACTGGACAATGAGTCTCAAGAGGTTGCCGTAAAAATGTTAAGCAATGATAATTAGTAGGTTTCTTAAATATTTAGAAATATTACATTATTATGTATAAAATACCTAGCGTGAAAATAAACCGTAAATGAAAATAATCATTCACTTATTTTATTTAATATACCAATAAGTTAGTTTGATACGAGAACCAAATAATAATTAATCAACTAGAATTTTATATAAAACGCATACGGAACTCTAAATGGCACGCGTGCTAATAAAGTAATAAAACTTGCAATGTGGGGTTTCATGTTTCAACTCAGTGAGTCCTAGGTGCAATCTTTTAAGTTTTAAGTCATATGTACACGGCTCTTACTTTGAACTTAAGTACGATCAACTTAAGATTAAAATGAAATTGCACAACTTTTATGAGTTATGTTAACTCGTACATTTTAAGCTTTCAAAGTGAAATCGTAATTAGATAGCGCGTCACATCGACGTCACATGAATTAGCCAATGAGAGTGCCAGGTCTACATCGCGGTAATGAAGTTTTTCAAATGGCTAGTATAAATAAAAGTTCTGTTCTATAGTTTGCTGGGAAGTTGACGACCCCAACACGTAAATCATGCACCAGGGATTGGCCACCCGAGGACTGCGTGTAGTGTTGACTGCGAAATGCGAATCTGGGGGTACTTTACCTATGCGGTCGATAGCGTATAGATACCCATACCCCAAGCACGTGAATCCGTAGCCTTCTGCCAGGAATCTGCTTCCTGGGGGTTGCGATCACGCCAGCAAACTTGATCAACTTGCCTGACGTGTTGTGCTGTAAACACCATAGCAAACCCAAGTGGTGCGCTATGAGGGTTTATGCCAGGAATTCGCTTCCTGGGACCCTTGCATGCAATCTGAGAGTTGGCCGCCTTAGAATGTGTGTTGTGTTCAAGCTTTTGCTGTTTCAAATCGTGACTTAAACTTTGCGACCAGCATCTGGTTAGTAAACCGAATATCATAATGAGCAAACCCGATGAAAAGGAGTAATAGTTCTAAAAGACGTGTTTTTAAACCGTAGACTAAAACGGATTTGGAAAAAGTGCTATGGGGCTTTCAGAACAGTTGTGTTCTGAAAATCAACAAACGAAACAGCGAAAATCGACAAACGAAACAGCGAAAAGCGGCAAACGAAACAGCGAAACTGTTATGGGGCTTTCAGAACAGTTTGTGTTCTGAAAATCGACAAACGAAACAACAAAACCCTATTGGGGATTTCAGAACAGAAACTGTTCTGAAAACCCCAATAATACACTACTGGTATCGCTGATCAGATGCAGCAGATACTATTTAATGATAATATTTTTCTTGATGATAGTATAACAACATCTGACATCTGAGCTGCAAGCGGTCGAATTTTCACAGTAATTACAGATTGCAACTCTCTCAAAGCGTCAAGGCACAAAAAGGAGTTGACACCTAGAGTCCACCGCTGGTGGGCCTTTCTACAAAACTATCAATTTGAGGTCGAATATCGTAAGGGTGAGAGATTGTCTCATGCTGATTATTTCAGCAGAAATCCTGTAGATAATTTTCAGTCTGGCGTGTCCAAAAATAATAAAAATTACCAATCTCAAACAGATGCCTTAAAATTGTCGGTAAATACAACCAAGCTTGACCATAACTGGCTACTCATAGAACAAAAACGTGACCCTCTGCTACAAAACATCGTCTAAAAACTGGAATCAGACTCTATGCCTGACAACATAGCCAATACTTAGGTTATTTTACAGGATAAATTGCTTAGACGCAAGGTTCAGATTGATAACAAAACACGGAAACTTATAATTGTCCCGCGTAGTTACCGTTGGAGTCTTATAGCCCACTATCATTCCACACTGTAACACTTTAGCTGGGAGAAGGTCCTATCCAAAATAAGGGAACAATATTGGTTTCCTTATATGTCGAAACTTGTCCGAAAATTCTACAAAAACTGTGTCAGCTGCCGCGTAAGAAAGGGTGTTTCCGGTGCTAGGCAAGTCTCTTTACATCCTATTGATAAGGTCGCTGTGCCCTTTCACACCGTCCATACTGATATAACAGGGCGCATGAACGGTACACGAAGCGAAGCTGAGTATGCGTTTGTTTTTATAGACACCTTTACTAAATACGTCCATCTAGTTTATGCCAATGACCGTACCACACAAACTGCAATAAAATGCTTTCAGGAACTGATAACTATTTTTGGTACTCCTTCGCGTCTCATAACAGACCAAGACAAAAGCATGACCACGTTAGAGTTTAAAGACTTTTGTAACAATTTTCGTATCGAGCATCACGTAGTAGCTAAAGGCGCCAGCAGGGCGAACGGTCAGGTGGAGCGTATTATGAAAATAATTCAGGACAACATGTCAGTAGTGGAGCTTGATAAACCTTGGCATTTTGCCATGAGGGACTTACAATTAGCAATTAACTGCACAATGTCTAAAAGCACAGGTAAAAGTCCAATGGAGTTGTTACTTGGCAAGAAGTGTTCGCCACTGGCTATCAAGCTCCTCCAAGTTGATGATGATGAACCTTTAGAGGAAATAGAAATAGAAATGATTTATTTCTCAGAATATGGTATACAGTAGGTGTTACATTTATATATTAACTCAGCATATTCTGCCATATTTGGCGCAGAAATGTTTGTACAAATAAATTTTAAATTAATATGTCAATGTTTTACAAAAATATTTAATAAGTCAGTGTTACAATCTTATAGTCAGTTAATTTAAAAAGAAATTAAAATAAAAAATGAAAAAAATATGCATTTAGCTCATAACAATATTAGTCAATTCATTGGATTATCATATTTTAAAAAGTCAGCAATGGAATAAAAACACTTATCAAGTAACCATTCAAACAATATTTTTTGAAATCGGTTTTTTTCATGCGATTTCATGTCATTAGGCACTTTGTTGTAAACTTTTATTGCCATACCGTATACATTATTGCTAAAAAGTTTGATTCGTCGCTTAGGTACATATAATTTGTGAGGATTTCTGCCATTTGGTTTATTATAAACAGTGTTGTGCAGAGGAAATAAATGCGGGTGATTTCTTACAAATTTGGCAACCTCTAGAATGCACATACAAGGCAAGGGCAAGATTTTAAGTTCCTGAAATATTGGTCTACAGTGAGCCAGGTATCGGGCTCCACAAACAGCTCTTACACATTTTTTTTGAGTTACAAATGCTCTCTGGACATCCACCGAATTACCCCATATGATCAACCCGTAACGCAATATAGAGCAGACATATCCATGATATGCAGATAAGGCAGCTTCTCTAGAAGCTACATACTTGAAGCGTCGCAACGCAAAAACAAACCTGTCCAATCTGTTACAGACATTTTCAATATGTATTTTCCAATTGAGGTGTTTGTCGATTGTAAGGCCAAGGAACATGGTTGAATCTACATTTTGTATTGTTTTGTCATACAAATTTATATTAATATTAATATTCGAAGAATTATAAGTCTGAAAATTAATTAGTTTTGTTTTTTCAATATTTAACATTAAATTATTGTCTGTCAACCATTTATAAGCATTACATATTTCATTGAACGCTTCTATTTCTAAGTCATTTTTATTTTTACATTTAATAATTAAGGTAGTGTCATCAGCAAATAGTATAGAATTATATTTTAAAGTTTTTGTTAAATCGTCTATGTAAAGGAGAAACAGGAAGGTCCCAGAACACTGCCCTGTGGGACGCCATTTGTATTGAGTTTTGGTTTAGATTTATAAATGATTCTCCTACTACTGGTAATTCTAGACATTTCAACGTATTGCTCACGGTTGGTCAAGTAACTTTGAAGCCAGCAATGTGCTTTACCCCTAATTCCACATTTGTCTAATTTGTAGAGTAGAATATCGTGGCAGACCAGGTCAAAAGCCTTACTCATGTCCAAAAATGCCGACAATATTGACTCCTTATTATTAAGCGATTCTGTAATCTGTTTAACTAAAGAGAAACATGCCAGAGTTGTCGAGCTATTCTTTCTGAATCCAAATTGGTTGGTATTTAGAACCTTCATTTTTTGGAAAAACATATCCAATCTGCTATACATTGCCTTCTCGAAGACTTTTGACAATATAGGAATCAATGCTATGGGTCTATAGTTAGTCATTAGTCTCGGGTTACC